>CM053582.1:473569598-473592996 GCA_028627135.1 Pseudochirops cupreus
TTGTAACTCAAAATCTCGTGGAAATGAATTATGTAAACTTAAATAAATAAAATAAAATATAAAAAAAAAGAACTCCCTGTGATACTAGAGGTAAATTACTTAACTTCTTCAGTCTAAGCTTCCTCATTTGTAAAATGAGAAGAATAATTCCTATAGCAAACAATATTGTGAAGGTTGAAGGAGATCATAGATAAAAAGTGTTCCGTAAATGGTCATTGTTATTAGGAATTCCTTCTTAGGAACTTGAAGTCTCTTGAAAAGAGAAGGTGCTGTTTCTCAAGTTTACATCCCTCTACATGGCCAAGAGTAGTTTAGCTCTGTTCCAAGCTCAAAACTGAATGCAATTCAAATGAACAAAACCTTACCAAGTACCTACTATGTGTAATGTCCCGTGCTAAGCAGTGGGGGTAAAAAAAAAAGAAACAAGAAAATCATGGAAACTATCTCCTAATCATGGGAGGCACTGCTCAAGGGGGATTGCTCAAGATATTCACAAGGGGAACAAATGAGAAAGTGTCATCATAACTGGGGGGGGGGGGGGGGAAAGGTAGGGTCAGTAATATTTTCTTTGTATAGTAAAGACAAAATACTTTTAATGGAGGGCTGGGGAAGGATGGCACCTGTAGGTATCTTAAAAGATGCCTTAAAACTTGTGCACCATATGAATGTTAAGCTTTTAAAAAAGTAATTAATAGGGGTGGCTAGGTGGCACAGTGAATAGAGCACTGGCCCTGTAGTCAGGACCTGAGTTCAAATCCAGCCTCAGACACTTAACACTTACTAGCCATGTGACCTTGGGCAAGTCACTTAACCCCAATTGCCCTGCCCTCTCCCCTCCAAAAAAACAACAAAAAAAATTAATACCCCAGGGTTTATTGGCTACTACAAAATGTAAGTACAGTATACATTTACTTGTATAGAGAAGCTTCCATAATTAAAATTTTAGGACACATTAACAGGTCTAGGATTTTTTTTCCTTCTGGGTTAAATTTCCTAAAAGAAAATCCTGTAAACTCAGAGGACTGGAGGACTCTAGTATGTCTCTTGTTTGTACTGCTTACTTTTGCAAACAAAGCCAACTTAGTTTTTATGGAAAATAGTTTCCGTTTATATGGATGACCTAGACAAAGTGGTTTGAGCCGCTACAAACAGAAATGCAAATCAGACCTCTGCTTCTAAATGACTGTCACTCATTTCAAGTTTGGAAGAAGAGCGGCTAGGAAGTTCTTAAAATCATTGAAATGACAACCATGTTATTACTTCGATCATGTATGCTTTTATTATCCCATAAAAACAGACCAAGTTTTATGAGATAAAACCTCATGGAGGCATAAGAAAAGTGGAAAACAAGTAAGATGACGAGCTTAAGGAACCGGATACAAAAGGTAGATATATCTGTATAAACAATGAGAAATTAGCGACAGATAATATACCATAGTGAATTAGAAATTATGTAAGTCAATGCAGAGACTTATGGGGAGGGATGAGAGGATGAGAAATGTCATCCGTGTCTAACACATCTTCTTTAGGGCTATAACAGTAACATTTGAATAATTGGGCCCCTTTGATTTGGGGGATGCTGGATCAACAGGAACCCAAGGAAATATAGGAAGGCAGTACAACCTAACACGATGAACACACATAGAAAACAGTAAGCTTCTTTACGGGAAATGAATTATAGTGTAGCTAATGGAAGCTCATGGAGATTTCTCTCCTTGTTATCAGGCCTCTTTGACTTAATCTCTCAGGATGAAAAGGGTAAACCTGGAAAGATAATTTAAATGAGACACAGAGTCTGAGAACAATCATGCTGTGACAGGCTGCACTTTTCCACAAAGCAGTCATCATACTGAAGCACTTCCTTCAATGCATTAGACATTTAAGCACCAACCAGGTACACGGCACTATGGATATGAAGATGAGAAATAACTCAATCCCTTCCCTGAAGTAGTTTACGTGGAGGGTAAAACTCGAACACAAGTATGACATCAGGTAGCCTCAAATGGGTGCAAATGAGAGAGTCTATAAAGTGTATTATCAGACATCTTTAAGGGGGAGAGATTTCTTTCAGTTGGACAATCATGGAAGGCTTCATGGAACTTTAGCTGGAGGAAAATGGGAAAGAACTGAATTGCAGTGAGGCAGCAAGAGGAATAAATAGCAGATTGAGCTTAGGGAACAGCCTGTAGTCTACTCTGGCTGGAATAATAACCACTCATATGGTACTTTAAGGTTTACAAAGCACTTTATTCACAACACAGAGTGTAAAGGGGGAGCAGAGTATAAGTCTGATTAGGCTGCCTGGAATCAGATCATGGAGGGTTCTAACTGCCAGAATAAGGGGCTTATATTTTATTCTATAGGCAGTGGAGAGTCATATAAGGTTTTGAGTAGGGGTGGTGACAGACTTGAGTCTTTGCAATATCATTTGGACAGACATGTAAAGAATGGACTGGAGAGGCAGAGAGAATGAAAGGACAAAAAACGGTATCACAACAGCATAGGAAAGAGGTTAAAAAGGAAGAAGGGGGGAGGAAAGGCAAAGGGGAGGAAAGGGGGGAGGGGTGAAGGGAGGAAAAATGGGAAAGGGGAAGAAAAATCAGAAAGGGAAGAAGCATTAATTAAATGCCTACTGTTTGCCAGGCACTGTACTAAGGGCTTTACAATTATTATCTCCTTTGATCCTCACAACACCCTTGTAAGGGAGGCGATAGTATGATCTTCATTTTACAGTTGAGGAAACTGAGTCAGACAAGGATTGAGTGAACTGCCTATGCTCACACTGCTAGTAAGTATCTAAGATTAGATTCAGATTCAAGTCTTCCTGACTCCAGGTCCAGCACCCTCCCCTGTACCACCTAGCTGCCTACGTGAAGGTTGATCCTTCATAATAGATTAGTAATAATAAAAGCGAGCATTTATATAGCACCTACTGTGTACAAGACACTATACTAAACATTTTACAAATATCTAATTTATTTGATCCTCTAACCCTGAGAGGCAGGTACTATTATTATGCTCATTTTACAGATGAGGAAACTGAGGCAAACAGAAGTTGTGACTTATCCAGGGTCACACAGCTATTAAGTGTCTAAGGCTACTTTTGAACTCAGATCTTTCTGACTCCAGGCCCAAAGCTTTGGCCACTGAGCCGCCTAGCTGGCTAGGTGGAGATTGCTACTTTATGACAGATTAAAAATGATGGTTATCTATATAGCACCTGGCACCACAGCCACTTAGCTGTCTAGGTAAAGGCTGATCTTTCATAATAGTTGAAGGAATATACTTCTCTCTTCTCACGGGATAGGCATGGGGCTATGGGTATGGCATGTTGTTCATACTGTCATATGAGGCTGATGTATTAGTTTTGCTTAACTTTTCCTCCTATGTCATAAGAAAAGGTCCTTTGGATGGGATACATTGAAGTTATTATGCAAAAACAAAAGCCATAAATAAATAAATACAAGAAGTAAACATATAACAGACTGACATCAGATAAGTTCTGAGTGAAAATGTGGAGTTTTATACCCAAAATATTTTTTGAGGTAGACGTTGCAAGTCTTGGCAGATGTTTTGATGTTGGAGGTGATTAAAAGGTCAAAGATAACTGAGATTTTGAGTGTAGTTGAATAGGAAAGGTGCCAACGCATTCAACAGAAATAGAGAAGTGAAGATATTTAGAAGAAAGGAATATTCCTGAGGTGGGGAGGAAGAAGAATGATAAATTCCATTTTAGAAACACTGAGTATAACAGTTACATGGAAGTGTTAACAGACAGTTGAAAATGCAGTGCTGAAGCTTAGGGGACAGATTAGGGCTGGATATATAGATTTGGGAATAATCTTAATAGAGGTGATAATTGAAGCTATGAGAGTGGATAAAAATCAGCGAGAGAGTATAGACAGAAATGAGAAGTGGGCCAAGGACATAGCCTTGAGGGACACTCACGCTTAGGGGCTACGATGGAAAAGATGAACTGAGGATAGATAAGAAGAGCAGGAGAGGAAAATGGCATTCGTGGGGGATGAAGGCTGAAAAAAGGCCATTACCTGTGGTAATTAAGACACCACTGGTGGTCTAGGAGAGACAACTTTTATTACAGTGGTAGGGAAACAACCCCTGGGTCAGGGATGTGACAAGAAAAGAGGCCAGAGAACTATGGAAAGCAAATTGTTAACTGTCATTAGGTACCCATACATCTTTGAAAGCAGAAGTATGTTGAAAATTTTCCAGAATAAAAACCTTTTTTTCCTAAAAACAAGCAAAACAAAACCAAAATTTTCTAAATGTGAATCCTAACATTTCACTTCACTTTACTTCTTCTATTACATTCAGCTTTGAATTTTCTCAGTAAACATAAATTCCCCAATGAAATATACATCTTTGGTCTTTTTAATAAAAAAAAATGCAGTCATAAAAATAATGTCCCAGGCTTTAAGGTTTTTAAAAAGTGACATCATCACATTTCCCTCTCATGTTGATAAACAAGGGCATTTCTCAGACCTAATTCTCCTTATTTAAGAATGGGAGCTCCTTTCTGGTCTTATGATATCACTGGTATAGGAGACTTCCAGTGGAGAAATTCTCTCTGCTTTCATAAGAATGGATCCTTGGCATCAGAAGGACCTGCCTCTGATACTTCCCAGCTGTGTTATTTAACCTCTTATTACACTAGGCAATTTTATAACACTATAGATTGTAGATTACAAAAGAATCCATGCATCTGCAAAACACAAAAACAGGGTTGTCACCTGTTAAATCTTGGCTGATCCTACCTTACCAATATTATGCACTAATCCTAAACTATGTAACACTAACACCCCAGTAAAAATAACAACAGACAATAAATAAGGAGTAAACTTGAAGTTTTTACCTGTGTATTTTCATGTGCTATCTTTCTTTTGGATGAAAAGATGATACTACCCAATCACTCTCAGTAGGGCACGTGCCTTCTGTGTGATGAATTAACAGTCATATATTGAGTATCTACTACACAAGAAATATTGCCAGTAGAAGTGATAGATCTGTACCATTCTATTCACATTCTCTGTTTCCTTTGTGACAGGCATTTATGAGCCAGCTGTCTGGGTTAGGGTTCCAACCAATAGTCATAATAAACCCAACCTATTAACCTGCCCCGTCTCTCCTTCACTGGGCCTAGGAAGTGAATGATGTTTTGGTCCTGCTAATGTTTCCCACAGTCCTTCACTGGGTGTACAAATTGGGACAGTGAACTAGCCAGTGTTCTCGTGAGGATTCAGAGAAGGTGAATGAGGTACGAGCTGATTGTCCTGCAAACTCACTGTCAAGGGAAGAAGATAGCCTTTGGTCAGTGCTTTGATGTCTGTTCCCAGAAGACAGCATAGGAGAATTGAAATGATGCAGCTCCAGGGTGCTTAAAACATAATACCCAGCTGGGCCTAACAGATCACATTGTTAGACGAGAAAAGGGACTATTTTCTTTTCCTTTTTTGGCAGCAGTTTAACTTCTCTGCAGTTTTTATCATTGAGTACATAAATTGAATGGTTGTGTGCAGTGATATAGTCAAGACCCGCTGAGCACTGAGCTTTAAAAATGTCATTGTCAGAAAGCATAGATTCCCTTTGGAAGCTAAAACCGACCTGCGAACCTTACCTGAGGTAAACTTTATCCAGATCAGTGGAAGACAAGCTACATTGAGATTCCCTGGCATTCACCAATGTCCTCTTAATAGGGGACAAGCAGAAGTACAACAGATACATTCTCTTGTCCTTTGTGTTCTCACTTAGATCTATTGCTCAGATGAATGATGAATTAGTATGTAGACATGGTGAGAAAAGTGACCTCCAGAGGTTAAAAGTTTGAGAACTCTGATAAATATTTAAATATTTATACCAAATTTCTGTGAGCTTTTAAGAATATTCATTTTTAATTTTCTTTTTGCCCAGTTTCGATTATCATTCCATAGAGAATGTGAATTTTCTGGCTGGCTGGTATCAGTGTAGCTTCCTAAGGAGCAATGTCATTGATGTCTATGGTCTTTTAGCAACTACTCATCCTCCTTTCTTGGCTTATCCCATACAACTCTCCTACAGGTCTCTGTCAGTAGCTTTCTTCTATTATTCATTTTTCTATGTAAAGAAATGATGACTATTCCATCTTGACAGAAAAATTAGGGATATTCATACAGACCTGAATCATTTAGTGAAAATATTCCCGAGAAATAAAGCATGAGAAGTTATATAAATAGAAAACCAACTACAATTTGATCCTACTTTATTAAGCTATCAGATATGGTAACTTATTAACTTCTGAATTTTCTACACTATTTCAAGCAGAGTAGATAAGGGCTCCTACCTCCATGACCACCTAAGATGTAGGTGAAGTATATGGTATGATTTGATGTGCTCCAAGAAATAATCACCTGTCCTTTTCATATCAGGGGCCCAGAAGGCAAATTTTTCCTTCTTTACACTTTGAAGGAAGGTTACCCTATGTAACTACCAGTGGTGAAGCTCTTCTGGAAAGGTGTTCTCCAATACCTCAAGAATCATACTGCAACATGCCACAGACTCCAAGATTAGAGCCAAGTAAAGTAAAAATTGTGAAGCAGGCAGTACTATTTTTACAAAAGGGAGAGATAACTGAAATGTGTTGTACTGGTATCTAGACAATATCAAGATAATAGCGAGCGGGCCTATCATGGAAGATTTACAGGAGAACACAAACAAAAACTGAATAGGATAAGAACATGCACACAGAAGGTAATCTATACCATGGGTAGGAATATTCACATGAATGAAAGAAAAAATACAGAAATGCTGATGTAAAGCAGGACCATGCTCACAAAATCTCAGAGTTAAATGAAAGCCCAGCAGCCAACTGCTCTAACATGAGTCTGATCAAGAATCCCTTCTGCAACATCAAGTAGTCATCCAACCTCTTCTTATAGTTGTCTGCTGAGGGAAAATCCACTGGCTCCTAAAGCAATCCATTCTGCTTTCAGAGAGTTCTCTAGGTTCTGAATTTTTTTTTCTTTATATTACACTTAACTCTATCATTCTACATCTTCCATCTATTGAGCCTACATTTGTCTTTTGGGGGCCAAGCAGAATAATTCCTCCTCCACATGACAATTTTTCTAAGACTAGGGAGCTGTTTCTAAGTCTTCTCTTTTCCATACTAAACCTACCCAGATCCTTTAAATGAAACTTAGAATGTTACATTATCCAGTTTTCTCACTATTTTTGCCATTTTCAAAAATGTTTTAGTGTATCCAATTCTTACTGAAATGGTGGCCCTCGAACTACGTACAGTACTCCAGTTGTGGACTAACCAGAGCATAGTACAATAGCGTTATTATTTCCTTTTTTTATGGACACTATGGCTCTTGTAATGAAACCTATATTAGCACTGCCTCATTTTTGGTGGGGGGGTCCTTCTGTATCCCACTATTAATTCATACTGAACTTGTGTTTCTTTAAAGCCATAAGACCTTTATTTTAAGCAGGAAATATTGTCCAGCTTTGTCTCAATATTCTTATACTTACATTAATTTTCTGAGCTGAATTGCAAGACTTTATATTCCTAATAAATTTCACCTTCTTAGATTGCCCAAATTTTTCAGCCTGTTGAAATATTTTTTTGTGCTGACTCATTCATCCAATGTGTTAACTATCTCTCCAAGTTTCATGTTAACTGCAAACTTGACAAGCTTGTCATTTTTGACTTCACTCAAGTTATTAATAAAGACATTAAACACCACAGCCAAGGATAGCTCCCAAGGGGTGTGCTGATAGAGATATCTCTCCAACTTGTCCCCAATAGTGAGTCTGGTCATTCAAAGACTCTCAAATTCACTTAAAATATACATTCATCTAGTTCATGTTTCTCTGGCTTGTCCACAAGAACACTGAGAGATTTTGTAAAAGAGAGGCAGAGATTGGACCTGTGATCTCACTAGTACAGGGAACTCTTGGTTAAAGAAACTCCCTCTATCAATGGAGGTTGTCAGCTTCTCTGCAATTTTATAGGCCTAGTGCACTGATGGAGTGACTCAGAGCCACAGGATCAAGCAGGATGTGAACACAGGTCTTTTTGGCTTTGACACCAGCTCTCTATGAACTTGGAACTCCAGTTACTATGCTAGTAGGCCTGTGTCTGATGAAACAGATTTTTTTAACCGTCTTTTTTCATGGTAATTTCGCCCATGGAAGGAAGAGTAGTTATTGTGTAGTTACTGCCTTGTAATGAAGCCCTCAGTTAGAGAAAAACACTCTAATAATACACTGAGGCTTGAGATTCCAGCCCTGCTAGAAAAGACTATTTTCTCTTGGATGGCTCATAGAGCTGTCCCCAGCCTCAAGCCATGAGCATATGGAGAGCAGGAAATACAAGGACAGGGACTAACACAGGTATTCATCAGAATAAAGATTAAATCCATTAAATGTAGTCTTTAATAGAAATTTTGAAATAACATAATTAGAAACAGGTGCTAATCACGGACTTGAGTCAGTTCCTCATGTCTGTTTCTCTCTCAGCGTACTAGCTACCAGGGCAAGTATCTCCCTTCCCCATCTAAGAACAAAACAAAACATAATCAGATAACCCTCTTCTGATTTGTTTGGAGCACTTCTAATAAATGCCTGGCTTTGAAGAATGGTTTGGTATAGGTTGGTCTGTAGGTCTATGTTGGGGGCTCAGCACAGCGACCTCTCTCTTGTAATTCTCCTTCCTCTCCCTTCTGAGAGAAATTATAAGAATTATAAGAAGAATTATATTTATAATTATAAGAAGAAATTATAAGAAGAAAAAAAAAATCTCGCCCTCCAGTCTTGATCTCACTTTGGCTTGCTTCCTCTCTTCCCAAGGAGGGAAGAAATGCAATCCCCAGATCTTTTCAGACTTAACTTGCCAGAAGGGTGTTACTACATCATGTTGCCTTTCAAATACTTAACTGAAACATAAGTAGACTATGTCTTCAGTTATCCCCTGATCTGCAGTCTAATTATCCTGTCCAAAAAAAAAAAAAGAGGAAACTTAGTCTGGCATGATCAGCTGTTGATACACCCATGTCTATTCTTTGTGAACATTGCTTGCTTTTTAAGTATTTACAAAAAAGAATACATTCCATAACTATGCCAGGAGCAGAACTCAAATTCACTGATTTATAGTTTAGAGATTCTACTCTCTTCCTAGTTTTGAAAACAGATACCCTCATCTTCTTTTTCCATCTCTGTTTTTCCTCTCCTATATTCCATTCCCTTATGGCCCTGCTCTTCACTTTCTATGGTGATAGCTTGTTATCATAAATCTATCTTTAGGCTGTTAGAGCTTATAAAGACTTCCTTAGTCTTTTATTTCTCCCAGTGGTATTTCCATTTTAACAGGCAACTCCTGTGAATGTTGTCTTAACCCAAAGGAATGATATTAATGGTGGGAATTTAAGGCATTGTGGCAGTGGCAGAAGTTTTGGGTTTGTTTGGTTTTTTTTTCCTGGCAGGGTAGGTGGTGGGAGGTGTCATCAAGAAAGCCCTTTGGTGTTCCTCCAATCACAGCAGTGAGCAACTAAAGCCATCACAATGTATAAAGAGTATGTTTCCTTCTGTTCTGGCTACATTAAACTTTACCAAATAAAAAGTAAGTTAATCTAACAAAAGTTTAGGTACCTATTATGTTTAAGATACTTTAGGTGGTGAAAAAGAAACAAATATTTTTAAAAACCCCATAGTGCCTGCTAGCAAGTTTGCAGTCTAATAAGGGGATAAGAGGTGTGCATGAATAACTTAAATACGAGTAAAAAAGGAGTAAGTGAACAGAAAAACTACAATAAAGGAGGGTGAAAGATTCATAAGAGTAATCATTTCTAGTTAGAGGATTGAGAAAGATTTACAGGGCAAGTCAGAAGCTGAACTCAACACGAAGGAAGGAAAGGCTTTCAAACTATGGAAATGCAGATAGAGTATATTCCACTGAAAGCACTAAGCGGAGAGAAGAGAGAATAAGATGGGGTAACTTTCAGAATTCTATTTTGCCTGGAATATAGAATAAATGAATATATAAATAAGTGTGGAAATACATGTGAGAGATCTTAGTGGGAACAATAAATAGCTGAATTCCCCCTTCACATATAGGTTAGGCTAGTTCTT
Source organism: Pseudochirops cupreus (assembly GCA_028627135.1). NCBI lineage: Eukaryota > Metazoa > Chordata > Mammalia > Diprotodontia > Pseudocheiridae > Pseudochirops > Pseudochirops cupreus. The sequence goes on from CM053582.1 coordinate 473,579,727, forward strand.
CCCTTCAAGGTAACAATAATATCTCAGGACTTGATTGGTTCTGAGGGCTGAAGTTCCAGCAGCACTTTTCTTTAATGGAGCTTCCTAATTACCGCTATATTGATGTAGCTTCCTGGTCACCTAAAGCCTTGTGGGTATCAAGGCCATATGTGGCCCTCTAGCTCCTCAAGTGCAGCCCTTCAACTGAATCCAAACTTCACAGATTTAAAGTTTGGATTGTCAAAGGGCCACACTTGAGGACCCAGGGGGTCACATGTGGCCTCAAGGCTGCTGGTTCCCCACCCCTGAAAAGGCATTAAAAGGCACACTCATATGAATGTAAGCTTGAGACTTGGAGAATATCCCAAGGTTGGACAAGTCAGCACACTCTGCCATGCTGACCAGATGTAGTAGGAGAGACCATGTCAACCAAAGCTAAGTGATATGCTTGTTGAATATATCCTTTCCATGCTATGACTTAGTAAACACCCTTTTTTAAAACTCTTAACTGACCTATTAGGGACAATTCTGGTTCCAACATTGAACTTGAATTAACACAACTCTAGACTGAGTCAGGCCTTCCCCAAATAGAGTCATATGGTGGAGGGCCTGGAATGATAAGTTGAGGAGTTTGTGTTTTATCCTATAGGTAATAGAGAACCTGGAAAGCATTTAGAATATGGTACAAAACTGTTCAGGCCAAGGCATTATGAAATATGAAGGTTTATCTGGAAAATGTATGAATGATGAACTGAAGGTAGAATAAACCAGAAACAAGAGACCAGTAAGGAGTAGATTATGATTATGATAACTGCAAAAATTATCATAGTCAAGGCAAAAAACAAGGGTTCAAACTATGTGGTGACACTATGAGTCAAAAGGAGGGGACAGATGTAGAAGACAATGTGAAGGTGGAGTCTGTAAGACTTGGCAAGGTCTCAGTGAGGTACAAACACCCGCACAAAGCCTTCTCCAACACCAGTCATGAACTCCAGTTGAAACTGGTCTCTCTTCCCTTCTCAAAATCCTCACAGAATGTTGATAGATCTCTATTGTGCACGTCTTACTCTCCCATGAATTGTCATCTTTTATTCTTTTATACTCCTCACATCAACTCAATCCAATTCAATCCAATTCCATCTGAAAAAAAAATTATTAATTATCAAGCACAAGGGCTGCTACATCTAGTTAGTTTCAAGGGTAGTTTCAAGGTAGGAAACTGAAACTCTAAAAATCTAAGTATTCACGGAAAATGGCACTACCCACTGTCATTAGAAATTGTTCTGAGGTTAAGTCAGAAAGTAGAATTATGGGGAAAGGTAGATGATAAATTAAGATTTGGATATTTTGAGTTTGAGGTTCCAGTGGAAAATCCAGATATGGATGTCCAGTAGGTAGTTGGAGATACAGTACTAGAGATCAAAGGCGAAGTCTATTCTGGAGATGGAGATTAGGAAATCATTTGATCGTTTAAACCATGGAAGGGAATAAATTGCACAAAGAGAAGTAAGGATGGGTTATAACAGAGCCTAGAGGGCTGCACACACATTGTAAGTAGGATGAAGGAAGAACTGGTTAAAAGAAGCTGAGAAGTAGAAGAACCAATAGAATTCACAGCTGAGGAAGCTAAAAGAGAAAAAAAATGATTGAGGAGGAGATGGATAAAAGTACGAAATGTGGCAGAAAGGTCAAGAAGGATGAAGACTAAAGAAAAAAAAGACATTGGACGTGTCAATAAAAATGCCACTGATGATCTTGGTGAAAGCAATTTTAATAGAATTGTGGGGGTGGAAGACATATTTCAAGGGACTGAGAAATGAGTGGGTGATAAGAAAGTAGAAGCCATGAGTAGAGACTACCTACTGCTTCTAGAATTTTCAGAGTGGATGGGAGGAAAGAGGGCAATAGAGAGCTCAGGGTTAAAAAAGGTCAGGACAAAGACTTTTAAAAAGTTTAAGCAGAGGAATGACATAAGCACATTTAGAAAAAAGAAAAGGAATCAGTCAAGATTAAAAACTGAAAAATGTAAGGATGATAGATGTTTAATTTAGAAGGGTTCTAAGGAGAGGCAAGAGAGAACGGGTACACACTTAAGTAATAGCCTTGGTAAGAAGGAACCCGATTTCATTATCTGAGGCAATAGGTTAAGATGGAAAAAGTTCCTGAGGTATGGATGAAGTAAAATGAGGAAACAAATTCACTGGCCTCTATCTTCTTAATAAAGTAGGAGCTGACATCATCTGCTAAGAGAAAAGAAGCTGGAATGGAGTCCACCATTTGAGGAGAAAGGGGAAGTCTTGGTATAGGCACAATGGGAAGTATGACAGGGAGTCAATCTTAGACGAAAAGAGGATACTTACCACATAGGCTGGAGCATCCAGCTGAGATTAGATAGTAATCCTTGGATTTTTAGTAGGTTGAAACAAGTTTCATGACTTGCTCTAGCAGCACTCAAGGACTCAGGGATAGGATCCAAGAATTTAGATGGTAAACATTGCTCAGATTTTAGTAATAACAAGGTAGAAAGAATAAAAGGTGGAGCCGCTAGGTGGCACAGTGAACAGAGTACTGGCCTTGGAGTCAGGAGGACCTGAGTTCAAATTCCGCCTCAGATACTTAACACACACACACACACACAAAAACTATCTGTGTGACCTTGGGCAAGTCACTTAACCCCAATTGTCCTCCAAAAAGAAAAAAGAAAAGAAAAAAAAAGAACAAAAGGTGAAAAAGCATGAGAACATGCAATAAAGTTGAGTAAATGGCAGGGGCAGGGATGAGAAAAAGGTAGTGCAAACAAAGGATCCTAGCTGGAGAGTCATAAGAGACCTTAGTAATCATTCAGTCTAACCCCCTTCATTTTAAAGTTGACGGAAGTGAGGCCCAGAAGGTTAAGTGACATGTTCAAAGTCACTTTGGCTACATGTGGTCAGGCTGAGCTTCAGACTCAGGACCTGTAACTCCAAGTTCACCACTCCTTCTGTTTAATCACACTGCCTCTGCTTAAATAGGGTGACCTTAAAAGTAGTAGTTTCCAAGTTGCTGGGGCAGAGCAGAGGTCCAGAGGCCAAGCACTAGCTCAGGAATCAGAGGATCTAGGTTTGATTTCTGTCTATGATACTTACTACCTCTGGGACTCTAAGAAAGTCATTTAACTTCTCTTAAGTCTTAGTTTCCTCATCTGTAAAATGAGGAAGGCTGGAGGAGGGGACCTCAAAGATCCTTTCTAGTTCTTAGACTGAAGATCTTTTATGATTTATGATATTAAGTAGAGGGAAAAAAAGTGTGCTGATTCCTTGCCCTGTGAGTCAGGGACATAAGAACAGAATATCATGGTAAGAGAAATGGCAAATTTGGGGAAGGGAGGAGAGCCACTATTATTTCCAGGATTTAGGAGTATAGCAGGAAGAGATCAGTGATAAATGGGAGTTTGTTATTGATACGGTTGTTCCACATCACAACTTTCCCACTGCAGTTTTGATATATTGTGGGTTGGCACAAGAAATTAAATGGGAAATTTGGAGGAGTTTTGTGGAAGCTGCAGACGACCAAGGCCGAAAGACAATGTAGAAAAATTTAGACACTCAAAATGTATAAAATATATGCATCATATTATGTGTGTGTGTGTGTGTGTGTGTATACACACACACACACACACACACACACACATAGTATTATAGAATATCAACCCACATTTTACAATACCCTCTAAAAAAAAAGAAAAAGATTTCTTCTCTTGTACAAAGGGAGAGTCAAACATTTTTACACAGATTTTCCAGATCACAGAGGTGTCGTGCCTTTAACCCACTCCCATGGCCCCCAATGTGGAAGGGATAACTGTCTAGCAAAGATCTCAAATGGCACAGTGGAAAGAGGTAAGTAGAGAAAATTATGCGCTATGTAAGAGAAATGTCAAAGGACATGGGGATGAAAACATGGGAAGAGGTAACAGGAGAAAGCAGCTGGTGCTGGGGGATAATAGCAGCAACAAGAACAAAATGCATTCATTCTGTGCCAACTAAGTGTGAGTCACTAGGCTAGGCACTGAAGTTATGCAGGCAAAAGACTCTTGTCCTCAAGGAGCTTGGTCCTATTGAGCAAAACTAGGATAGATTTTCCTGTATTCTACTACTGACATCTGAGGGTATTGCAACATGTTCAAAGATCAATAGCTACATGGTAATTTGAGGGAGAGGAAGAAAAACAGCACTAACAGCTAAAGAAAAATCTTCTCCAGTGAAGAAGGCACATGATTAGAGCCTTGAAGGCAGCTGAGAATCCCAAGAGGCTAAGGTGAGCAAGGAGTACTTTAATGCCATGAAGGGCAGCTGGTAAGCACAAAGACACAAAATGGGGAAATGGTGTCGAGAGCAGCAGGCTAAAAAGAAACAAGACTTCCTACAGATTTGATTTGGTTTTGATTCATTTAAATATGACATCAAAGAGTATGTTTCCACCTCTTCTTTAAAACCAAAGAATGTCCAGGGAGAAGAAATATAATTTAGAATGGAATGTTGGAGTACCCTGAGATGGTTTCCAAAGGCCATTAAGCCTTGTTAGGGTTTGCAACTTCATGTGAACTTCAGAGATAAATGCACAGTTCTCAAAATGCCAAGTGCTGTCGGACTAGTGGGATAAGTATGACAAAGATTAAGGTTAATGTTATTGGATGGTAAGGATGCTGTACAATGAATTACAGTCACGTCCCTTTGCTATGAAAAATGTTTTATATGTAGTAATATTTCTATACTACAATAAGTAGGGATTTAACAGAGCTAATGGTTTGGATATAAATTAATGAAGCATGTATGATGTGGCTAGGATTTTATATACCCGGTTCTTGAAATATTTGTCAATATTTGCTTGAGATTTTTACAAACACTGCATCAGACTGAGTCCTGATGGTAGATGTCTGGCCACATTCAGCAGAGGGATAATGAGTCGAGAGGGTTTTAATTTATTTGGAATTTTTAACAAATAAATAACATTCCAATTTGTTGTTTGCTAGCTTTCAAATTGCAACAAATAGTTTTTTTTAGCAATTGCTTAAATTTCCCTATTTACCCAGCACATGCTGAACAGAGACAACAGCTACATTTGATATTTACAAAGTGCTATTTTTCAATACATTTTAAGATTTTGTAATTAACATTAGGAATAAATGTGAATGCTAGCTAATGAGATTGCCTTTTTGCTGTTAACACTTTTTTAATGGTGGTGAAGAGTGGCAAAGACTGCCTGGAGGCCTGCTGGTTCAAAGGTGATTTCAGAGCTGAGAAAGACTTTTGTAGTTAGCAACTAGTCCTGAACTATCTTCATTCCCACACCAGGCCAGAGTTCTCTGCCTCTCTCAACAAAATAAAATTATTAGGTCTCATGATTTCATGCTCAAACTCAGTTTGGTATCACAAATGCATATAAAGAATAACAGAATCATAAAATGCTGGATCAGGATAAATCTTCAAGTGTAACCTCTTCATAATCCAAATGAGGAAAATAAGTTCCACAGGTGAAGCAATTTTCCTAAATTAGCGACAATCCTGGAATGGAAGCCTGGGTCTTTTGTTGCTATGGCCCCTACTATGGACCTACTATCCATGGGGTTTTCCTGGCAAAGACGCTGGAGAGGTTTGCAACTTCCTTCTTCAGTTTTATGCTGGCAGGGGTTAAGTGACTTGCCCAGGGTCACATAGCTAGTAAGTATCTGAAGTCAAATTTGAATTAATGTCCGACTCCAGGCCCAGTTCTCTAGCCAATGCATCACCTAGTTGCCCAACAAAGCAAAAGCTTATGCTAGCAGATTGCATTACAAAAAAAAAAACAAAACGATTGTTTTCAGGTGTTTGAAGGGTTTCATCTCTCCAAAACCTCTCCAAAACCTCCCTCCTCACAACTCCCACTCATTACCCACACACTTATTCCAAAATCTTCAATGGTTTCATATCGCCTCTAGGATAAAATAAAAAATCCCCAAACTGGCATTTAAAGCAAAATCCTCCTTAATGTGGCTCCCCCCTTCCTTTCCAGTCTTATTTCCTATTACTCCCTTTCAGTCCCCCCTCAAATTCACACTCTAATAACTGTTTCCTATATACCTTATTTCACCTCCTGCCTCAATGCCTGTGCAGAAGTGGGCCCCTTGCCTGGAATACACTCATTCTTTACCTCTGTCTCATAAAATCTCTCTCCTCCTCCAAAGCACAACTCAGGCACAACCTCTAACACAAAGACTCTCCAGATGCCCAACAATTATTAACACTCTCCCCTTCTTGAAATTCCTTTGCATTTACTTCCTTGTGTATACATATTTCATTCTCCCAGATTAATATAACCTTCTCGAGAGTAGGGGCTGCTTCATTTTTGTCTTTGTGGCACCCAGCGACTAGCATGGTGCCTGGGAAATAGTGTGTGTTCCATAAATGTTTGTTTATTGAATTGAATTGGAAAAGGAATTAGATTTGTTTTGTTTGGCCCCAGTGTGAAAGATTAGGAGCAATGGAGTTGGTGCAGAGAGGTCAATTTTGGCTCTTTCTGAGAACAGTTGCCTAACAATCACCCCTGTTCAGAAGTGGAATGGCCTGCCTCAGAATTTAGCAACTCCCCATTACTTGGGGGTGCTTAAATGGAAGAAATTTGTATAAGGAAATTCTGTTCTCATGTGAGTTTGTTTAGGCAAGCTCTCTGATCCCTTCCAAAGATGAAATTTGATGGTTCAGTGTAATGCAGTTTTAAAAAACAAAATAATCTAGGAGATAGAAAGCTACTTTCAAAGTCAGGGGGACCTAGGTTCAAGTCTGTCTCTGACTTATTCTGGCTGTGTGACCCAATGTCTCTCAGTTCTCTGGGGCTATAAATTGCGAAGCAGGTGCTGCCCTGTTTTGGTAGTGGGAGTTTCCTCACAAGGGAGTTCTCTTTCCCAATGAAATCACCGAACCAGTTCCCAATTCCCCAAAAACTCAGCCTTCCCTTTAAGGTTAGTTTCTACTTTCAGGCATACAAGGGCTAAAATGCTAATGACTAAAAGCCCCTAGCTTTACAATCTCTCTCCCCCAATTCTCCCCATCTTCATTCCTTTGTTGTTTTTTTGGTTGTTCCATCACGTTTGACGCTTCCTAACTCCATTTGGGATTATCTGGGCAAAGATACTGGAACAGTTTGCCATTTCCTTCTCCAGCTCATTTTACAGAAGAGGAAACCGAGGTAAATAGGTGTTAAAGAAAAAACCTTGTGTACTACTAAACAGAAGAAACCCCCAGCCCCAAAAAGGAAACCTGGAATGAAGCAGAGTGTGATCACAGTTTACACAGATTATAAATGCATTTATTGCCTGAGAAAAAGCTTGCAAGCTGGAACAGTGTCAGTGTTATAACATGTTTAAGGCCCATTTGGAAAGCATGAGATATTTATACTTTCCAAACAAAGGGAGGCAGGGAATTTGGGGAGAAGGGCTGGAAATGGTGAGGCCTTGTTCCCAAGGAAGGGGAAATCCAGGAAAGGGAGTAAGGAATTCCAGGTGTCAGATAAGTAGCCCTTTGATACACAAATCAGCCTGACAGTTCAAGTCTTGAGCACAAAAAATAAGATAAGGGAATGTAAAACAGGGAGTCTCTGCAGAAAAGGATGTCTCTTGAGGGTCCACAAAGCACCAAATGGCTCAGGGTCTGCTTCAAAGCTGATATGAGCTGACATGACTTTGGAGTTGCTGATTTTCTGCACATAAAGCTAGGTTTACTCTTAGCCATTGCAAAACATTATTGGTATGTCAAACCAATACAGCCAATCCTCATATAATTCTTCTGTTTACCTGGAGAACTGTGGTGGGCAGTGTGGGAGAGGGGGAAGAGTGCTCAAGCAAATCAAGGTATCAGTTTTCACACAGGGTTAAGTGACTTGCCCAGGGTCCCCTTACAAGCTCTCAATCAGACTCATTGCACTTTCTGGTACTGCCTCTTCTTTCTGCCCCATCAGACTAAGAGTCTGTCTACAGGAAAAAACATAAGACATTTCCTTGCCATGCTCTCTAAGAGCAGCACACAACCATTCTTTTAATTTGTGTAAAAGATTTCCCTACCAAGCAATATAGGGATACCTATGTGGAAGGATGTGTGCAAATTCAAAGGGAAAAGTTACAAATTTTATTGTGGTCTTTTCAGTCAAACCCTGTGTTCCATAAACACTTCTATGGATTAAGCTTGCTCTCAGTTCCCCCACCCCCTGTTTTTTGGCCTTCACATGACATTTTTAAATTCATCTGACTCACTAGTGTATGTTGCATGATAAAATCATTCCCAGCTAACATTCATCACCTTAAAACAGCAAGAAATCCTCTCAGTAAAGTAATAAGAACAAAAACTAAATGGAGAAAGAAAACAATTTTCCACAAGGCAATTTATAATAAAAACAATAGAGGGACATCTTAAAGGTTCTACTATTTCTATCTGACCCAGCGCTTAAGTTGTGATTTGGTTCAACTTCCGGAAAGGAATGTGAAATTCTGCAAACAGTTATTAAACTGGTAATAACCTCTGACCCGGCAATTCATTATACTGGGTCATATAAAACTAAATATTCATAGCAGCACCTTTTGTAGTAGCAGAAAGCTGGGGTTTTCTGTGCTTTGACTAGGGAATGATTGAACAAATGGTGAATGAAGGAATGAAAAAGCATTTATTAAATGCCAAGCAGTTTTGAAGCACCAGATACAACTACAAAAGCGAAGAGAGTTTACATTCTAAAGGGAAAGACAACATACAAAAAGTTTGGTGGTAAAGGAAAGGCATTTTGATCCTAAAAATTATGGGGATGGTGATTAGGGACATAAACGAGTAGAGTGACGTACGTAGCCCATCCATAAGTAATGGCAGAGTTGATTTGATCTTGCCTTATGGTTGCGGACTTGGAGGGAGGTGCAAAGGATATACACTTAGTGCACAAATGGCAATGCTGTATGAAACAGATTCCAGGAAAGCAGGGTCACAGATATATTCATGTAATAGGATAATACTGCATGGTATGGAAAAGTGACTATGAAGATTTCAGAGAAATATGGAAGACATATGTAGATTAAAGGAAGTAGAAGCAAGAGAGCAACATGTACAATGACTCTAATAATGTGAGAAAAGACAGCATTAGAAACCGATATAATTTAGATTAGATACAATGATCAGTATTGTTTCCTAATGACTGATCTGTGAATATACTTGATTTCTGTTGTGAGTTGTGAATGGATTGAAATGCTAAATATTCTGTATTTGTGAACAACACTGGACAGTTTTATTTCGCTCCTTTAAAAAAAATGTGGGCTGGGAAAATAGAGGACAATGGGACAGGTTTGGGGAAGTGATTGTGGCACACAGAAAATATGCATAAAACATGTTTTAAGTCATAGGTAATACTCCAATGGAATTGCAATCTCTTCAATGTGACTGTTCTCTCAAACAAAGCAGATTTCAAATTGTCCACACCTTCCCCATCCTACGTAACTCTTGTCTATATCTTCCCAGAAGTTGACTGCAGAGAACTATACATTTCTTTGATGAGATCCTTTACACTACTTCTTCTTCACAACTTCTTGTCTACAATATGCTTCAATCTGCTCACTCCCACTAGATGCTTCTCTTTGGCCTTTTCAGTGATCCTCAATTTTAATGCTTAAAGGACTGTGGTGTTCCTCATTACAAAAATACTTGAAGAATATTGATATTGTTTAAGGAGAAGCAGTATGGAATATTAAAAAACTTGGCAATTTCTTAAAAGCAATCTAGGCCTCTCTCCTTTCTCTTGCTCTTGTTTAATTCTAGTCCATTTCATCATCCATCTGTAATTTCTTCAAGACACAAAGATGGACAAATTCTCTAGGTTTTCCACTGAACTACATGTCTCAGTCTGGACAATAAACATTTTCTATCATTTTTCCCCTATAGTGAAGGAAAACCACTTTAATTATGGATTTTATTTAGGAAGCTGTGAAATATTTCAATATTTGAGACCATGAGCACAATGGTATCCACAAACAGAAGCATCTGGAAGACTTACCACGCCTTCTCAATTTTGATTCTATACTAGATGTCCATGGTATTGGTGGTGGTGACCTTTGATGAGCATAGCTCTCTCCATTTTTTTGTCTTTCCTGATACTAATGATCAAGGATTCAATGAATTAGACAATAGGTTTAACATTTTATATATTCTGTCAGTCCTTTAAAATAATCATGTACAATTTTGATATATAAGGAGAACTTTTAAAGTGGTATTTTACTTTACCAAATCAAATGGGCTTTTATAACCAATAAGCAATAAGCACAGTAGAATCGTGTATTCTCTATATTTTTCACTGAACTGTGTAATGACAAAATAAAGATGTAGCCTTCCATGAAAAATTTTGGCTATGTCTGTTTAATACCCTCATTCAAGATGGCCCTCAATGCATGTGTAGTTTTCATGAGAAGCTTCTGTACATGAGAAAGAAAATACTTAGATTAGTTTTTATATTCTTTTGGTAACATTTTATTGCTATGAAGTCTGAGATTCTTTTCTCCTTAAATCTCTAGAATATCCCCCTCCTTTGGATCCCTCAAGACCCTCAAAACTGTATTGTTTCCAGCATGGAAATTCTCTGGGTAAACCTGCTTTTATTCCATTGAATTTCTCATCTTTTTGTTGTTGTTGCTGGCATTTCCACTTCTGCTAAAAATACAACTATTACTGTGAGGATGCAGTCCAAGTGTGGTGGATATAAATATAAGCAGACATATTTATATAACTATATATCTATATTGCATATAGATATCTTCAGATCTTTTCCATCTTTTTGTTGTGGTGGGCATGTTGATGTTGGTGGCTAACTTTCTTCCAGTTTGATCTTTAAATAACCTCAATATGGTTCTGCCTATTTGGATCTTTTGCTAAGTTTTCTTCAAACTAGTTTTCTTTCTTTTCTCCTTGCTCTTCTATTAAAAAAAAAGGCAGAACTTCACAAACTTCTATCATTTTTCTCAAAATTCAACAAATGAGTATATCATAAACCAGTTTTTTCTGTTGGTTTCTTAGTTCTCAATTTGGTGAATATGTCAAGTGTTTGCCAATTGTGGTTGATTTTTAGTTTATTTAGTCTTTTCTTTAAAGCAATTGATTCAATTTTATATGAAATTGTTAGTGATATCAATGTCCTTTCTTCTACACATCTTCCATTTTCCATATTCAATAACACATTTAAATAGGTCAGGTTGTAGCTGCTTTAATATATACCATGTTTTTTTTTCTGAAATTTCTCATCCATCCTTTATATTAATTTTTATTTTAATTTTTTCCTCACTACTCAAAGACACAAAAGCAATGTGAGTTCCCAACTATCATACAAGGGCTGAATACAAGTGTTTTATGTCACTATAGAGGGGACTAAGACAAAGAGAAGCACTGAACCTATGGAAAAGACTAATTGAGGAAGGTATCTTACATGACATAGAAGCAAAATTGACCAGAGTACACAGCTAGCTCAGTGTCCCTATCCAGACTGCCAGACTCATCAAATGCCTTTTCTAAAATTACCTTGGTCAAGAAGTGTACGTTGGATATCGAGAAATTTGAGTGCTATTTGAGGCCAAGATTTCTACCTCTAAACGTTATTAAAGACAGGGATGTTCTGATTCTAAAGTTGCAAATGAACCTTCTCCCACTGGTATATCCTTAGAGGTCTGAAACAAGTTGTCTCAGTTCCATGTTCCCTAGAGATGCTATTAGAGGTCCTACAGTATGTTAATTGACTTTGTCAGTTGCAAACCATTAGAAAATGATTAGTTAACTAAGGCAAGAAACAGAATAATCCCACCTGGGACAGAGTTGAAAAGAGAGAAATCTAGAGCCAAAAAGCTGACATGGATTGGTGGGTACTAGTATGTCTGAAGAAAATAGAATTACAAGAGGCTGGGACATACAGGAAGACCAGTTGCCAAAGCAGTGATCAGGGATAGAGTAGTCCAAACTAGATTAGGAAATCAAAATGCAGGAGAAGAACATTTTTTTCTGACTCAATCCTATTTCCCAGTGTTTTGGCATTTCTGTTGTGGCTGCTTGCTCTTCAAAAATTAATCCCTGAGAACAGACAATTCCATCCTAAATTCTGGCTTAGGGTAGGGAAGAAGCTAACATATTCTAGAACTGTCTTTTATTCAGGAAACTGCAAATCTGCTCACTTACAATTTTGCTTCTAAGGTTAGTGCTGAAAGTACCCTAGTCTCTTAAGGGAAGGGGTAATCAGTATGCTTGCTGTCTGGAGGTGGGAGGTGGGGGAGAGATGGGGAGAAAATTTGGAACTCAAAATCTTGTGGAAATGAATGTTGAAAACTAAAAATAAATAAATTTTTAAAACAAAGAAAGTGCCCCTTAGTCTCCTTCAGATACTCTTCCACATCATCTAGGAGGATATCATTTTCTGTGAGGCATCTTGCACTGCATAGGTGGGGTTCGAAGTAAGCTACTTTAGCCTAGTCTAAAGGTTATCCACAGAGGAGAGGCCTGTGAAAAACTTACACTACACCATAAACTTTGGGAGGTCTTCTGCCCAGCCAGCAAAAAAAGTCTAGAGCAATTTAGCACCAACAGTTCTCCAAGGCCAGAGCCACAAGTTCCAACTATTACTTGGAACGTAAAGTCTGTGTCCCTCATATTGCAGCCAATCCCTCTGAAGTCCAGGCCAGCTGTTGCCTTGGTTTTACAGTCTCTGGACCCCACTGCTGTGTGGTTTGTAGTATGACAAGTGACTCTGCCATGTTAGCTCCAGGTAGTCTATTTTTAATTTTTATTTTAATCAGATACTTTTGGTTGTGTGACAGACACAGTCCAACACATATTCAAACAAGTCTCCCATGAATTTCCATCTTTACTTTAGAATTTCTGGTGCATCTTTGTTGTTAGTTAACAAAGCTGCCTAATAGGGTGATTTCAACTGGTTGTTTATACCACTGAGGACATCTGTAATTTACTGATCACCAATCGCTAATAAAAAAGAGGAAGAATGTACTTCAATCATATGAGGCCAATGCTGCCTATTGTCTTTGACCTGAGTTTTGTTGCCTTTAGGGTTTGTCTTTATTTATACTGTTTTAGTCATTTTGTATAGCATTCTTGTGGCTCTTGCTTTTTTCACTCTTCATCACTTCATTTTAGTCTTCTCAGGTTTCTTTGAAATCTTCCCATTTGTTGATTCTTGCGGTGCAACACGTTTCTATTACATCTACATACTACAATTTGTTTGATTATTCTTCAAACTTGGGCACATTTTGTTTCCAGTTTTT
>CM053582.1:473593496-473653434 GCA_028627135.1 Pseudochirops cupreus
TGTGAATATTATAATGTTTTGAATGTTTGTCTTGATTTGTAATGGAATAAACAGAGTGTTCACTCTATTTTGTAATCTGAACTCTAAAGGCTGTTCACAGTAGCATTCCTTTGGGAATCTGCTGGTGCATGGCATTACAGCCACAAAAGTCACATAATTTTACAATGGAAGCCATCACAATGACCATTTAATCCAACTCATAGTTGAATAAGAATTCCTTTTACAATTTATTCAAAGACCTCCAATGAAGGAGGAGTGACTTAGGTCTGGAAGGAGCTGCCTCTCAAGGCAGCCCATTCCAATTTTGGTGCATCTCAGTCAATCAGCTAGCATTTATTAAGCTCCTACTATGTTCTGAGCACTGTGCTAAGCCCTGAGAATGCACAGAAAAGAAAAAAAAGGGGGGAAGGATTCCTGTTCTCAAAGAACTCACCATCTATCTAATCTCTTAAACATTAGGAAATGTTTTCATTACATTAAGCATAAATTTGACTCCTTTCAAATTCCGCCTTTATCCCTTCTTTGGCACTCTAGGGTAGGGTGTATGGTGTACAACTCTATCTCACTTAAATCCAATTTCATGCACAAGTCAAGACATCACCTAATGATGTCCTTAGTCTTCTTCCAAAACAAAGGACAAACAACAACAACAAAACAACTCTACAGAAGGAAAACAAGAATTGAGAGACTTTTCCTTCTCTGAGTTTTCATCATCCCATCCACTGTAAGCAATAATGCCATCCTTTCATGGTTCCCGCTCAATTTGCCACTATGTTTTTTTTAAAAAAAGTCTTTCTTATCAGTAGACATTTAAAAAAAAGGATTGCTGATTGACTGACATCATTAGATTTCCTTGCCAGGCTTAGCTCATTCTGAGCTTTAGCACTTTTGACCAAGTTTTTAACACCATTGTGCCAACAAATTGTATTTTCACATTCAACTACTTGCCTTTGCTTCTGCCTTCTGTAAATCTGTTTTAAACATCTAAATTTATTTGTGATTTACCTGTGTATCAACACCAGTCTCTTTAGATCAGAGGTTTTTGACCTCATTTCTGTGAACTTGGTTTTCTGTTTGTTTTATATTTTTGAAAACCATGGTTTAATATAATTACTTTTCTTTGTAATCTTATACGTTTTAATTCATGACTTTAAAAATATCAATCTGAGAAGGGGTGCTTGGTCTTCACCATACTAATAAAGCAATCTATGACACAAAAATTTGTTTTATACAAACTCATTTTTCTTTCTCATCAGCACTGTTTCCCTTTGTGTATTCAGAATTTAATTCTTAAGAACTTCTCAAACCTCTGTGTTGCCCTGTCCTGTGGAATTTTAGGCCAAGTGAACCTATCTTAAATGCATGTCATACTAGTCCAGGGTTACCCCTCCTTCTCTATTAGAACTTCTAAAATGAAGACGCTTCTTTCCAAGATTCCCATAATTTCCACCTTTTTGGTGGGAACTGAATTAAAAGAGGCATAACTTTCTGTTATAAGAAAGCAAGAGTACTGCCAAGCTTTGTCCTAGTCAGACATTTTGTTCTGTTCTGAGTGCTATATTTTTTAGAAGGAAATTGATAAGCTATAGAGCATTCTGAGCAGAGCAAAGGAAATTGTGAAGAAACCATTTGAAGATGGAAGGAATTGGGTGAGCTTTAACTTAGAATAAGCCGCTTAGGGAGGATATGATAGCTGTCCTCAAGTATTTGAAGGAATGTCAATGAAAAAAGGATTAGATTCGTCTTGGGATAGACCTTGGACTACTAGGTAAAAACTGCAAAAAAGACAAATTTAAGCTTGATATAAGGAAAGTACAAAGGAAAGTATTTCTTAACAATCAGAGTTATTGAAATATAAAATGGCTGCTTCATCCAGTTGTGGGCAATGCTCTTTTTGGAAGTCTTCAATAAAGGATAGATGACCATTTGTTAGTTTTGATGTAGAAGGAATTACTTTTCAGTCATAGATTTAACTAGATAGTTATTGAGATCCCTTCAAACTCTAAAATTCTATGACCCATAATATAATTTCCCTTGTGGGTTCCTCCATCTTTTAAATTACTATCAAAAGAAGTCAAGAAATTATTAGTGGCTCCATTTTTTGAAGACGGAGAGTTCAAACAGATTTCCAAATAATTGAAGTATTCCATCACTACTGTGTTGCACCTCTAATGACAGAACTGTGATGTTTTCCCAACATGTTTCCTTTGTCAGCAAGTTTACAGTACAATCTTCATAACCATATCACTTTTATTTCTTCTTCATTGATCTTTAGTGAAATGCTTGTTCTCTACCATATTTCCTGCTTGCCTCCAGTTACTGGATTTTCTCATAAGTATATAGTCTAAATATATAATACTATTATACTTCCTTTTCCTTATTCTATTTTTTTAAATTCACTTACTGAGCCATATTTCAGTTATATTTCTCAGGCAACTATGTCTCAGTAATACCTATAAGAGCAAATTTCTATCCTTACCTTTAGAACTCCAAATTCATCTTTGTTGTTAGCCATACTGAGTACATTTTTTTACAGATATCAGTGGCCATGAGTTTTATTACTGACTCCTTTCTTAGATATTGTATCCCGTGAACTTCAAAATAGATCAACTTTCATTCTTCTTTCTATACCAAACTTTTTGGTATTTAGTTTTCTGGATAAAAGTGACAACAACAATAATATTTATTTAGCACTAGTTACTATGTGTTAGTCACTGTACTCAGTACCATACAATTATTATCTCATTAAACAACCATAAAGTTTTAATTCACCCTTGTCTTTTCTAATACCAGGTCACCTTGATTATATTTTATAAGATTCTAATTAAATACATTCTTATCAATTCTTTTTTAAGTGAACTATATCCTTGATCAGGAGCTTGTCATTCCTTATTTTACAAAGTGCTTTATCAAGTTTGTTAATATTTAAGTTTATAGGGGGAGAAAAGGAAGAAAAAGATTTGTTGAAAAAGTCTAAATCTAATTTTTGGACCCAGTTTCCTAGTCAGGCACAGATAATTAAGTAAATTTCCTGAATAATTCCAATTCCCGTCTTACAGAATATCTGAATAAGTTCACAGAATTAATAGAAGAGGATTAGTAGAGTATTTACCTTCCAATAATATCTGTAACATTAAATTTTCTTATCTTTATGTTTTCCCCCCACTGTCAATGGTAGAGTGAAACATCACACTTTTTAAATATGCAGTTCTCTGATTATCATTAATTACTGTGATAACTGTTTCAGATGTTGGAATAGTTTGCATGTCTTTTTAGTGAATTGTTTGTCCCTTTAACAACTGCCAAGAAAATGGCTCTTATTTTAAAAGATTTACATCTGGAAATGGTAAACATTTCTGGAAAGGTTTATATTTACCCTTTATGATTCTCATTTTAGAGCTGTTTAATGCAAAGATTACTTTTCCCATTAAGTATCTTTTCTTATTCTTGCTGCATTGATTTTGTTCATACAAAACCATTTTACATTATCATAATCACCTTTTTTGTCTTATATAATCTCTCTCCTGTGTCTAACAATTTCCTTCAATGATATTTGTGAAAAACTATAACACTGCATTTTCATTTTAGTTTTTTTAACAGTGTGACAATATTTACATGTTTTATTCATTGATATTTATAGTGATGCACACTATGAAATGCTAGCATAAATTTATTTCCCAATGAGACCCTTTCTACTTTTTTAAGCAATTCTTTTTACATAAGGGATCTCTTGTTTAGAAGTTTGAGTTCATTAGTGGGCATGAAACTGGTGTACTTAGGTATTCCTCCATCTTATTTGTCCAAATTATTCTGCTGATTTATTTTTTTAATTATTTATTTAGTATTTCATTTTCTCCAATTACATGTAAAAACATTTTTTACATTTGTTTTTTAAAAATTTAAGTTTCAAATTCTCCTGCTTCCTTCTTCCCCACCCCTCTCATTGAGAAGGCAAGCAATTTGATATAGGTTACACATGTGTAGTTAAGCAAATGCTGATTTACTTTTAAAAATATTTTATTCGTTATCATGTAACTTTGAAATTTTCAGCTTGTTAAGTAATTTGAGATCTGATTATGCCAAACTCTATTTATTTCTACTTTTTTGTTGTAGTTTTTCTTGGTAATCTTGACTTTTTGATCATTCATTCTAGTTGTGTAATTGTTTTGTCTAATTCTAGAAAGATATGCCCTTGAAGATTCCTTCGGCATAGTGCTAACTCTACAGGATAACTTGCATGGCAACGTTTTTACCATATTTAAAGAAGTGAGGTATTCATTGTGCATCATCAAGCCAGAACAGACCTCATCTGACTCCTCCTGAAGACCCTTCCCAAACTCCTCCTCCAGACCACTTCTAGATCCTCCCACAACCTTTCTGTACATAAGACCCCATCTTCCCTCCATGTGGTGTGAAAGCGCCATAGAACGACCTAGCACAGACTTACTCTGTGTCAGACTTGCTCTGGCCCACTTGCCCAATGCTAGCTTGACAGATACCTAGGCTCCTTAAAAGTGTACCCAATATGGCAAACTTTTAATGAACTTTTAATGAACTGTGCTTTTCTTTGGCTGAGAGAAGACTTGAGTCAAACTCATTCAGCAGGACCCAGCATGTTGGTATTTTGGGGTCTTGAGCACACCTAACCCTAACCACATCAAATATGTGAGATTCCCATCATTTCTTTGATTTCTAATTGTTGATTAATGTCTTTTGTGAGTCAACCTGTAGTGCATTAATATTTAAATAACCTACTTCTAGCTGCTTCCAACATCATGTCTTTTTCTTTTGTTTTAATTTGGGGTGACAGGACTTGACAATTACATTTATGGGTTGGAGAAACTCTGGGTTTTTTTCTGGAAGTATCCTGCAGCTTCTCGCAATCTGTCAACTCTTCCCCTACACCACCAATATTTCTGGAAAATATTTTCATGTGATTTCCTGAAATACAATAGTGAAGGTATTGGCATCATCATTGCCCCTTTCCCCCAACACAATTCTCAGATTGCCTCCTGGAGCCCCATTTGCAAGCTCTCTTTCTTTGGAGTTGCGAGAACATGCCTGTGTTCTTCCAATTTTGCCAGGTTTGCTATTCTGTTTTGCCCTGATATGCTGTTCCATTTTTCTGTTTTCGTATTGTCTCTGCCATTCTCTTATTCATAGTATCAAATGTTTAATTAAGCTTTTCTACTTTTTGTTTTAAACCATTAGTTCAAATGTTTATCCTTTTGAATTCTTTGGAGTTTCTGATTCTCCACATCATTTTCCTTTAATTCTTATATTACCTCATAACATTAGAACATTTTTCTTATTTACTCAATTCTTCAGTTTCTCTGCTAATTGTTCAGCGATATTTTCCTTAGGAATATATAGGGGAAAGGACACTGATTCTGGTGTCAGAGAAACTATGTTCAAATATCACCTTTGATACTACCTCTGTGACCTGGGACCTTGAATTGTTCAATTATAAAATAGAGGACTCTGGACTAGGTGGCCTTTGATATCTCTCTAATGATCCTATATCTTTCTTTTCCTCCATTTTTAATATTTTTCACATTTTTAGTTGGTGTATTTTTTGCCATTTGAGGTGAGAAAAGAGAGTTCTGCTTTGATACAACCATTCACCTAGCCATCTTACTGGAAATCCCTTGGCAATCTATTTAGCAAGTCAAATAATACTATTCTATGCCCCTCGGGGACAGGTTAACATATAACAGTGATTAGGCAAGGCCCTTGGGGCAGGGGAATAGCAATTTCCCTCTGGTGGAGAGAGAGACAGTCTGAATTGGGAGCCCAGCAAGCATTAAGCAAAAAGACCAGGTTGAGTTCATAGAGTTTCTTTTTGGAATGTCGATATCCTGAGGGCTGAGATGAGAAGGGACAAGTTCATAGGAGCACAGTTTCAGGCTGGGAGCACAGTCCCAACTTACGAAGTAGGATAATGTAGGAAAACTGACACTTTTATCTAACTCTACCTGATTCCCCAAAGTTTTAATCTTCTAGCAAAATATGATAAAGACTAGAACTAGGATTTGGCAGAACAGATGGGGGGAAAGAGAGAGATTCTGTAAGAAGGGTTTAAGGATTTGGTGACTGACTGTGGGTTAGTGGGTGTGGAAAAGAAAAAAAATAAGAAAATAAATTCACTCATTCACATGGATACCACTATTATACAGATGACTCACATCTGTTTCTCTAGGTCTTAACGTTCTTCTGAGTTCCAAACTTAAATCTCCAAATGCCTACATCTCCCCCAAGATGTCACAATGGTACTTCAAGACAATATGCCTAAAAGTAAGGTTGTTATCTTTTCATTAGATATTCCTCTTTCTTACTTTCCTGGTTTTGTTTGTGGCACTACTATTCACACAGTCAATCTTGGTGGCAATCTTTGTCTTTTTTCTCTCTCTCCTTCATCTCTCATAGCCAACCAATTACCACATCCTATTGATTCATTCTATACAGCATTACTTAAATCTGTCTTTTTCCTTATATTCCCACTTCTACTGCTCTAGTAAGGCTCTCATCACATTCCTGGATTAGTGCAACAGCCTCTACTCTTCTGCCTTTATTCTAGCCAGCAAACCACTGCCACAATAATTTTCTTAACACAGTTGAGGTCATGTTGGTCATGTGCTCAAAATATTCAGTGGTTTCCTATTACCCGCTATATAAAGTTCTAACCCATCTGCCAGGCCATTTTTCTGCCTTCTAACTGTCCAATTTTCAAAATCCTCCAAGGAGCCTTTCCTATTCTCTTCCATCAGTAATGTCCTTCTACCTCAGAGATCACAACATACAATGTTCTGAGCCTTTTTCAAAATACTAGTCATTTAGGAATATGTTTAATCTAGTCTGTGATTCTCTTCTAGATGGTAAGCTCCATGAAGGCAGGAACTAAGTTTTACCCAAACTTTGTGTCTTCATACAGCAGAATTATTTATATACAGCGAGCACCTAACAAATATTTGATGTGGTTTATTTTAAATTTGAAGAACAAATGGAATTTTTTTTTGCTTTTTTTTAAGGGGGGGGAAGGTAAGGCAATTGGGGTTAAGTGACTTGCCCAAGGTCACACAGCTAGTTTTTGTGTTAAGTGTCTGAGGCTGGATTTGAACTTAGGTCCTCCTGACTCCAGGGCCAGTGCTCTATTCACTGTGTCACCTAGCTGCCCCAACAAATAGAATTTTTAAGAGTGGATAACTAGAAATATGATAGAACCACTGACAGCACCCAGCTTATCCAGATATGTGTTATTTTTTTTTCTCCAAAATTATCAGGCAGAACATTTTCTTCTTCATTTAGAAGGGCAAAAAACAAACAAACAAAAAACACAAAAAGCATGTAAGCTTAATTGCTATTATCAGAATAAGAACATTTAACAGCTACTTGGTACACAACGGGAAACTG
The DNA here is from genome assembly GCA_028627135.1 of Pseudochirops cupreus. NCBI lineage: Eukaryota > Metazoa > Chordata > Mammalia > Diprotodontia > Pseudocheiridae > Pseudochirops > Pseudochirops cupreus. The sequence goes on from CM053582.1 coordinate 473,600,907, forward strand.
AAATTTTGCTATTGGAATTTGCAGTTAAAGGTCCTATTTTATACATGTAAAAGTAATTTTTAAAAAAGAACACTGTGTTTTTCTGTTAATGTTCTTTTAAAAAATTAATCAAAAAGTCATTTTGTGTATATTTTTATATCTCTTAAAAGACCTTGACCTATCTTTTTTTTTTTCTTTCTCAGAAAAGTTCTATAAAACAAATGCTTTGATATTTTTGCTCCTACGGAAGCAAGTTATTTGCAAAGCTAGTTTACGAAACTAAATGCTATTTATTTGTCCCACAAATAAGTGAGGAATAGGAACAGGTTTGGGAGTAAAGGAGTTCAGGTTTAGGTACACTAAGCTTAGGTCCTGGTCATAATAGAGACAGCTAGTGACAATGTGAAATGTAAATTTCAAGTTTGAGAGAAAGACCAGAGCAAGAAATATTAATTTGGGAGCCATCATATAAAGATGAATCCAATCAAATGAATGAAATCACCAAGGGATAAAATGTTCTGGGGAAAAATGGTCTGAGGAAAAAGCAACATGTAATTTGGGTGGAGAGAAGAAATGGAACCAGTATAGATAAAGCAAGGTCATAAGATGTAGGAAGAGAGCAAACATATATAGTGTTTTAAGGTTTGCAAAGTACATTAAGTTCATTGTATCTCTCTTGATCCTTACAACAATCCTGGGAAGTAAATGTAATTTTTTATGTTCATTTCACAACTGAGAAAATTGAAGCAGGCTGAGAGAGGGTAAGGAACTTGCTGAGGGTCACATAGCTATTAAAAGTGTCTAGGATTCAAGCTTAACTCTTCCTGACTATAAGTCAAATATGTTACTCACCACACTTTTGCCGCCCAGAGAATTAGTACAGTATATTAAATAGTCTAGGAAATTAATGAAATAGAGAATACCAAGAAAGAAAAAGTGTTTGCCAACATCTGATGCTGCAGAGAGGTCAGAAAGAATGAGCCCAATGGGGAAAGATCAATGAATTTGTCAGGGAGTAGGTCAACGATGATCATTAAGAAAGTATTTTAAGTGGAATGGTGGGACTGGGAGGCAGATTGCAAATGTTGAAGAGTGAAAGTGAGGAGTAAAAGGGAATACAGACTATTCTTTCAAGAAATTTGACAGGTAGAAGGCAAATGGGATAAACTGTAGCTAGAAAGAATAGCTGGGTCAAAGGAAGATTCTGTTTTTGTTTTTAGGATGAGAAGACCTAAGTGTGTTTGAAGGTAGAGGGAGGAGAAGGTAGTACTGGATTCAGAAAGATCGAAAATGTAAGAAAAAGAGATGAAGTTAGGTCCTAAGGAAGCCTGGAGGGGATGGGATCAAGGGAATAGACTCATCCTCATCACTGGTTCTCTGAGATGGCTTTTATCTTTGTATCCAGGTGACTAGAAGAGTACCTGGTACGTAGCAGGTGCTTAATAAATTATGTAGATTGATAGAGGGAAGAACAGAGATGAATACACATAGGAGTCCGACAGAAATCAAAGTACAGAATTGTGGAATATAAAATGCCCAGTCAGGTGAACTTTAAAGTGCCATTAGATGAGAATTTTTAAAAATCAATTAATCTCAACAAAACGTGGCTACTACATGCAAGGCACTCTGCTAGGTAATGGGGATCCCAATAGAAGAATAACTGAACACTGCTTCAAGAGTTTATTTATATTCTTATGTTGGTGGATGCATCATTTGAGAAGCAAGAGAGGACTAATGGTGAGCACTAGGAAAGCCCCCCCCACCACCACCACCCAGCCAGTGGCACCGTGGCTATGCCCCAAAGGAAGGCTTCAGAGTGGGACCAGGGTAGAGATGTGCATTCCAAGTACCAGGCACAGCTGGTACGAGGACAGGGAGGCAAGGCTTGTATCAGGTAGATTTAAAAATGGTGAGTCAGGTGAATTAAAATATCTTCTAACTAGGCCATAACTTTTTGGTTTTGGTCTTTTAGTAAGGGTACAACCGCACAGCTGAGGGAACACACCCTCCCACTTTGAGGCACACTGGGGCCATGACTTGGTATTTCAGCAGGACATGACTCAAAACACTATAGAAGTGTGACAGCATTTTAAGTAAGGTGTGATTCAGCACTCATCGTCAAGTCTGTGATGCCATACTTTGCCACTCAGTGGTAACACATACGTGCATCAAGGGTAGGCCAGACGTATCAGCACACAAGATTCAAACTCTATACATGTCTATGAGTTGGTCCTTAGTCTATTCATGATTATGAATAGCCACCTAAAACACTGCCCTATTAATTTTCTGTTTTTATCATTATCATCATATATATATATACTACAAATACTATTCATAACAGCTAGCATTTATATAGCTCTTTAAGGCTTAAAAAGCATACATGTTATTTGATTTGATCCTCCCAATGATCCTATTAGGTGATTTAATATCCTTATTTTTTAGATGAAGAAACAGAGGCAGAGCAAAGTAAAATGACTTGGCCAGGGTCGCAAAGCTAGCAAGAATCTGGGTCAGGATTTGAATTCAGGTCTTCATGACTTCAAGTCCTATGCTCCATCTACCATGCCACAAAGCTAAAGAATAAAGGAAAAAGAGGGACATGGTTATGTCTAAAAAATACTCAAGTTCCTTTCCAGCTCTCCATCCTAGCATTCCAAGAACCATTTTAATTAAACTGACCTTTATTTTCTGTCAAACAATCTATCAGTTCAGTTGAATAGTAAATTAGGAGGGTTGGTTGTTTTTGTCAATCACTGGTTTGTACACTTGTCTGATTGAATTAATTTATTTTGACTTCCTATTGCTACCACAAAAACCTCAGGAAGATGCAAAGTCTATCAGTCAAGTAATACATGTAGACTATAATAAACTTCCTAGGACATGGACTTAGGAGGCTTAGGAAGATGGGAATGGAATTTTTTAAAAGTTTCCTATGGAAAGAACTGTTTGTTGCCCTGGAAAGATGAAGAAAAATTTTATATTTGGGAGAAGCTATAAAGTTAAAAAAGAGTCAAATCATGTTAAGAGAGGTCCCTACTATAAAAGCTTTGGTAATACAAATAAAGTCAACAACAGTCCCTGCCTCCAAAGGGTTCATAGTCTAATGGGGGAGGTGACACGCAGATAACTGTAAAAATAAAATATACAGTTAAGGAAAGAAAATGCATATGCATGTCAAGGGCAGCCTTGCTGAACAGACAGGATAGACGCTATGAGCCTACGGCATGAGAGGTGCTTGTAAAGCTCTTCCCACCCAATAATACAGGGTCTACAGTTCCCCAAGATCCTCCAACAGATAAATGGTCATGTGTCCATAACACCTTAGGGTAAATGAGTTTATCATATTTCTTTTCTCAGAATGAACATCATGTGACCACTGTGATTGGGGTTATGGGTGGGGAAGGTTATAATTGAGAGAAAGGAGAGAAAGTACAGAATGGGATGGATGAAGTAGCTGGCAAATATAGCATTCGCTTATTTCCCTGTCTCTCTTTTTTTAAAGAACTAACTTTACAAGAAGTATTTTTTCCCCTATAGACAGGAAAGGACACATGTATTCGTGGCTCTGTACAAGCAAGAGGTTCTACAGTACTATGCAGTGACAGAGTGAAGACTTAAGAGTCACAGGACTTTAGAATTGTAAGGGACCTTCCACATCATTGATTCCAGGCCCTTCCTTTTTTGTTGTTGTTAATACCTCTGATTTCATCAATGAAAGGGATTCCTGATATGAAAATTCCTTCTGCTTGTGCACACCTGGCATTCTTTTAACACTTCCAGCTTTAGGGAGTTGTCTGAGCCACTGAGAAGTTTGACTTGTCCAAGGCACACACAGCTAATATGAGTTACAGGCAGCAGCATTAGATCCTAGGTCTTCTTGATTCCAATGCTAACTTTCCACCAACTATACTAGTCTACCTTAGTAACAGAGGAGAGAACTGTGTTTCAGAGAGGTTTGGTGAGTTTCCCAATGTCATCTACTCCAGATGGGAAATGGCAGAGTCAAGATTTAAATCCAGTTTTTTCTAACTCTAAATTCAAAATAAGTGAGCACATGGATCATTGAGACTAGTCTACCCTAAGCCCACTCCTCTCTCCCCAACAGATGCCGCTGTAAGAACCATACCTAGGATATTAGATGTTTTCATAGCTCTGATTATGTGGACTGTCGACAAGGACTTCAGGGAGCCAAGCAAGATGGCAGAGTAAGCAGTGAATTGCCATAACACTCCCATATTCAGCTCCAAATAACCATAAAATAGTGCCCCAAAACAAATTCTTGAAAACTAGAACCAGCAAAAAGATGGAGCGAAACAATCTTTGAGCTCAAGAAACTTGGAAGATTGGCAGGAAAGATCTGTCTCACTCAGGTAAAAGGGGGCATAGTTCAGGACAGGAAGCATCCCAGCAAGCCAGCAGCAAGCCCCATCTCAGCAAACCAGAGGTAGATGCTGAGCCCCAGCTCAGGGGAGCAGGCAAATTCCAATACTAGGATCTACCACCTGGCTCAACATAGCCAGGGGAATGGGCAGACATAGCCCCTAGCAAAGAGGCAACCTCCAGCAGCCAGACTTCCACATGTTTCAGTGTAGCCCTGGGCAAACAAGTAAACACCAACTCTAAGCAAATAGGCAGAAGCCAGCCCTGGGCCCACCACATGCTTCAGCATAGCCCTGGGCTAACAGGCAGTGCTCAGCAGTCAGACCACCATGTGCTTTATTGTAGCCCTGGGGAATGCAGAATGCAGAAACACCCTGCTGGCCTCAGCAAATGCCAGACATTAGCACTAGGACCCCAGCTCAGCATCAGGCAAGCTACTAGACCCCATGGCCTCCAACAGCACAAGAATCCCTCTACTGCAACCCTTCGGCACAGCACCAAACAGGAGGATCCCAGATGGGCTTCAGGGCAATATCAGTACAGCACTAGGAAAACAGCCAGCACTTCACAGCCGCTGACACAAGAAGTCTGACAAAGTGCCCCTTCCAACCCAGGAACAGAGCTCAAATTTAAAATAAAGGAAAAAAGGACAAAAGAAGAAGAGCAACAATAACAACAACAAAATCTGACCACAGAGAGTTATTATGGTGACAAGGAAGGTCAAGACAAATTCAGAAGACAACAACAATGTTAAAACACCTTATAACCAAAACCATAAAGAAAAATGGGAAGTGGTCTCAAATCTAGAAAGAACTCATAGAAGAGGTCAAAAGAAAGCCTAAAAATCATGTAACATGGGTAGAAGAAAAATTGGGAAAAGAAATTGGAGTGATGTAACACTTGGAAAAGAGTCAACACCTTGGAAAAATAAAGCAAGTGTTTCAAAAATGTAACTGGCCAAATGGAAAAGGAGATTTAAAAAATCCATTAAGAAAACAACTCTCTAAAAACTACAATTGGCTAAATAGAAAAGGAAGTACAAAAGCTAACTAAGGAAAACAACTTCTTAAAAGTTAGAATTTGACAAGTGGTTAATAACTCTATCAGACATCAAGAATCAGCCAAAAAAATTCATAAGAATGAAAAAATGAAAGAAAATGCAAAATACCTCATGGGAAAAATAACTGACCTAGAAAATAGATCCAGGAGAAACAATGTCAGAAACATTGGACTATATGAAAGCAATAATAAAAAGGAGGATCTGGCCAGTACCTTTCAAGAAATTATCAAGGAAAATCCTGATATCCTGGAACCAGAGAGCTAAACTGGCATTGAAAGAATCTACCATTCACCTCGAGAAAGAGATCCCAAAATAACAACTCCAAGGAACATTATAGCCAAATTTCAGAACTATCAGGTCAAGGGAAAAATACTACAAGTGTCCAGAAATAATCCAAATATTGGGGAATCAAAACCAGGGTTACACAGGACCTGGTAAATACAACATTAAAGATCAGACATTCCAGAAGACAAAGGAGCTAAGACTACAACCAAGAATCACTTACCCAGCAAAATCAAGCATGATACATCAAGGGAAGAATGGTTATTCAACAAAACAGGAGGATTTTAAGGTTTCATAAGGAGAAGACTAGAAGTAAACAAAAAATTTGGCCTCCAAAATCAAGACCCAAATGAAATATAAACAAGTAAAAAGGGAAAGTAAAACATAAAGGATTCAATAGAGCTGAACTATTTACATCTCTACATGGGAAGATGATACTTATAATTCTTAAAATTTGTAGTATTAATAATACAACTAAGAAGGAATATAAATAGACAGAGGATATGGATATAAGGTAAATTTGAGGGAATGACAAAAAAAATTAAGAGATGAGAAAAAGGGGTACACTGGCTTCAAAAGGAAGGGAGAGGTAGAATGGGGTAAATTATTTCACATGAAGAGTCATAAAAATCCTATTACAGTGGAGGGGAAGAAGGGAAGGTGGGTGATGGGCATTATTTGTACCATCAGTATTGGCTCAAAGAGGGAATAATATACACAATCAGTTGAATATAGAAATTTATCTAACCTGAAAGGGAAGAAGGGGGGAAGGAGATTAAGTAAAGAGTGGGAGGTTGGTGGGGGGAGACTGACAGAAGGGAGAGAAGATAAAGGGAGGTGGTAGACAGAAGCAAAGCATTGGTGGGGAGGGAAAGGGTGAAAAGAGAGAGAGGACAAACAGGAAGAAGAATAGAATGGAAGGAAATACACAAGTTGTAATTGTAACTATGAATGTGAATGGGATCAACTCTCTCAAAAAATGGAAGCAGATAGCAGAATGGATCAAAAATCAGAATCCTACAATATGCTGTTTACAAGAAACACACCTGAAGCAGAGAGACACACAGAGATAAGGTAAGGGGTTGGAGTAGAATCTATTAAGCTTCAGCTGAAGTAAAAAAAAAATTTCAGGGGTAGTAATCCTGATTTCAGACAAAATTAAACCAAAAATAGGTCTAATTAAAAGAGATAAGGAAGGAAACTACATCTTGCTAAAAGGTATAGCAATATCAATGCTAAACATATATGTGGTAAAGGATCCAAATTCTTAAAGGGGAAGTAAAGTGAATTACAGAAAGAAATAGACAGCAAAAGTATAGTAGTAGGAGAAATCAATTGTCCCCTCTTCATGGTCGCAAAATATTGGAAATTGAGGGCACACCCATCAAATGAGAAATGGTTAAACAAGTGTGATATATGATTGAAATGGGATGCAATTTTGCAATAAGAAATGATGAACAGGCAGATTTCAGAAAAACCTGGAAAGACTTGTATGAACTGATGCAAAGTGAAATGAGCAGAACCAGGAAAACATTATAAACAGCGTAGTAACATTGTGTGATGATGAGCTATGAATGACTCAGCTCTTCTCAGCAACACAATGATCAAAGACAAGTATAAAGGACTCATGAAGAAAAATGCTGTCCACATCCAGATAAAGAACTGATGGATTCAGAATGCAAATCAAAGCATATTTTTTTCAATTACTTTATTCTTTTTCATGTTTTTTTCCCTTTTGATCTATTTCTTCTTTCACAGCTGTGACTAATATTACATGATAGCACCTGTGTAATGTATATGAAATTGCCTACCTTTTTCAGAAGGGGTAGGAAGGGAGAAAAATTTGGAACTCAAAATCTTATAAAAATGAATGCTACATATTGCCTTGATATGTATTTGGGGAAAAAAATAAAACACTATTTTAAAAAGACATGCAGCTGTGAGGCTATCTAGAAGGGACTGAAGAAACATTTTTTGATATTTTCAAAGTGATTTTTTTCCCCCATTTTGAATTCTTGTCCTAGCTGCAGGTAAAGAATGTTGACATTTGTAAAAGAAAGCCAATTACCACATGAATATTTTGGAATGGCAAGAAGATGTCTTCAGTGATTTTTCTATTTGCTTCTTAACTGAGCATCTTCTGTCTTTGCATGCTTCAGAAGAATTGCACACCTTAGGAGCCAACAATAATGAAGTTTGCCTTTCTTATCCTATGAATGATGGCTATTTCTATTGAGAGTTTTAAAAATTTGCTCAGAATAAATGTTTATCATTCTCAATGTAATATTTTCCTGTATTTTTAGGAGAAATGTGTTTTTTCCCCCTTAAAGAAAGGAGTTTCATTGGTTCCTTTCCCTCTAAGATTATCTCCGTTTTGTCCTGCATTTATCTTGTTTGTACATAGTTGTTTGCATGTTGCCTCAACCATTGTAAGTTCAAGGGCAAGGATTATTTTTGACCTGTTTTGCTATTCCAAGTGTTTAGCTCAGTGCTTGGAAGAAGGCACTGCTTATTAAACACACAGTAAGTGCTTAATAAATGCCTGACTTGAACCACTTCCAGTCCATACCCAAGGAATTATTTTTACACTCTAGTCATATAACTAAACTGTTCCATTGTGCTTCTCTCTATGACTTTGTTGGATTGCTGTGTAATAGAGTATGAGTAGTCCCTCCCAGATCTGCATTTCCTATTATTCCCAGAGTGCCAGTTACTCTTATTGGCTCATTTCTCCTCACTCACTGATAATTCTTTATCCTTTTTTAAAAGAAAAATTAAGCCATTGTTTACAGCTGACTTAGATTTGAATAACTAGCAAGAGGGAGTAAGGGAGGATTTGGTTTAAAAAAAAACAGTAATCACTAAAATATTGACAAATTGGAATCTCATTAGCACTCAACACTCATGCCTATGCAACCCACCTAGTTTCCACCAACATCTCCCGCCAACTCTATCCTCTAACCTCCCCCCCCACACACACACACACACTTGGGAATTCTAAGCAACAGAGGAAAAAAGATTAAAAAGTTCATTTTCTCCACAGATCTCATTAACAGCATTATAGCATTTCCTAAGGGAACCTAGAAACCAGTAATCAGGGTGCAATAGGCTTGATTCAGCAATCAAATGACCATTGAACTATGTCATGGCTTGGTCATCTTCAAAGGAACAGCAGGCAGAGAGCCCAGAAACTCTTCCCCTAGCTGTTCCAGATTGGAACCATTCTTCCTCCTTCTTCCTTCTTCAGAGGAGCTCTCAATGTTCCAAAGCCAAAGCAGAAGGGAGCATGCCTTGCAAAGCCTTCTGAGTCTATATCCATTCATTTTCTTTCACCCTCTGTCTTAACCTTCACTTCCCAAGATAACCTTAACGTCAGAGGTTCACGAGTCATCCACCATTTGCCCACACTGGCCAGACTATGCTTGGCTGAGTCTGAGATGTATCCTATTAAAGCATCTATGTGTAGAAATTCCAGTCTTATCCAGTTCAGCATGCTGTCTATACCAAAAATAACACAAATACCAAAAATCTCACATTGCTAAATAGTATTGTTTGTCTTTGTTTTCAAATGTTTCAATTTTCCTCAAAAACTGACCCCAAAAGAAAATATTTTAGGACAGTTTTTGCCTTTGAGTTAGTTAATACTATTTACCCTATTTCCTAGGGTGTCCAATGGTGGGCACTGTGTCATTCTCATAAGAGAGATAGAAGCAAAAAGTTTTAGTCCCCAAAAGAAAATCCAATTGAAAAAGCAATTATATGTGCTCAGAAATAAAACTAAATAATTCATCTAAAAGTCTTCACACCTTTAGTAATAGAGTGAAGTATTTTGGGTGCTTTTTAGCAATTACTTGAGTTGACTATAATTACAGAATCTGAGATGAAGGAACCTCAGAGTACATTGAATCCAATCCTCCTACCCAATGCAAGGATCATCTCAATAAAACCTCTGACCAACATCATTCAGCTGCCGCTTAAATATTTTAAACACATAGACAGCTGTCTCCTTCAGCTTTCTCTTTTAGGATATTTTATATTATAGCATATATTCTGTAAGAATTTTTTTTTCCTTAAGTTTCCTTCAGACTCTAGGTCCTACCATCTTATATTCATTATCATCCCCCTCCAGTCAGTGGAGTGGTTTTGTTAGCATATGGGGCTACCTAGCAAGGAAGTTCTTTCTTCCAATGTTGATTAGAAATTGTTCAGCAATTTAAAGTCTTGGGGCATTGCTTGGGAGCACTAACAGATAAAGGAACTTGCCCAGAGATACAAAATACTACATAGCAGAGGTGAGACCTGACAGTCTGTAAGTCAATAAGCATTTATTAAGTGCCTATTGTGTTCCAGTTACTATGCCTGTTGTTGGGGATACAAAGAAAGGCAAAAAGCAAAAAAGACAAACAAAAACAGTTCCCACTTTCAAGGAGCTCAGAGTTTTAATGTACTTGTTCTGACTCTGAAGTCAGCTGTCTATTTAGTTCTACTCCAAATTGTCTCTCATGATACACTGAACCAAAATCAAAAATGACACTTGAATAAGTAAATTCCTTTAGTTGGTCCTAGATTTTTTGTTGGACCCTTTGGAAGACGACAGAATGTCTAACCTCTCTTCTACACATTAATCCTCCAAATATCTGAAAATTTCATTGTATCTAACTTCAACTTTTTTAACCCTTCTGTGACATTTGAAATTGATAATCCCTTCTTCGTGATATTCTTCCTTTCTAGGTTTTTGTTACACTATTCTCAGTTCTACTTGCCTAATTGCTTCTTTTCATGGATATTCTTCCACATCATAGCCATTAATTGTGGGAGCACCCCAAGGCTCTGTCCTGGGACCCCTTCTCTCTTCTCTCTATGCTATCAAACTTGGTGATCTCATCAGCTTCTATGGTTCAATGATTATCTTTATGTAGACAATTAGCAGATCTATATATCAAAGCCTTGTCTTTCTCCTGAGCTCCAGTTCAGTTTCACTAGACATATACTGGGACATTTTAAACTGAATATCACATAGGCATGTCAAATTCAACATATCCAAAACATTCAAAGGCAGTTTCATTCTATCTCAGTGAGAGGAAAACTATCCAATCTTAGAGATGAGAATAGGAGGTTTTAGTTCAAAGAGCAAAGAGTACCCTCTCAAGCATCTAGAGGGCATTAAAAGAGTTGGTATTAAGGGCAAATGAGCTTCTTCTCAGCATGTCCGTCTTTCTTAATATCTTCAAGCTTTTTGATCAAGTCTGAAATTTTGTAATTCTGAGCCAGACAACCCAACCACAATGCCAAGTGTAAATCAAAACATATGCTTAGAAATAAAACTAAATAATTCATCATTCACCATTATTCAGTAGAATCCCTTTTACGTAATACCTAATAAGTGTTTATCTAGCCTCTGGCTGAAGACTTCCATTCTCTCCCAAGGTCTTTGAATAGCTCTAATTGATAGACATTTTTCTTACCTATATCTTAAATGTGTCCTTTTGCAATTTCCACTCATAGCTTTCAAATCCTTCTGCCATCTAGGAAAAAGCAGAACATTTTTGATCTCTCTCTCTTGTGGGCTGCTCTTCAAATATTGGAAGACAGCCATCATGTCCCTCCTAAGCCTTTTCTTCTCTAATACAAACCTCCAACTCCTTCAATCCATCCTCATAGCTGAGACTTGGGCAAGACTTTAGCTTAAAGAGGCCAAGGTCTCCCACTGCATCCTGGGTCATCACCAGTCATCCTAACGTATATCTTGCCACTGGATTCCAATGACTCTGGAGGAGCAAGTTAGGCTGATGATTTTGCACAGCTCTGCCGCACTTAAATCTAATTTACTTACAAGTCAAGACATTACCCTCCTGATATCATTCTTTGAGAACAAAGGATGAGCAACAATATGGGATGAATATGAGGCCCTTTACCATACTGGCTGCTTTTCTCTTCAGCTTATCAATTTTCTTCCTCCAATGTAGTACATAGAATTTAATGCAGTGTTCTAAGTATGGTCCAACCAGCATGTACACAGGAGTATTATTATCTCTTAGTCCTGAACATCATGCTTCTTTTAATGTAGCCCAAGGCTGTGTTAGTTTTCTTGTCTCTCAGATCACACTGTTGACCCTTTACTCTCTATTAGCATCAGAAGTTGCTCCTGAACACCTCAAACTTTTAATGTTAATAAGAATTATTGTGTTAAGGTTTTTTTCTCCCCTGAAATATATATTTGAAACTTCTGTAACATGAAAGTCAGTACACCAAAGGCTTAATTATATAATGAAATCTGTTCTCAAAGCCCTCACATTAGATCACTGATGCTTAGTGGGAAAGGCATTACCTAGCAACAGTTACCATCAAACAGCAGGAAAAATAATAGAGATTATATGCTACATCACTCCACTGAGTCAAAATTGATAGCAAATTGTATTTGCCCTTTCATTTCATGTGGAAAATCTATTGTTTACAGGTAAAAAAAATATAACAGCTACACTTCTGAGTGGATGACCCCTTTTGAACCTTATTTAAAAATAATCTTCTGAAGGAGTCAAAAGATAGACACTAGAACTTGTTACCCACCTATAAGCCCAAAAGATATCAATGAGGCCAAAAGCTAGCTACAATTGGTCTAGTCCTACAGTTTCCTGACTCTATGCCACATTCCCTCTCTTTCCCTTTTTAAAGTGGTCAGTCTGCCTCTGGCTCATTTCATTGGTCATTCCTCCATGAAGCCTTCTTTCCCTGATGCCTACAGCTCAAAGAAATTTCTCCAACTTCAGATGTTATAATAATAACATTCTGAACAGATCTCTATTTTACCCATACCACGTTCTACTTTGTATCATATTCCTAGACCCCTACCTAGGCTAAGGAAGTCAGGGCTTTGTCTTCAGGCATAAGAATTTAGAGGACATAAAATTCAATGCATATTCTCCTTCAACCAAGACAAGTAAATCTGGCACCTATTTAATAAGAATAATTAAAATAAGAAACTATTAAATGTACCTATCTGTGATACGTGTAATAATAAACTGTCCCTCCCGCATAATTCATAATTATACTATATTATTATATATTATTTATGATATAATAATATTTTATAATACTTTTAATATATTTTTCACATCATGAATTACAAAGATAATTTAAGGGTGCATTTAGTGTTGTTTGTCCCTGTTATCAAAATCGCTAGTTAAAGCTCTGCTTAACCACCTTGTAGTTTTTAAGCTCTTTGAGGGCAGGGTCTGTGTTGTTTTCACCTTTGTCTCTCCAGGGTCTGACACAGTGTCTTTCAAAGAAGTAGGTGTTAAGCAACTATTAGCTGAATTTGTTGAGTGGTTTTGTATTGAAACGGGACTATGATGAAATACACAACTAAATGAATATTGAACATTCTGATTCTGTGTATCTATGCCCTAGGTGTCCAGATAAGGCTGCTTAGTTTTGTTGCAAAAATAAATCTCATCTTGAGGGAAAGGCCTAGAAAAACAAATCCATTGCATCTTCTCAGTAGCAAAAATGTGCTGGGGCACCTCTGAAACTGGTGATGGCAAAGGATATGGGCAGACTGGTAAAACATCTACACGTTTTGCCATTTTCTAACAGTGATTTAGGGTACCAGCATTTAGAAAACATCATCTTGTATGCTGAGAAAATATGATAAAGAAGCCATTTTGAGAAGACAACCATGTAACTCAATGGTATCATTTTAAGAAAATCCTCTTCTTTAGTGAAACACATGTTATAGCTGCCATACAGCTCATCAGAAGGAAAAGACACATGATCAGAGTATTTTAATACAGATAGGAGGAACAACATGGTGTAGGGAATAGTGTGCTAGCAGAGGAGTCAGAAAGATTCGGACTGAAATTCCACATTAGCTTGTAAACAAGCCTCTGAACTTCTCAGTGACCCAGGCAAATCTCTCAGATTATAAATTGGAGATAAATTGCTATGACCTCTATCAGTGAAGGAAGTTTCTACCCTAGGAGTTGCCAACACAATTGAAATCACACCTAGACCAAAATAACACATATATTATATGTATGTATGTGTCTATCACATACATATATTATAACATATCATAGAAATATATCTACATACATAAGTGTCTACACATATGTCTACCCACATATGTGGCCATTTTTACAACAATATGTAAAAACAGTTCAATGGACACCATTAATGATTAAGGTTATCTGTCATACATAATCTCATATGTAATGGGATAAATGAATGTTTTCCATTAAATATACACCTTTATTCAGAGATAGGAATAATAAATAATTACGTTTCCAAAGGGCAAAATCATAATACACAAAATAAAGCACTAAAAATGTTTAGAACATTTAAATGTATATAAATCATAAGATATCCATCAAGATTCCCTAATTGATAGAGGCAGCACTTTTTACAGACTACATTTCTCTTTGGACTTAATTTTATCCTTCATTAACAAAAATAAGACACACAATCTTTCAGCTGGTGGTTGGGGTTCTGCAGAGACTATACACAGTATTTCAAAAGCGCTGTTAAGTTTTGAAAAAATGCATAAGTATTTTTTTCCTAGACTAGCCATGGGATTACATAATCCCAACTATTTTTCTATTTCTATAAAAAATATACATACTGTTGAAAAAAATCCTGTGTATATGTGTGCATATATATACATATAAACATGTACAAATATATAGACACACAAATACATGAATCTAGAGATAGGTATATACACATTTTTGTGCCTAAATACATCTATAAAATTTGATCATCCTCACACTTAGGGATTTTCTTTTTTTCTTTTTTTTTCCATAAGTTAATCTGATGTTCTTAAACTGATGACATTCTAACCTTCCAAAGCATGTGTTTATCATGAGTTTCCTCCACCCCAAATAGTTTTGACCCAAGGTTACAGTGCAGGCTCAGACTATTTTGAAAGGGGTAAAATAGATGATAAGCAAACACTTCATTATGAAGTCTCAGTTTGTGTACGACTTGTCCAAATCCTCAAGAAGATTTTTCAGCATATCCTGAAAGTAGAAGAGGAGTTCAGACTGAAAGGGTCCAGTCAATCAGGGCCCTGCTGTCATTTCTCAAATAGCTGAGCTGACTGTACCTTGAATCATCAGTTTGTGAAGCCTTTCCTTGGCTGGTGTTATTAGAATAGTTAGAACTCCATGCAGGAGGATACATCATCAAAGCTCAGGTTTTAAGTCTTAATTGAAAAAGCTCACCTTTTGTACACTATGCCTGCCCTTTTCATCCTGTGCTGCCTGTGCAAAGAGAAAGAAAGAGAAGAAAGAGGCAGAGGAGGAAGATACTCTTTGTCAAAAATATTCTTAGAGCTTTAAAGGAATGTAGCATCCCTCTACTCAGAGGCATTGAAGAAAAGAGACTTTTAACATTTTAGCTACTTTCATTGCTTGTGACCAAACAGTAAACTGAGGACAGCAAATATTAGGAAGAGTTTCAAGTCAGTTTAAAAATCTGAAAAAATAGTTCTGGGCTACAGTATCTATGCAATTATTGTTCATCCAATGGATATGGGTAATATTAGCAAATCTATCTGTGGGTACCCTAAGAGTTTCACATTTGGATTAAATAGAAAGGAGGATACAGTACAGACAGAATTATTAAATAAGTTATTTTTTTTTCTCTCTCATATACCCAGAGCACAGATTTCTTACTCTATCATTAGCTTTTCTTCTTCTTCTATTAGCTTAGTGCCCCCCCCCACCAGAATTTTTTAACCCTTATATCACTGTGCTTCTTCCAGGTTGACAATCAGATGAAAACACATGGCTACCATATCCCAGCCCCCTTCTTAAAAATATCCATGGAGAAATCTAATTATGTTTTTCTAAGTAGAAAGTGTACTTCTATTTAGCAGAAACTGGGACCCTTTGTTGACCTAACATTGAGTGTTTCAAGTAAACTGCCAGCAGTCCCATCAAATTGTTGTGGGTAATTTAGAGTACGAAATGTGTTAAATTATTCAAAGGGCTGAATAAGCATAAACAGGCAGTACAACAGGAGAGATATGCATACCCAGCGATGCTAGCATGACATTTAATACATCATATTAGCACGCCCGTTAGTACAAATAGCCCAGCACTCAGCACACTGTCCTGGACGTACACAAACAGTGCAGAATAAAGCTGAGTTCTCAAGAACTGAATTGCATTAACTCTTTCTGCCCTCAAGAAGCAGAACTAATTTGTCTCATATCTTAGTTTGATTATTATCTCCAGATCTTGATAACCTGGCCACAGATTTTAAATGCTTCAGAAATAAAGTATTCTTTGTCATAATAACAGCTAACAATTTTTACAAATCACTTTATAGTCATTCTCTCTGATTCTCACAATAATCTTCTGAGGCAGGTGCTATTATCATCTCCATTTTATAGATTAAGGAAGGGAGGCTCAGAGTAGTTAAGTGACTTGCCTAGGGTCACTGAGTACTAAGTCCCTGAGACAGGACTCAAACCTAAGTCTTCATGATGCCAAGTTGCCCATTGTTTCCACAGTGTCATATCACCATTCTAACACATGATGCTCTTCTTACTATAAAAAAAAATGCTCTATTAGAGAAAAAGTACCATAAAAAATGAGAATTCAAACCTTTTTGGGGCTTAAAGTTTCTCTGTTTTCCTGTGATTCAAAAAATTCAAACACAGAGATAGGTTCAAATGTCGAGTGGGAAGCAAATTGGTAGCACAAATGGAAGAATGGAAGCAAGAGCATCCCTACTTTTTCCAAAAGTACATGATATCTATCACACAGTGTTACATGCAGGTACAAATAGATTCTGATAGAAGGCCAAGCCTGCTTTTCACTTGGAAACAGTCCATTATTTCTTGTCCCTTGAAACAAACGGCGCTTCAGGTTACAGAGTACTTTTGAAATCCAATGGGATGAGTCTTAGAGGATAAATGAGATGTTTTACTGGGCAGGGATTTGGGAAATTCTCCTTCCCCCACTTCAGTCTGAAAGCTTTTCCAATTTCGTAACAATCTCAGATTCTACCAAGTCAGAGCTAGCAGACAATTTTCTGCTGCTTGACTGGTCAATTAAAATTAAAAAAAAAAACTTTCAAAATCCATACAGTGAGTTCATAACACAGAAATGGAAAAGTATCCCAGGGGAAATGGTGGAAATCCCTATTACTGGACTTATTAAAAAGAGGATCAGACAAAGCACTTGTATTATCCTGTAGGGAACAGTCCAGCTCTGAAAGAAGAGAATGTAGAAAGAGGCTTTTCCATTTAGAGTAATAGTGACTAGAGAGTAAAATACAAGAGACCTTTTCTTCCAGAAGGTGGTAAGGTTGTGAACTATTCTGTCATTAGCTTGGAAATGACCATACTTGTACTAAATTAGATACATTATAGTGATATAATATTCTTCTATATTATTGCATCTTCTATATATGTGATATATACATATATACACACATACATATATGTGTACATATGCACACACACACACACACACATATATTTGCAAGTCTGTGTTTATTTGTGTATTTCTCCCTTCTTTTAACTCTTCAAGATGAGGTCATAAAAAAGAATAATGCCCTTCTGATTTGGGGGAAGAAGGAGTTGGGGAGGAGTTGCCTCTTTTATAATTGATATAATTTACCTTTCCCTATGGATTGTGGTTCTCTGGATAAAGGTTTGCCTCTTTATCTCCAGGTTTCCATTATTCTTCTATTACTGGTTTAGATTTTTAAATTACTAGAAAGGCTGGCCAAGAAGTAATCATGCCTTGGGCAAATATTCCTCTACCCAACTCACTCTTGGTAAAATCAGGGTCTGTTTTCCATATGACTAAATCCAGTCTCCCCTAGAAATGGCTATACACCACTCACCATTGCCACCATATCTAGTACATAGCAGGGGTCCAATTAATGACTTTCACAATTATTAATTGAGTATCTATCATGCACAGAGTACTGTGCTAGGGGCTGAAGGACTTATGGCCCACCATGAGAATACACAATTAACTATTAAAGGGCAACACACTAGTGGCATAATTTGGAAACTATTGTTCTGAGGAGGAACAGATCTCATGGTATAGTGAGAAAGGTGCTAGTACCCAATTCAGAGGACACTGGTTCATATCTTACCTCCGGTAATTAGGATCTTTGTGTATGGACAGCCCTCAGTTTCTTCATCTCTGACATGAAGGTGGTTGGACTAGGCTGGGCATTTCAACTCTAGA
Organism: Pseudochirops cupreus; assembly: GCA_028627135.1. Taxonomy (NCBI): domain Eukaryota; kingdom Metazoa; phylum Chordata; class Mammalia; order Diprotodontia; family Pseudocheiridae; genus Pseudochirops; species Pseudochirops cupreus. Next base: position 473,618,817 of record CM053582.1, read on the forward strand.
TCTATGGTCCTCTGATTTCTGGCCAAGGTGATCCCAGAACACGTTTTATAGGACCTGTCATTTGACAGAAATTTTAAAAGATTGCTCTAATTTCATGAAAGAAAGAAAGTAGATGTTCTAGCAGATATTCTCGACAGATATAATGGAAGAAGCAAAGGTGTAAAATCAAACACTTATTTAATCCCTACCTCCTACCTTGCACAGGCACTGTCCTACAAAGAGAGGCAAAATACAGTCTCTGCCCTCAAGGAGCTTACACCCAAAGGGGGAGACAACATGCAAACAAACATACACAAAGAAAGCTATGTAAAAGATAAAGAGAAAATAATTAAGAGAGGGAAGACATTAGAATTAAGAGGGTTTGGGGAAGTCTTCCTCTAGAAGGTGGAATTTTGGTTGGTTTTTAAAGAAAGCCAGAGAGACCAATAGGCAGAGTTAAGGAGAGAGAATGTGCCAGGCATGAGTGTAGTAATCTATGCATGTGCATATGTATGTAAATACATAGACATAAGTATATAGCTATATAATAAATATACATGGACACATGCATATATGTGTATATATGCGTGTATATGTATGTATGGGTATATGTGTGTATGTATGTGTGGGGGGTGTATACATATATAGACACATACACATACACACACACACACACACACACACACACACACACACACACACACAGAACAATTCAGTCATTGCCCTGATCTACTCTTAGTGATCCTTGGACTACAGAATGCTAATACTGACTACTGGATTTTCTTGGCAAAGATACTAAAGTAGTTTGCCATTTTCTTCTCCAGTGTACATACATACACATAGAAGATACATATATGTATGCATACATGTATATGTGTTTATATCGTCATCAGTTTAATTTTACAACATTGATTGGATTGTGTAAGTCACCTGTTCAAAACACTTTAACTGATCCTAATCATTGTTAATAGTTAGAATATGAACGGAATATATAGTGTCTTAAGATCAGCAAAGCACTTTACAAATATTATCTCATTATAGCCTCACAACAACCCTGGGAGACACACACACACACACACACACACACACACACATATCAGACTAAGAAAGAAGAGATGCTGAACAGCCACACCAATAGGAAAACTACTACCATAATCATAAGAGAATAAGGGCTCAGCTAAACTAAAGTGAATGGGCACTTAGGTGGCACAGTGAATAGAACACCTGGCCTGAAGCCAGGAAGATCTGAGTTCAAATCCAGCCTCAGACACTTACTAGCTGCATGACCCTGGGCAAGTTACTTGACCCTGTTTGCCTCAGTTCCCTCATCTGTAAAGTTAATTAGAGAAAGAAATGGCAAAACCACTCCAGTATCATTGCCAAGAAAACCTCAACAAGGGGGTTATGAAGAGTTAGACCTGATTGGACGACTGAACAACAAACAAAATGAACTAGAATGAATTCCATAAAAACAAAAACAAGGCACTGACGCAAGATACACTACAGTAGATTAGAGTATGGGATGCAGTAACTATGTAGGGGATTAAAAGAGCAGGAAACATAAGGAATTCTCAGTTTTGAGTCAGCACTTCTTAAAGAAAGAATGGTGGTCACAGTAACAACAGCAGGGAGCCAGGGAAGTCGGAGGCGAAAATGAACAAGGTTGCTACTTCCAAAGGAAGTTGGAAAGTGGAAGTAGAGTTTGGGGAAAAGGTCAGCATCATCTATAGCCCACATGTGGTAATAGATAGAGAACATAAAAATTAAGAAGAAAAGAGAGTTAAGGACAGAAATTTGGGGATAATTCCTAAGTTTAGGGGGCCATAAAAAAGAAGAGAAAGATTAGTCATAAATGAAGAAAACTATGAAGCTTCCACTTAGTAGAAGGGGTTTTTCCCCCAAATAGTACTAACTTAATAAATAATTCTTTACTTATATCCACACATGACTTTTAGGGGTAAAACTCCATTCTATGCACTGTCCTATGTTATCTGTTTGAAAATTTTTTTTTGGATGTTGTTGTTAAAAATCTTTAAAACTTCCTAATTCACAATATCTAGAAATTCAGTTCTGTCTGTGTATGTCTGTCCCCTCCCTGCCTCAAATAAGTTTTATGGATGTCCTCTGTTTTCATATCAATTATCATTTCTGGAAATATTACTTCCCCTTACTCCCTCCCACATAGAATTGAACTCTCCCTTAAGATGAAGAAAAAGTTAAGCAAAATTCCAAATTCAATTATGTCTTTTGACCATGTATACCACATTCTACCCTAGTAGTTCCCCACCTCTCTCCAAAGAGAAGAGAATTACTGCTTCTCTTCTTTGGAAAATTAAAGTTGCCTTTAACACGGGCAGTTTAAGCTATGTCCACATGTGTTTTTCTCAACACTAGTATTGTAAATGCCTTAAATAGGAATGGATCATTCTAAAAAAGATTGTGAAATTCTCAAAATAATTTTAGTTCACTCAAAAAAATTTTTTTTAGTGTATGAGATATAATAACGTGAAGCAATGTATTTGGGAATCATTGCACGCACACATACACACACACGTATATCTCCCATACACACCCCTATATCTGATGTGAAAATTAATTAAATTGTCAAAAAGGTCTGTGGGTTTCTTCAACCCATTTTTAATTTTGTTGACAGCTCACACACAAAGCCCCCAAAACATCTAAAGTAGGGTCATATAGACATACCCTTAGCCTATTGATTACAATTAGGAGTCTCTTTCTAAATGAGTCACTGAATCTTGATAGGAAATTATCTCTGTGCCTCAGATTTTTCACCCAGAGAAGGGTTTTTTTGTAAAAATTCAACTTACCTTTTGGCAAGGTGCCTGAAAAACAGTTGCAGCCCTTCACAAATAAAAGACAATGATTTTAAAACAAGAACTACAAGAAAGTCATACCATTATCCTGGCAGGGCTGTATCCTCCTAGGTCACATCTCTACACAGAACCTGGTTTGCCAATTCTGAACAATTTAGCTGGTTTGTGTGTGTAGACGAAGGCTCAGCACAGCACCTCAACTACTCCCATACTACAAATTAGGCATCTGTGACAGTGTATTAAATGATACCTTCAGGGCCTGAGAGAATTAATGTAGCTCCCAAACTTATAACCAAGGAGCAGATTAGGGACCAGAAGAACCTGAGTCATTAAGGGATGGAGAGAGACTTCTAGGTATGTTTATGGTGAAACAGACAATTCCAACCAGGTTGTGATCATTTGTAAATAGGTTAAATGCAGTGCCAAACTTACATGACAGTTTCTTTTTTTAAGTTCCTCTATGCTATTATCTTTTTAATTTTAACAATGGAAGAAATTAGAGTTTGATTAAATATTTCCAGATATAAAGGCCCGGTGCTCAGAAGTCATTTTGATCATTTATTTTGTGGTGCGTTTTTCTTTGGCTCTCTTTGATGTCTCAGGTTGATTCTTCAAACAGAAATTCAAATTAAATTTAAATGAGGCAATCTGATTTTTCTGACCTGAGAGAGTATTCACAAATATGAAAGAGATGGCCCAGCAGTAGTTTTTTCTGGAAAAGAGGCAGGCAACATTCACCCAGAGATGCTGATGAGAGGGAGGCTTACAGGCTCTGAATGTGCACTATTTAATTGGGTAACGTATGTTTGCCAGTCCATCCTATCCTATCTTCTCTCCCAATATTGCCTTATAGACAGGGCAATTTCCAATTGCAAGTGCTTATTCTTAGCAAACTCAGAGATCACCATAAATGTACTCACCTGTTGTACTAGGTGACATGCTAGATGTGCATTTAGGAAGAACTGTGTTCAAATTCTGCCTCAGACCATTATATACTATGTCATCTTGGGGAAGTCACTTTCCAGGTCTTGGTTTCTTCATCTCTAAGCCACCTTTCTAGCTCTAAATCTATGATCCTGGGATCTCTAGGTCTCTTCCTATGACTAGATCTTAGGAGAATATTTTCCTATCTTCTTACCTCTTTCAAACATTCAGAAATTGCTAAATCTATTGTATTGCTATTAGAGAGGATTCTGGGAAGATGGCAGAGTAGGTCAGAAAACTTGTGGCTCTCCAAATTTCCTCCAAAAAACCCCCAAAAAGAAAAAAAAACAGAACATCACCTCAGAGCAGCAGAAATAAACACAGAGTAAAGTAGCTGTGCTCCTAAAACAATCTGAGAAGACCCCAGGAAAGGAGGGAGCTCTAGGGGAGGTTCAGCCTAAGTGAAGTGCAAACACCTCCAGGCTGACTCAGCAGAATCAACAAACAACAAGCCCTGGGGGCAACTGGATCGGGAGGCAGCCTCAGTCTTAGAACTTACATTTTACAGTGTGTGTGTCTGTGTGTGTATGTGTGTGTGTGTGTGCATGTGTGTGTGTGCATGTGTGTGTCTGTGTGTGCTGGGGGTGGGGAGTGTCAGGAAGCTGAGTAGGAGAAGATTGAAGGACCTTCCACTATCTAGGGATGCCCAAGCACAGCTGTGCTAACCAGACAGTCCCAGGCTGTGGCTGCAGCGAGAAGGAGCAAAGCAGCTAGCATACACCTGCTGGCTGTGGCCACGTGCAGGAAAACGGAGTCTCTGGTTTCAATTCTAGGGCAGAGAGGACAGCTATAGTTTGCAGTCACAGAGGGACTGCAGAGGGCACGATCATTTGCAGAACAGTGTGGCTGGGGGCCCTAGCCATGTCTACGGAGAGGAGCACCCAAGAGTAGGCCCCAAGACAGACCTCAGAAAATAACAGTAAGAAGGACCTGAGACTTGAGGCATCATTTCCTCAGAACTACAACCTGGTCAAACCAATAGCTTCTAAAAACAAAATAATACAATAAATAAATTAAAATGAGCAGGCAAAGGAGTAAGAGCCCAACCATGGAGAGTTACTATGAGGATAAAGAGAAACTGAGTTCATACTCAGAGGAAGACAATGGAGCTAAAAAGCCACTCCTTTTTCAGTGAGAAATGTTAAATGGTCCCAGGCACAAAACGAGTTCTTATAAGAAGCTAAAAAGGCCTTTAAAAATCAAATAAGAGAACTTGAGGAAAAATTGGAAAAAAAATAAGAGCAATCCAAGAAAATTAAGAAAATTATGAGAAGTTCAACCAACTTGAAATAAAGAACCAAACACTTAAAGAAGAATATAACTCCTTGAAAACTAGAATTAGGCAAGTGGAAGCTAACGACATTCTAAGATACCAAGAAATAATAAAACAAAATCAGAAGAATGGAAAAAATAGAAGAGAAAATGAAACATCTCATCAGAAAAACAACTGATCTGGAGAAGAGATCAAGGAGAAATAATATAAGAATAAAAAGACTACTTGAAAATTATGATTAAAAAAAGATTGATACAATATTGCAAGAAATTATCAAGGAAAATTGCTCTGAAGTTCTAGAACAAGAAGGCAAAGCAGAAATAGAAATATATAAAATCCACTGATCACCACCTGAAAGAGATTCCAGGAGGAAAACCTGGAGGAATATCATAACCAAGTTTCAAATCTCCCAAGTTAAGTAGAAAATATTAGAAGCAACAAGAAAAAAACTTAAACATCATAGAGCTACAATAAGGATTACACATGACCTAGTAGCTACTACATCAAATGCCCTTAGGTCTTGGGATACTAGATTCCATAGGGCAAAAGAGCTAGAGTTCTAACCAAGGGTAACTTAACTCAGGAAAGTTAAGTATAATCCTGACTGAAAAAGACAAACAGATATTTAACACGCTGGAAGACTTTCAGGTTTTTGTGGCAAAACCCCCAGAATTTAAGGGAACCTTCAACATATAGCATCCAGGAGAAATATAAGACAAACATTAAAGACCAATTATAAAGGGATCAATAAGGTCAAATTGTTTACTCTGTATATGTGAAAATATCAGCAGTGCTCTTATGACTGTCATTGTTTGGGTGGTTTGAAAGAAAGGCTTGGGCTGAGCTGAGTATGATGGGGTGATTCTAAAAACATAAAACTGTGTAGGGAAAGATAAAAAGGAGCAATTATCTCATACAAATGAGGCATAAAAGGAAAAACTGCTACAGAAGAAGCTAGTGGGGGGAGGGCAGGTAGTGCTGGAACCTTACTCTCATTGGGAATGGGTTAAAGATTATGTATATGAATTTATGTATATATGCACACACATAGACACACATATGTATATGTGTGTATATATGTATACACATATATACACACACACACATGGATATAAAAGTCTTCTAAATCCAGAAAGAAATAAGAGGGCAAGGGCACAGGGTGGGGGAGAGAGAATAAGAGAAGGACCTTCAGAGGGGTGGATAGGTTAAGGAATAGGAGGGCAAGGTAGTGGTAGAAGTAAATCAGAGGAGTGAGGATAAACAGGGTCAGAAGGATAGTGAGGAAAAATAGGAAGGAGGAAAATACACAAGTAATTGTAGCTTAGAATACGAATGGGATGAATTTACCCATAAAACAGAAATGTTTAGTTGATTAAAAATTTGAATTAAACAATATGCCGCTTTCAGGAAATATTATAAAAATGAGAGACAAAAATAAAGCTGAAATAAAGAGCAGGAGTAGAATTTATTATGTAAAAAAAAAGCAGGGTTAGTAATCATGATCATAGTTAAAGTTGAAGTTAAAACAGATTTAATCAAAAGTGAAAAATAGAGAAACTACACTGTGCATCAGCAATATTATTCAATATTGTTTTAGACTATTTAAAATACCTAGACAGTATAAAATACCTGAGTGTATACCTGACAAAACAGACATAGGAACTATGTAAACATAAACATAAAACACTTTTTATGTAAATAAACCCAGATTTAAATAGCTGAAGTAATATTTCTTGTTCACGGTTAAGGCAATATAATTTGCAAAATGACAATTTTACCTAATTTATTTATTCAATATCATCCCAATTAAATTACTAAAAATTACTTTACTCAGGTAAAAAAAATAACAAAGTTCATTTGAAAGAGCAAAAGGTCAGGAACTTCAAAGAAACCAGGAAAAAAAGATGTAAAGGAAATAGATTCAGCAGTATCAGACCTTAAAATTACATAAAGGAGAGCATTGTTGAAGTATAAAAGAGGGGGATTTTGATTATTTTAAATTAAAATTTTCTTGTATAAATAAAACCTATGTAGCCAAGAATAGAAAGATGCAGAAAATTGGGGGGTTAATTTTCATAGACAATCTCTCAGATAGGATGTGGCTTGAGTTGGAATATTGCTGTGGTGTAGGAAATGATGAGCTGGTTGATTTAGAAAAACAGGGGAAGACTTGGACCTATGTAGGAAGATGCTATCCACCTTCAGAGAAACAGATGACAGATGGAAATAAGCATAGTAGGGTCTTATATTTTTGTATATGAGTATATATGTCTATGTTTATAGATATCTATATATAGGCATACATATCCACACTTAATTATATAGCCTTCTTTGGGGGGAGGGGGGGAAGATAAAGTAACAAGTGTACAGCAGAGAGCAAAAGAAAAACATTAAGGAAACAAAGAAAAGCTGGGAAGCTTTGAAAATAATGTGTAGTATTTATTATATAGGTTTTCTTGAAATGGAAATTTATTATTTTACACTGCATCCTCTCATGTTCTGCTATGTACATGGCAATGTCTTTTTTTTTCTTTTCTCATTCTGTATTTAAGTTTGTTTTTTTTGCTTTTTGAAGGGGCAATTGGGGTTAAGTGACTTGCCCAAGGTCACATGGCTAGTAAGTGCTAAGTGTCTGAGGCTGGATTTGAAGTCAGGTCCTCCTGACTCCAGGGTTAGTGCTCTATTCACTGTGCCACCTAGCTGCCCTTAAGTTTAAAATTTAAAAACATATGAAAATGAATCTGCCCCTATTCCCTTGGGAAAAGCTTGAAAAGGATGGGAAAGTAACAGAGATGGGTCCCTTCCTAATGAGAAACTATGAATGAGAATAGGAAGACCACACTAGAGACAGTAGGAAAGGAAGGAATCGTTTTCTTGAAAATTATTATTCACATAAAAAGGAAAAAGAAAAAAGTTGTTGCTAATGTCAATCTCTTACAAGAGACCTTTCCACATCCCCCAGTTGTTAATGCTTCCCTCTGAAATTATTTTATTTTCATTTTTTATAGATTTCATATATCTAAGAGAGGCAACATGGCCTAGGAAAAAGAAAGCTGGACTTATGATGAGGAGAACTATATTCAAGTGATGCCACTTACAACAACTGTATGTATGGCCCTGGCAAATGATTAATACCTCAGTACCTGAAGCAACTCTCCAAGGCTATGGTGTCACAAAGTAGGCACCAATCTGTGCTGGGAGGTAGGCATGGGAAGCCTGGGGGGTAGTCTTCACTGGAAGTTGGCTATTCTAGTAAAATCACAGTTCTAGAGAAAAATATATGTATTTTTTTATATTTACCTACCCATGTATGCATGGTTTCTCCCTAGTAGAATGCCTGTTCTTTGAGGGCAAAGACTGCCCTTTTTGCCTTTGTATCCCCAGTGCCTAGTAGAGTGCCTGGCACTTAGTAGGTATTTAATAAATGCTTATAAAATGGAATCGAATCTTACAGTCCTCAGGGACATTTAATGTCTTCCAAGTACTAAAGATCTAAGCACTTGAAGTCAAAATTATTTGTCTTTTTAAATGACATTGACATAATAATCCTTGAGGGGATTTGTTTTCCAGGTTGCACAAGCCTCCTAACAGCAAATATTTAAAATCTAAAAGTTAGAAATGAATGCAAATTACATAATTTCTCTAAGCAGAAGTAAATCAGGTCAGTTTAATACAATCTACAAATGACAAATTTGCAAAATGCCTTTATAATCTACAAAACTAATTTCAGTCAAGCACTAGTACAAGCTTAATGAAGTTTGAGAATAAAAAGGACGTTAAAGCGGTCTCGTCTTCCCAAAGGGAGCACGTACTGAATTGCAAACAATAATCTCTATTTTGTTCGAAGTGATAAATTTATGAATCCTCATAATAGTCCAAAGAATTCTAGAGAAAGACAGAACTGGAATAAGAAGGAAAATATTGTACTGATTTACCATCTTTGTGCCTGTACCCTTGATGAAAATAAGAAAAAAGGGAACAGGCAGTCTTTTACAAATGAAATTTTAAATCAGAACACATCTTTGCAGGCACACAATTGACAGATTCAGATACTGCAAGAGCCCCCTCTGATTATTGCTTTTTGACTATAAAAATGCATTTGATTCGGAGAACAAAATGTAAGTTTAAAGACTCCTCCTAGAAGAAATTCATGTTAAAATCACCTGAGATTCCTTTACAAAAATTGAGTTAGAAGTAAGATTTCCTAGCACTTTGCCATATGAAGTGAGCTAATTTTCCCTAAGGCTCTCTACCTCAGGAAGGCTAAGCTAGACTTCTCTTAAAATATACTGAAAACCATCCTTGGCATGGAATTATCTCAGGAGACTAAGGCTCTGCCATTAATGCAACTTCATGGTGACCAAAGTACAAAAGCCAAGTCCCAAGCATTTGCCATGTCTCTCTTTCAGGTTTCTAAGCAGCAGAGAAGTATGACCAATACCAGCACAGGGAAGCATCACTCAACTGAATCAATGCTGTGTCCTCACTGAATAACTTTTCCCTATTTTAAATACCCTTCTGCTATTGCTAAGTAAATCTCCCATAACTGACCATAATCTATTAGTTTTCTACCTCTCTCTGCCTGCCCTTACTAAACCAAACTCTATCTGTTCTGTGACCTACAATTCCTTAATCCATCAAGTCATTTCCAGGGCCATCACTCTTGCGCTAGCCACTCTCTCTTTTTTTCCCCATCTTTACCTTGTGTTGAACAAGTTCAACTCTCCATTGTCCTCTCCTCTAGTCTATACCCCAATATTTTCACATTGCCAATCATAGCCTGCCAAGCCTCAGCCTTGGATCACGTTTCCATTCACTGCCTTTGCTCCTACATAACAAAGGAGAAAGTCACATAACTGTTCTGACTTGGTCCACTATAAATTTGTTACACAACTCTAACTGGGCCCTCACTGCTGCTAGGCAATCCTACTAAACCTCCCTTATCAACTCACTATCCATTTCATGCTGTGTGCTAAGCAGTGGGGATGTAAAGAAAGGCAGTGGCTGCCTGGCAAACTGTCTACTATTCTCCCCACACTGAACCATTTATATTGTACCAAAGAAAGTTCAGATCATTAAAAAGAATAATTTTACAATTTAAATTGTGTTTGTAAGTATATGTAGTATATGTATAAACAGGAATCTAGGCATATATGTATATCCACATATAATTATATTTCACATAACTGTTTCTCTTTTGGCCACCAACACTGAAGATTGATTTTTTCTTTTTTAATTAAAGCCGCAATACCTTGACTCACTTCTTAAAGAGGTCTATTCACTGAATGGGCATTACCTCACTCAAAGTGCTCAAAGTGAGAACCTGAAAAGGCACAGGGTCTGCCATTGCATTCTGTGCCATCGCCAGTTGTCCTGATGAACATGTAGCCACTGGACCCAGATGGTGGAAAGTGAGGCTGGTGACCTTGCACACTTGACTGCAATTTCTCCCTGATGTCATGGTCCTCTTCAAGAACAAAGGACAAACACAATAATAATCCCACTCCCCACAGTGGCTCTTTCAAACCTTTTCATCAACACCCTCCCTCCTAATCTGCCTATTGACTTTCCTGGCTTCCTTCTTCATTCCAGAGCTTCCCCTCTTATTTACTTCCTCTTTACCCTGTATGTAGCTTGCCTGTACATATTTGTTTGCTTACTGCCTCTTCCATTAGATTGTGAGCTCTTTAAGGTAGGTACTGTCTTTTTTTCCCTCTTTTTCCATTCCCAGCACTTAACACAGTGTCTGGCTAAGTCAGATGTTCTGTGTTTCATTTTGTTCCAATTTTGAAGCTAAGTCATCAGACCAGGCTGAGTCAGGCTTGGCCTTATACATTTGGCAATATTTGACAGTACTAGAATGATCTCACTGAGGTCCGAGAAAAGGGATGGACAGGAAGCTGAGGGTGACTTCCATGCTTCTTGTCTTTGTGAAAGTGCTTCTACAGATGTCTACTTAATGTCTTGTGAGGGTTAGAGGAAAAAAAAACTGTGGACGTGCAGCAACTTGAGACTGATGTGAATGTGGCCTCTCCGTTTTAGAACTTTGCTTCGAAGATGATAAATTTTTAAACTTCCATTTTTATTATTATATTGGGGGGGGGGGGTGAAGGAGTGAAAGCGACTTCCAGGCCTGAGTTGTGGTAAGCCTGCCCACCCTTACTTCTGCTCCTAGAGACTGGAATTTCGGAATAGTCTAAGAACTGGGCAGAAGCAACTTTTCCAAATTTTTTATGTTATATTTGGGAGGCCATTAGGAACTGTCCAGGTTGACTTTTGAGGGAATGAAGGAAATACTTAAAAGGATAATGCTTTATCCACCCTAGGAACCAAGAGACCTTTCCAGATTAGATATAAGCAAATATTTGTTGTGACAACTAGAGCACATGTATGGTTTAGATGGAGTCTCTGGTTACTTATTTTGCTTTGTATCTCTCCATGAGCATAGGTGAGTCATTCTAAGCTGGATATTTCTAGCCTTGGTGGCAGCCTTGTAACTCTGAGGTGTCAAGAGCTCCCATCCCACAGTCCAGAGCAAATGGCAAGAGAAGGAATTCCCTGAAGAGAATGACTACTGACAGGAAGGGGAACCCAAGTTCTGGTCCTTGGAGTTGCCTTTAATGCAATGAAACCACCAGGGGCAGCTGTCCTGGCTTTTGGCACTGGCCAAACCTAGTACAGCCCCTACACAGGAAAGCAGCTCCTAGTCAGTCCCAAGGGTATGGTGGTAGGCCTCAACATAAAGGTAAGTGCTCAAGCCACAGAATAGGAGGCAGAGCTCAGACACCACTAGACAGTTTTGGTTCAAGATTGTGGTGGCAGCACCTACCATACTCAGACAAGAGTTGTGGGAGGTGCTCAGGGGCTGACGGCCCTAGCAATGGTGCTCCTAACCCAGATGGGAAGAGGGTCCAGTGATAGGACTGGTGGCAGTGATGAGGCTCTGGTGTTCCAGTGGGTTGGGGAAGTGAAGAGCACTACATGGCTTGACACAGCAGGAGAGAATTACTATGCCTGGCACAGGGGGGCAGAGTTAGGTCATAGCAGCAATACCCCATAGCCATGCTCATGCATGAAAGAGGGCAGTTGTCAGGCTCCAATATTGGGGGAGGAAACATAGTACTTCATTCTTTTCTATCTCTGACCACTCCTTCAGGGGACCATTACCTTACTTGTAGTCTTTTTGTTTTTCTCCTCCAATGATGCTCCCTGCCAGGCTTCTCATATCCCTGGATCAAGGCTATATAGAAGCAGTTCCAAAGCTGGTAGAACAGTGGCATCACCCTCAGATAGAAACAGAAGCACTAAACCACACAAAAGGATCTCTGCAGGCTGTATATTGACATTTTTTTTAATTAAACGTTTTCTATGTTTTGCTGCATTTTTATTTATTTGCTTAAATATTTCCCAATTTCAATTTAATCTGGTTCACGCTGCATTCAGGAGTGTTGTGGGCTGCATGCAGCCCATAAGTATGTGTTTGACACCTCTCATCTTGAAGAATTGTAGGACCCTGCCACCACAAGTCATGGGTGGGAGAAGCAATATTTTCTTGGACTCTGACATACAGGAAGGGCTAAGGTTATTGTAAAGTCCTGACCCTATGCAAGATAGACTAGTTTGTCCTTTAAAAGTATTGAAACCTTCCTTGATTTGCTCAGAAAACTAAGGCTTGGGCAAGTAATGTAGCTTCCTGGTGTCTTCAATACAAAAGTCGGGGCACAAGGATTTACCCCAGATCTCTCCCTCCTTCCTGCTTCTGACTGACAGACCAGTATGACCAATACCAGACAGGAAAGCCATGCTCAGCTGAGTCAACACTCTGCTCTGGTGAGTCTACTTTCCCTGCTCTGAACATCCTTCCCCTGCCAAGAATGACTAAGTACATCTCTTTTTGTTAACTGTCAGATGTTCTGAGGTATAAGAGGTACCAGTCCAACCTGGATCAGGCCTGGCCTACTAGAGAAGCAACAAAATAAATAACTTTCAGGATCACCTTTTATTATTAATATTACAACATAAACAAGAGATGTTCATTTACTAAAGGTATTTACCTTGGTCATGGAAAATGTCTAGCACAGAGTACATATGGAAGAAGACATGTGCCTTCAGTTTCTCCTTTTTGCAAATAAAATTAAGCTGACTTCACTGAGTTTTGGAAGATTCAGTACCTTGTAAAATGAGGTCCAAAGTCTCAGAAGAGTCCAACCTAATTATTTATATAGAAAAAAAGAGTATATAAAGAATGAAAATGTCCAGATTCTGATGTCCTAATAATATTAATAACAGCTAGAATTTAAATAGCACTTTCTGGTGTGCAAAGAGCTTTTACAATCTCTTTTTTAATCTCACAACAATCCTGGGAAATAGATGCCAATATTACCCCTTTTTACAGAAGGAAAAACTAAGGAAGATCAAGATGAAATGACTTGCCCAGGGTCACACAGCTAATAAGTGTCTGAGGTTGGATTTGAACTCAGGTCTTCCTACTCCAGGGTCCAGCACTCTATTACTGAAGTGCCTACTAAATAATTATGTAATAGCTATCCTGTTAAAAGGGCAGCTAGGTGGCACAGTGGATAGAGTACAAGGCCTGGAGTAAGGAAGACATCTTCCAGAATTTAAATCTGGCCTCAGACACTTACTAGCTGTGTAACCCTGGGCAAGTAACTTAATCCTGTTTGCCTCAGTTTCCTCATCTGTAAAATGAGCTGGAAGAAGGAATGGCAAACCACTCTTGTATCTTTGCCAAGAAAACCCCAAATAGGGTCACAAAAAAGCCAGACATGATTGAAAGACAACTGAATAATGACAACTAATGCTATTAAAAGAGCCATAGAGCTGGTCCATTAGTCTGTATACATTGGAAAAATGCTACAAATGGCTAACACCCAGGACCACTAGAACTGAAGGAAGAAAAGCATGTGATTCCACATAAACATCTGAGTATTTGCACAGTTTTTTTTTTCAATTTCAATTTCTAAGCTTCTCTCTGGAATGAAATAAGATCTTTTCAACACTAATTTTCTTCCCATGATGCTTTTTAGTTGTAAATTATGAAAGATGCTAAATCTCCAAGAAATCAAAACTCTGGGTCAATCAAAGAGCCATGAAGTGATACAAGGTAGGTATAAATAGACTATAGCCTATTATAAACAATGAATTCCACTTACAAAGCAACATGGACTATATGATCAAGAAGATGCATGACTAGAAAGCAGTCAGGCTGATCATATAAACCAAGTTAGGAATAATAAATGAACATCACATAAGCTGCATTGATATCCTCTGCAATGAAAAAAGAACAAGAGGGAAGTTCTTGGCATGGTATCCAAACCTTCTGCAAAATATATTGGAGGATATGGACAAGAGCTGCATAGTTACATCAAAGGGCATAGATCAATTATTCTCTGTGGCTTCTGAAGGAGGAGTGAAGAAAGGAGAAACAAGGATCAATGAACAGAAGCAATAGTAAATGAACCAGCAAACATTTATTAGGTAAATAATTCAAGTTTAGGAAAGAATTCCCAATAATTAGAGCTACCTAAAAATGGAATGAGATGTTTCATAAAAGAATAAAAATGCCCTATTACAGGAGGTATCTATTCAAATTTTTATCAAGTATGTCACAGAGGGAATTTATCTTCACTTAGGCAGTCTATGATAAATCGTTCAAACTGTCTTTAGAGTCCAACCAAATTTCATAATTATCACCTCATTCAGAGACAGAACTATTTTTTAAGTGGTAGGATTATAGATTTTTAACTTGAATTTACTTGCTATAATCACAATCAATCCCAGATCAAGGAGAAAATATTACAAGCAGTCAGGAAAAAACAATTTGAGGATTGTGGAAACACAAAAAGGATAACACAAGATCTAACAACTTCTACATTAAGGGATCAAAGGGCTTGGAATATGATATTCTGGATGTCAAAGGAGGTGAGAGTAAAACCAAGAATCACCTACCCAGAAAAAGTAAGCATAATACTTTAGGGGAAAATATGGATATTTAATGAAATAGAGGACTTTCAAGCATTCTTGATGAAAAGACCAGAACTGAACAGAAAATTTGACTTTCAAATACAAGAAGCAAGAGAAGCATGAAAAAGCAAACAGGAAAGAAAAATCATAGGGAACTTATTAAAGTTGAACTATTTACATTCCTACATGGAAAGATGATATTTGTAATTCATGAGACTTTTCTTAGTATTAGGAGAGTTGAATGGAGTGTGTGTGTATATATATATAATATATACATATATATGTATATATGTGTATATATATAATATATACATATATATAATATATATGTGTGTGTGTGTATAGATATATGTATGTGTACACATGTATACATACAGGGCACTGAGTGAGTCAAATATGAAGGTACAATATCTAAAAAATAAAATTAAGAGGTGAGAGAGGAATGTATTGGGAAGAGAAAGGGAGAGATAGAATAGGGTAAGTTACCTCACATAAAAGAGGCAAGAGAAAGCTGTTAGAGTGGAGGGGAAGAGCAGGAAGGTGAAAGGGAATGAGTCAATCTTACTTTCACTAGACTTGGCTTAAGGAGGGAATAACATACACACTCAATTGCATATCTTACCCTACAAGAAAGTGGGGGGGAAAGGCATAAAAGGGCGGATGATAGAAGGGAGGGAATATTGGGGGAGAGGGTAGTCAGAAGCAAACATTTTTGAAAAGGGACAGGGTCAAAGGAGAAAAATAGAATAAATGGGGGGCGGGATAGGATGGAGGGAAATATAATTAGTCTTGCACAATATGACTACTATTGAAATGTTTTATGTAACTATACGTGTATAACCTATATTAAATTGCTTGTCTTCCCAGTGGGAGTGGGTGAGAAGGGAAGAACAGAGACAATCTGGAACTCGAAGTTTTAAAAACAAATGTTAAAAAGTTGTTTTTACATGCAACCAGGAAATAAGATATACAGGCAATGGGGTATAAAAATCTGTCTTGCCCTACAAGAAAGTAAGGGGGAAGGGGCTAAGGGAGAGGGATGGGTGGGATATAAGAGACAGCAGATGGAGGAAGAAGTATTCACTATATTTGCCATCTTGGGGTGGGGGGAGGTAGGGGAGAGATGGAGAGAAAATCTGTAACTCAAAATCTTGCAGAATTGAATGTTGAAAACTAAAAATAAATGAATGATTTTTTAAAAATATATATATAATCACAATCAATTGAATTGAAATTTATAATCCATGGATTCTTCTAGGCTCTTCAGGAGAAAACAGCTGATGATCCAATACTCTATCACCTATACTTTTTATGCAGTCCTCAGATTCCCTCCTAGCCTCTGTCTAGTAGTAAGTACCCTTCCCTCCTCCAACCTCTACATCAGTGGTTTTCAACCATCCTAATGCCGTGATGCTTTAATACTCATATGTGGGTGTATCTGCATGTGGGCGGACCTTCCTGGAGATGGATAGAGGAGCAGTGTCTTGGTTCCCAAGACCATTGGAAATATATGTTTTCCGATGGTCTTAGGCGACCCCTGTGACTCCTGTGAAAGGGTCATTTGACCCCCAAAGGGGTTGCGACCCACAGGTTGAGAACCACTGCTCTAGATCCATATTTAGGTTGAAACCCTCATCTTCCCTCTAATTCCTTTTTTTCTCTCACATCAGGAAATAAGTAAACAGGAATGAGTCTTTCCATGATGATGATGATGATGATGATGATGATGATGATGATGACGACCATGTCAATATCATGGTCATTGAAAATGTGTTCAATGTGTTTTCTTCTGAAAGCTTATAAGTAACTTAAGCATTATCTGAAACACGTATGTCCAAATAAATTTTATGGACAAACGAATTTTGCTATTAATAGCACAAATACATTCACTTTGCTTTCCCTTATCCAAATAGAGTTAATTTAATTAACTAATAAAAAGATGAGCAATTATATGTCCTTCGTAGTTGTTGCTTTTTAGGTTTGAGTTTATAAGACTAGCCCCTACGTTGTGTTGTTGATTACTCCCTCTTTGGCAACATAGCACAGAAAGAATGGGGGTTCCTGGTTGTTGGTGAACCAACTATCTACCTTCTCCAGGAGTGTATAACAGAGTTATCAATCAACCAATTAATAAACATTTATTAAGCACCTACTGTCTATGAGGTACTATACAAAGGATACAAAGACAAAAATAAAACGGTCCTTCCCTCCAGAAACTTAAATTCTATTCAAGGAAAAAGACATGTATCCATATATACATGTATATTCAAAATATATTCAAAGTAAACACAAAGCAATTTTGTCAGAAGTGGGGATAAGTAAAGCCTCATATCTGAAGTGGCATTTAAGAGGAATTCTGAAGGAAAATAGGAAATCTTGAAGAGGTAGAAATGAGGAAGAAGTATGCATAAGGAGACAGTAGGCGCATCCAAGATGAGAGACAGAATGTCACAACTGAAGAAGAGTGAGATGATCAGTTTAGCTGGATGTCAAGGGCATGAATATGTTCTCTACAAAAACAAACTATTAAAATATTAAGCACACGCAGCCATCAATTACTACTTAACTTGTACAGAAGTGTTTGTGTTTCTTTCAATACTGATCAAATGCAGATTCTTAGTAGCAGCTATCCTTTTAACTTGTTAAATGATGTTATCTCCTTCTCATACAATGTCTCAATTGTTCAAAATCACTGCTTCATCAAACTTGGATTCTCTTTATTCTGTTCCAAGAACCACCTTTTACAACTTGCTTCAGGTACACAAAAACCTGAGGTGGGATTCACCTCTCCCCTGGCCACCTGCTTCATCGTATTCTGCTGACTTCCCTTTAACAAACTAGTGACATCACCTTGTCCGTCCATCCTTGTTTCATAGCAGAAGGTTTTTGAAGAAAACTCACTATTTTAGATTTTAAACATCTTTGTATTTACCCTTTCATCCAAAATGTTAAAGGTTTGAGTCCTAAATACTTGTAATTGTTTTCTAACTCTAATATGCTTAAAGAGTAAAGTGAATTCAAACAGAGTTAGGGAGATGGGAAAAGGAAGAAGAAAATTTCCTATCAAGGACAGATTTGATGTACATTTTGTACAGATAAATCCAGGAGAGTAGAGACACACTGCCAGCTGGGTTCTGAGATTACAGAGGAAACAGCTGTGCTGAGATTATGGGAGCATAGGAAGTTTCAGGATGGAAGCAGTTCAGGAAGCCAGTTCAACTCACAGCCTCCTCTGAGTTTCTGCTGAACTCCCCCCTCACACATACCATTCTTGTCCCTTTGCTTCATTTTCCCTTAGACAAGCTAGTGGGCAAAGAAGAGTTAGAGTTCTCACCCTTTGGCTTAGTTTCGATCATTGCTCCCTGGTTCTGCAAGGTAAATACACATTTAGGTAAATACGAGGTATTTCTGCAAGGTAAATACACATGACAGGCAGGGAATGTGGGTGCATTGTGTTACAGTAAAAAGATCACTGGTGTCAATGGGCCAAGTTGGAATCCTGATTTTTCCGATTATTACCTGTGTGATCTTGGATAAATCATTTTGCCTCCAATCATTTCTTCATCCATAAAACAGATATATAACACTAGATACGAAAGCTCCATTGCCACTCTAAATGCCATGACACATAGGCACTTAGAATTCTAATAAAAGTTTCATTCATTAAAGAAATAGTTCTGAACTCTCTTCCTCCCACATGAGTTTTTCCTCCTTTCTCTCTTTCCCTCTCTCCCTCTAATATTGTAAGTAAGCTTATTTTGTTATTTGAGCTATGATTTCATCATTGTAGGAGTACCCCTCCACTGATGCAGAAAGCTTAAAAATAAAAAAAAGAAAAGAAAGAAAACCCCTCATGGATAAAATTAATGTAGCATTTTAAAAATAGGCTGAATTAATTCTGAAATATGAATATGTACTTCATCCCTCATTCAATATTTTTATATTTTTCCACTATATTTGGAGAAACCTCCTGTTGAATAGGAGAGGTCAGAAGGATTGTAGAACTGTCCTCAGTTATACAAAGTGAGAAATCAACCCTAAAGAAGGAAAAAAGAGAGAGGATGATAATAATAGGGAAATCAAAAAGAGTTGCTTATTTCAAAAAAGAAACAAAAATTGCTCATGTGTTACTTGGGGGGGGGGGGGAATCCAGAGATGATATTCCCAGTCCATTTCTGCTAATCGGATGGTGATGTGTTTGACTCTAATGTGTGCAGCCAGCCCCTCTGCCCTGCCTTGTGCAAATGTCATGTCCTTTTAACATCAGCAGCCACTGGCCTGATTCTTAGCTTTGGAAAACATGTTCCCAAGTAGTATCCTGTAACGAGCAAGGAGAGGAAAACAGCCTCTAATGGCAAAAGCAAACAGTGGCTGTGTTGAAATATTTAGGCAATTTTATTTTCAGCTGAAGTGTTATCATTTTTCTTGATTTGAGCATACATGTTAACTGAGGTTGGGTTCATAAAAGAAACAGTGGAGACAGGTTAGGATCAAGGCTTAATCCTTTAATTTCAACATTTTTTTGAAAAATATCTATTTCTTGGATGTGAGTATGCATGGATGGTAATTTTCTTTTGCTTTCAAAGAGAATGGTGTGTGTCAGTTTTCCCTGTTCATTTATTGCCAGTGAACCCAGAGGATGTTTTCAAGTTAATTCCTCAATTACTCTTAAGAGGAAGATGAACACATAAAGACTTATATGTAAAGCCTGAGAAATGCCTTAAAGAAAGAGGGTATGTATGAAAGAATCACAGAATGAGAGCTAATAATGGCCTCTGAGCCAATAACAACATTGTAGAACATCCATGGTGTTTCAAGGAGATATGACCTCTATTGAGAGGCAAATTGGACTCCATTTTCACCAAACTTGAAAGACAGCCAACTTTTGATTATTTAGAAGTTCCCTTTTCAGATCATAGATTTGCTTGCCTTTTGCTGTTTTCTTCCTTCCCCCTCACTCTTTCAACTTAATAGTGCAGTCTAGGTGCAAAGGTGAAATGAGACTCAAATCAACCATTTCATTCCTTTTCAGGATGATTCAGAGAAGCATCATAGCAGTCTGAACTGGTTTGGGTGACCGTCCAGGACTTCAAGGGTCACTTTCCCAGTCACCAGGAAGTGAAAACCACTGCCTAAAATTGTGTGTGAGCGTATGTGCATGTATTTATGTGTATGAGCACGTGGAAGAAAGAGCTCCAGAGAGCCTAGAATGGTGGCAAATACTTCTGTCTCTTCTCTCCTTCTCCTTCTCCTTCTCCTTCTCTCTCTCTCTCTCTCTCTCTCTGTCTCTCTCCTTCCTCCCCTCCCCCTCTCTCATTACTCTGGATATTTGGAAGAGAGGTGCTTGTATGGAAATGAGTCTTGTTCTTTTTCTTGGATACCAACAATTAGTTGTGGCGAGTTGACTACTCAAATGATATGATTTCAGTGAGAGAAAGTTGAAGAGTAAACTGTAATTATTTGGACAACCATTTGATCAGGTTTTCTTTTGTTGTCACTTTTTAAATGATTTATCAAGTTCTATGTGGGTGTCTGCTAGAGGGGTGATTTAATATGTTCTGTAACCTTTATTCTCTTAAATTGCAAGTACATAATTTGTGATTTTCCCTCTAGTTGATTTGTATGGAATGGTAACCAGAGTTCAGTTAAGCCAATTTGAAGTCTAACTGTATGCAAAAACACCTCCTTCTCACATCAGTCACCACCCCCAACCCTGCCCCAAATCAATCCTTTTTCCTCACTAAACATGTTCACACATTTTTTGTCATTTCACTTTAAATATGTGTGTGCATGTGTGTACATAGGATCCCGCTATTTCACTGGTACAGAGAACTTTGAGATGAGGAAACTCCTCCTGCCTATGCAGGCCGGCATCTTTTCTGAAGCTTATATTCTTAGCGCCAGAGCACCAAGAAGAAAAATGTCTTGAGGAAGGGTCTCACTGCCAGTGTGTGCCAGAGGTACAACTGAAACTCAGGTTTGACTGGCTCAAGATAAGATAGATAAATAGATAGAACACAGATACAAAGACAGACAGACAAGAGATAAGAAGAGAAAGGAAGGGAATAGAAGGGAAAGAGTATTTAGTACAACTTTTTTTTTTACCACGATAAAAATGGCTTACTGAAAGCAGGATGCATAGGAAACTTCTTGGAATTTTTTTAAATATAGAGGACTAGATTCGATGCAACTGAACAGCAATTAGAACTACCCTGATCCTGGATGATTGGCAGCTGTGCACATCCTGAACTCTTAAACCTTGTCTGGTAATCATAATTGCAGGGCACTCACTGATTCCAGCAAGCTCTGCTAGAGTGGGTTTAAGTGGCATCTGCACGAGCCCTTCATGATCACTATACCTGCAGGATCAGTACACAGGCTGCCATGTTCTGGTTAAAGAAGTACAAACAACCTGACTATCTACTAGCAAGGCGCCGTAATGTCTCCAAATGGCCAGGGAATAGTTTCCCTTTTATCTCTTATTAAAGGGGATCAGGTGTTTGCCCATAAGAACTGCACTCCGAGCTACGTGCATTTCTATTCTGGAATATGTCCATAAACTACAGATATGTCTGTTTAAATAAACATAAAATTATGAATATCCTAAAGCCAAATGAGACAGTGGTGTTTAGGACTAAATATGGAGAAAAAACTGTACGCTCTTTTCTCCTTCATGAATGAATGCCTGAACTTTGGGTTTAACCAGAATTTTCAAGGACAAAGAACAAGAGACACCAGGGATTCAATTCTGATGCTTCCTTGGGTCACTGGATAGAATTTCTGATTTGCATCCTGCCACAAAGAACTTGAAGAAAAGGATTTTTTTTTTTAAAGGATGTTTTCACAATTGCCACTGAAATGATCTAAAAACCTATGTGCAATCCCTGGCCAGCACCCGGGTTTCCCTTGTAACAATGCCCTCTGTACTTTTCCCTGTGCTCCCTTGTATTTTCATATCCTTCAAGCAGAATGTGGATGATGTCATTCGTTGCACTGGCCACGGTATTCTCTTGGTCCTGTATCTGCTTATTTTGAAGGCTTTCATTTGCCGAGACAGCTGCAAGGTGTCCCTTCAAGGATTTTGCTTTTTTGATTTATACTTTTATACACTCAAATCTCAATTGAGATATCCTCGCTTCATTCCATTTTTTGACCTTACACTATCAAACTGGAGTGACCCTCAATCTCTTAGGACCGGGCTACATTCCAATCCAGGTTATGGAAGTGCGAGGGCAGAGTATCAAAGCAACACATCAACTCAGTCCCAAGGAGACACTTCATGTAAAGCCTCGTGAAGGCCAGCCAATCAGCAGACCTCATTTATTCGCCCATGTGAGAATTTTCAACTCTCCACCCTTTGAACTTTTGACATTATTTTTGTGTGTGTGAGTCCTGTTTGCACCAAACACAAAAGCTAGACAGATGCTCATTTTGGCATGGAAGTTGGCTCCATGAAAATATAGATTCTTTTCTTTCCTTTTTTTTTTTTCTGCTGAGATGAGCTGGAGTTGCTGACACATTAGTGAATATTCCACGCATCTGTTTCTGGTCATTGTTCTTCTCATGACACACCTGTCATCATGACCACACAGTGAGAAGTTTTAGATAATAAAACCCTTCTGAGTCTAGACATACAGACTCAGTCTCCAATAAGGCTGTGTATTAATGTTTCTGGAAATAAAACGTGTCCTTCTGTGAGCACACACTCTCTGTCTCTCTCTCTCTTCCCCTCCTTACACCGCCCCCCCCCGTGTCCCTTCTCTTTCTCATACACACAGAACATCATTTCAAAAAAGATGATTTTTTTCACACAGAATGGTGCTATTTGTGGAAGAGAAAAAAATGTAGCTGCTGAGTAAACTTTCCACCAGAAATCCTCTCGTTGTCAGCAAGTCCTCATATCCACACACCTCAAGCAAGGCAGAAGATCAGAAGATCATCTAAACTTATCAGCACCGAGAAGAGGTACAGTAATCCTACCTACATGGCCATGGCAGACAAGGCTCTTAAGCAATTCTGTCCATGAATCAAATTCATTACAAGTTTATAGTGAGCCGAATAAAACACTAAATAATCCTTAACAGTTGGTTAAGTAAAAACTCAGGCTTTCAGAACGAGACATCTTGAAATCCCAATTCCTCTCCTACTGAAGAGTTAGAACCTTAGCTATTTCTGATGAGAATAAAATTGGGAGCAAATAACACCATTGTCCTCTCTTCTTCAAGAATGCCTTTAAGAATATAAATGTCCACTGAATTAGCCTATTTATAGGCCCTTTCCTTCTTTTTTTTTTTTTTACTGTAAACTCCCAATGACACTGCATGGCACAATGCAATTCAATATGTCTCAAACTGCCAGAGGTCTTGATCCCCAAATATACTGCTCCCCAGGAGTGATTTATAAACTCCAGGCTGAGAAAGTCACAGGAACTGAAGTGATTTGACAAAAGACACCAGGCTTATAAGCGAATGCAAGTATGATGAATTCCAATCTCCAAGTAGCCCCAGAAATTTCCCTACCCTCATTTCCTACGAGTAAAAATGGGTATGTAGTTGGTGAAATGAGGAAGGATGGCAAACCCCAGTAGAAATGTGGTTGGTACCCAATTAGCTTCTTTTCATATTATAGGTTAAGGGAGGACAAGTAATCCCAGGCTGGCTTCATTCATTTTCATGTTGGCAAAGCTGAACAATATCATTTTTAATAATGTGGGGTTGGAAGTACAAAGGGAGGAGGGGGAGAACCCAAAGAGGATTGAGAATGCAAATAAATCCCTGGGTGTGAAAATAATAATAAAAAAACTAAATTGAAAAAAAATTAATAACTTGCATGTGTGGTCAGTAAAAAAATGATCTTGTGTTATCTTTTTCATAAAGAACTCAGGGGCCTGAAAGTCATTTCTGATCTGGAAATAGGCAGGAGCAAATGGCCTTGAATTGCACAATTACCAAAAAAACTCCCTCTTTCAAAAAGATTTTCCTGTCCAAATCTAAATGTGTTTTTTTTTTCTTCCTGTCTTCCACATTCAACCATTTGGTCTAAAGACAGCCAGGGAGCTAAATATATATTAATTAGAACTCTTGAGGCTGGCATCAGTGAGATACAATTATACCAAACTGATGCTATTACAGGCTCTGATAGCTTCATTTAAATTCCTGAATAAAACATGAAATATCTTTAATGAGAAATGAATATAGTTGTCAGGAGGGAGTAGTTCTGATATTGTTACTAGTTGAGATATAGAAGATGAAGACATAATATGAATACCTTCTATTTTATATAAAAATGATGGTTGTTAGAAAAGACATATTCCTCTTCAGAGACTTCATTTAGGGTCTATATCAAAAAATTATATAAAATAACACCATCATCTCTTCCCAAGAAACTCTTGTGTTTGAAAGCTCCTGTGAACTACACAGTGGAAGCAGGCACTCTGTCTGGGAGATAAAAATGCAAACTCTCTCCCTCCAAAAAAAAAAGTCATAAATAAGGAAGTAAACAGAACTGCTTTGTATGGCAAAATATTATTTCTGTTTAACCAGAAGCTGATTAATTTTCAGCACTGAAAACATTTTTCATTGTATATGTTATAAAACTAGTCATCACACATATCTCTCTCTCTCTCTGTCTCTCTCTCTCTCTCTCTCTCTCTCTCTCACACACACACACACACACACACACACACACACTTATCTCAAAGCCCCTTCCTCTCCTAGGCAGCTGCATGTTCAAGGCCAAAGGAGCAGGGAAAGGACAGAGGAAGAACAGCTTTCTTTAAATCACACTGTCAAGGAGATGGGGCCTGGAGGACTTCACACTGATAGTGCAGCCTTTGATCCCCTGCCCAGACAGCCCTGAGTGGTGGCCCTCTGGCTGCAGCAGAGGCCTAGTCACCTATTGGGCTTTTGCAGCCAAGTTATTCCTTGACTTTTTTCCAGGGGTTTCCTTTATTCTCTTAGGCTTTCAAAATTAAAATGGCAATACATGCTCTCATGTTCATGCTGCATCTGTTTTAATCCCAGGTAATCTCCATGTACTTTTAGAGATCTCACCAACAATATCTATTGATTGTTTTATCTGCCAACAAAATCTGAGGATCAGCTCTTCACGAAGGCCCATCAGACAAAGAATCGGCACTGCCTCTGTTTCTGTCTGCCTGGCAATTTCTATGGTACCTATTACCATAGTGCTAAAGCATTTTGAAACAATAAAGTGAGACAAAATACAAAAATTCCTAAGTCAAACTCCTCTCCTTTTCTCTGACCATCATTACAAGGATCTAGCCTAGATATGAAAGGTTTAGTGAAAAAAGAGGATAGTGAATTGACGTAGTTGCCTTTAAAGAACTTTTTAAACCTAAAGTAATAAATGGGAAGGGCAGCTAGGTGGTGGAGTGGTTAGAGTTCCAGACCTGGAGTCAGAAGACTTATCTTCCTGAATTCAAATCTGGCCTCAGAGAATTACTAGCTCTGTCACCTTGAGCAATGCACTTAACCATATTTGCCTCAGTTTCCTCATATGAAAATGAGCTGGAGAAAGACATGGCCAAACCACTCCAGTATCTTTGCCAAAAAAACTCCAAACAGGGTTACAAAGCGCTGAACATCATTGAAAATGACTGAACAAGAACAATAATAAATGGGGAACAATTTCAATGCAGATAGGCAGTGTTTTGTAATGGATGAAAGATCAGCCTTGGAATCAGGAAGGCCTGGATTCAAGTCCTGCTTATGTTGTCCATAACAGCTTTGTAACTATGGCTGACTAATTTAGGCTCTCAGTTTCTTAGGCAACTCTCTAAGATGCTAAGCTACAGCTGAGTTGCCAATCTACCCCAATGGAAGAGTTCCTCATATTGATGATGTCACCAATCTTGGCCAAATTTCCTTGTAACACTTCTGAATAGGTCTTGAAAAGAAATGCCAATATATTACAAACCTTTTGAGCATATGTTTCAGATATGTTAGAAGAAGCTAATCTTGCTAAGTACCAAAGCAGCTGGGTATCAGGATGACTAAAAAAAGACCTAGGCCTTATAATAGACCTTTCTCTAAAATCTTAAGATGTTTCTTATAGAGATAACATTCTGCTGTTATGTTGCATTTCACCCCTAATATATCATATGATTTAATAGACTGCAAAGATAATGGACTATATTATATAGTAGAATGATAGATAATGGCCATTTTACTATACTGCAAATGTATATTTCAATACATCAATGAACATTAAGATATCACTGCTGTGGGCATTCCATCCACCAATTTCAGGTTCAAATTTCTCTATGTCTGTTTACCTTGTACAATTTTTCCCTATGCATTCTCATAAATACTACATGAATGACTTGCCCAGTACCCTGGAAGCCCTCTTCTAGGGCTTGAAATATTTTGTAAGTATCAGTTCTATGGCTGTCCATCAGTTTTTCCTTTATTCTTACTAAAGTAAGAGTGACTGGCTCATATCCTTTTCCTGTCATGTATGTCACTAATGGTACATTTTATGCCATGTCTTATTTTTAATGCATTCTTTGTAATATATTCAGCAAAAGCTGAGCTCAGACAAAAATCTTCTGCAACCTTTGTTCTAGAGGAGAGATGATGAAACACACATCCCTTCTCTTGGCAGAGATGAGGGGGTCTGCTGGTGCAGGATGTTGCATATGCTGTCAAACTACATTGCCATGTCAATTTTCCTTCTTAGCTTTGTTTAAAAAAAGGAGGATTCAATGTGACAGAGAAGGATATCAACCCTAAATAAGGAGTTGTAATAGATATTCTTGTTCTGGTGAATCAGTTTTTGGAAGGATTGTCTACATATATATATATATATATATATATATGGCAATACATGAAAGAAAGAAAAAATGGAAAATGGTCCTCAGTTCTATGCAGAACCTTCATCTAATTCTCCAAGGATTATGACCACATGGTAGAAGAGGATAGGAGCGTGCTAAGAGCTATAAACTTTTTTAGGGCATCTATAGATATTAACTTAGCTGCTGATACTCTAAATATAAGGTCCTTTTTCAGTTAATGAGTGGGCATAATACTAGAACACATTACTTACATCAGTCTTGACATTCTCACTGAAAATGAAACCAGAAGAAAGCAGGAAGTTGAAGCTAAAGGTCCATCATTGGAGACGCAAATAAACAAGCTGGTAAAGTTGATTTTATCATTCATCCAAAGGAAAAATCACTTAACGGGACCTTTCGTAATCTAGAATTGCAGTATTCGTGATAAGTATTTGCTAAAAGGCTACCATGAGGAGAATTACACCTTGTCTTCCACAGGATAAGGAGGTAGAGAAATTATATGAGGAATTCAATAAAACTTTCCAAACAAAAATAACATTTACTTTAACACTCAGTGCCTTCAGCACAAAGATAGATATGGGGGAGGAAAGTGGAAAAATATGTTGGGAAATATGATTTGGAAGTCGAAACCAAAAAAGAACAAAAAATAAAAACCAAACAAATCTCATTCCTATCTACAAAAATAAGTCAGGTGGCATCGAACATATGAAATCACAAAAAAAGAAATTTGTTGATTTTCAATTGACAGAAAATGGATAGTTACTGCTGTTATAGTCATTTCTCAATTAGCTAACTTTGTGCAGTCATCCCATCAATTTCTTAGAGCTAAGATCAAAATCAAGGGGCAGCTAGGTGATGCAGTGAACAGAGCACCAGCCCGGGATTCAGGAGTTCATATCCAGCCTCAGACACTTAACACTTACTGGCCGTGTGACCTTGGGCAAGTCAGTTAACCCCAATAGCCCTCCAAAAAGAAAAAAAAAGATCAAAATCAACAACAAGGTAGAAGAAAGAATTAAAAATAAGAAAATA
Organism: Pseudochirops cupreus; assembly: GCA_028627135.1. Taxonomy (NCBI): domain Eukaryota; kingdom Metazoa; phylum Chordata; class Mammalia; order Diprotodontia; family Pseudocheiridae; genus Pseudochirops; species Pseudochirops cupreus. Next base: position 473,646,718 of record CM053582.1, read on the forward strand.
TGGCATGTAACTGAAGCAATGCCAATCTAATCTATTGTTTAAACAAGTTGTTGCATGCTTTGGTTTTCTGGTTTGGGTTTTGGGGTTTTGGGGTTTTTTTGTTTTGTTTTGTTTTGTTTTTGATCCAAACCTGTGATTTCACTGGCATAGAGAAATCCTGGGATAGAAAGTCCCTTTACCAATACAGATAGCAACCTGTCTTATCCAATTATCTGGAAACACTGAGAAGTTAAGAGGGACATACCCATAATCACACTGATAATGTAAGTCAGAGGTAGGACCTGAACTTATAGCATTATGATTCCAAAGGCAGATTCTATCCACTATACCATGTTGCCTCTGTTAACAGCAAAAAATTGGAAATGGATAAATGAGCAAACATCGACCTACACCATTTAATTAATCTTACTCAAATGCCATAATGAGAAGACCATAAGAATCCAGAAACACCCTTAAGCAACAACTACCTGCTCTCTTTGTAAAGTGGAAAACTATAACAGCCTAGGTCAGTATAGAATACAAACTCATTCATTAAATCTTACAATGGAAAATGGTGGAAGACTGTGAGTAGTAGTGCCTCATAAAACAGCAAGAAGTAGTGGGGGAACAAACTCAGTTCTAGACAGTTTGGTGAGAGATCAGCATGGGTACATCTACTGGTTAGCATAGTGTGCAGATAAGTTTTCAAGCAGAAATTTGATAAATTATGATTTTGAATATTGATTGGTAATTTAAGGACAAAACTGGAGGAAAAACAAAGTGAGGGAAATGAAAAAGATCTGCAAAGGTATTTTAGAAAAAAACTCATTTTGCCATCGATAACAGCGTCTCTACATCAAGACTCTGACATTATGGTGTCAGATGGGAAAAATAGCTAGACTAAGCCAATTAAACAAGAAGAGATATATGCTGGAAGTGAAAGAATTTTGAGGATATTCAAGGATTTATTCTCAAATAATCTGAGAGGAATATACAAAAGAATTTCATTTTTTTATTACAAAAAAGTAATTAAGAGAATATCAATACATTGCAGCTAGATGGTACAGTGAATAGAGTACTGTGTCCGGAATTAGGAAGACCTGGTTTCAAATCTGGCCCCACACTTACTAGTTGTGTGACTCTAGAGAAGTCATTTAACCTCTGTTTGCCTCAGTTTCCTCATCAGGAAAATAGTACCTACTTCTCAGGATTGTTGTGAGGATCCAATGAAATATGAATTGTAAAGCACTTAGTCCAGTGCCTGAAACATAAATATTGGCTATTATTATATTATTACATATCAACTCATGTATACTTTGTATAAATTTTATAAGAATTATCTATATAATCTCCATTTGAATCAAATGAATTTGTGCTGAATTTTTAAGAAGGGAGCAAATGACTTTTATAAATGATATTCTGTAGCAGATCATATCTCTAAAGTCACCCAATTAACTAAAAGGCATAGAGAATGGAAGATTCTACCATGCTTATTTCTTGATGGCATAAAAGAAAACCAACACAAAATATTTCATTTGAGAAAAAAATGTGTTTTAAAGGCTCTCTTCTACCATGGGGTCTCTTTTGCATGTTGTATCATAGAAGATCCTTTGAAGGATGTCAAGGGAGAGAACTTTGTTCAAGGATCCTCTAATTATTAATATCAGATAAGGCATAAAAAGAGTAGACATATGCTGAACAAAGCATTTGCCACCATCATCCAATGCAGAGACCAAGCAGGGCTTCCCTATAAAGACATTTTCCAGAAGACTTTTCTCTTAGATGATGCTGTATTGTTCACATTAAGTCTTGGAATACTCTAGAACTTCTCAAATGAGGCCATAATCACTCAAAATAATTTCACCTACCTAGCCACAGAGGGGAGAAAAATGGATGAAGAATATCAATTATGCAGACTGTGATAATGCAGTTAAACAGAAAACCCACTAGGGTGTTTTATCAGTAAATACAACTTGGCCAGACATGGATGGGCCATGAGTTGGGCCCAAAGGTCAACAAGAGGAGAAAGGCATAGAAATTATGTAATATTTTTAATGACACCAAGAAACAAAAGCCTATCTTTTGATTCAGACATTCTTATGGTCGTGTCCTAGGGCTGTGGGTCAGTCATTGAATTTCACAATATATGAAGAATTAATAGCTAGCAGTTAAATAGTACTTTAAAGTTTACAAAGTACTTTACAAATATCTCATTTTATCTTTACAACAACCCTGGGATGGAGGGGGTGTGCTATTATTTTCCCTATTTTACAGATGAGGAACTTAAGGCAAACTAAATTAAATGACTTGCCTAAGGTTACATGCTTAATTAATGTATGAGGCTAGATTTGAACTCAAGTGTTGCATACTATAGATATTGTGCTCTATCTAGCTCACCATCAAAGGGCAATAGAAAGGGACATGATTGGCATGAATAGTATGTTCCAATGTATCCTGTGTAATAGCTTGTTTGTATATTGCTGTTTAAATAATCATTTATTTAATAAAATCTTTTAAAAAATTAAAAATGTTAAAAAAAAAAAAGAAGAAGAATTGCTATAGTGCTTACTATGTGCCAGGTACTATGCTAAGAGTTTGACAATTATTATCTCGTTTCATCCTCACAACAGCCCTGGGAGGTTAGCTCCATTTTATAGATAAGGAAATTGAGGTAAACAGAGGTGCAATGCTTTTCCCAGACTGGAGTCACACAGCTAGTAAGGGTCTGAAGCAACATCTGAACTCGGGTCTTCCTGAGGCCTAGCATTCTTTCTACCATGCCACATAGCAGCTGTTCACAAAATGTCGACATGTTGTCTCCTCGAGTAGATAAGAACGAGGTCCTTGAGAGCAGGGACTGTATTTTGCCTTTCTTTGTGTCCTTAGTACTTAGTGCAGTACCTGAAACCTAGGTGCCCAATAAATATTTATTGACTGACTATTATATATGACCTTTGAAGAACTGAACAGGAGAAATAGTATATAAAATGCCATTAGAGATGTATGCATGACTGAAAAAGAGAGGAAGACTGATCATATAGCAAGAATGAAGGATAACTAATAGACAATCAGGGTCCACTGGTATCCATGTAATATCAAGAGATATAGGAGAAAACAAGTAGTACAATGAACCTTACTTACTCTTGGTGGAGAGCTTATGGAAGGACATGGCAAAAGTCACACAAAATAGATAGGCAGAGATAGGTTGCCATCTGTATCACTAGAGGAAATACCTACACTACCAGCGTGTATGACAGGTCCATCCAAGTAAATCTATAAGTATCATGAACTCAGAATTTTACTAAATACTCTACCAGGGAAGTAGTGGTTCTTCTCATTGATATCCTCATCTACTCCCTGGATCCCACCCAGCATGCATGATTATTCCAACACATTGTCTAGCATGTGTGCCAGAGTAGATTATTTGCCAAATTGGAAAGATGCCCATTTGAGAACAAAGAGATGGAGCTCCTAGGGACATACATATGGCTTGATGTTAAATGAAGGTGTACTACAGTGGTAGACTTCCCACCTTTACAAAGCATGTTGTGATCGCTATTCTTCATGAGCTATTGTTTTAGAACCACATGAATCTATGTGGCTAGACCATACACTGATTTGCTAAAGCACTTAAAAAAGACTTTCCAGGACATAGCAGAGGCAGAAGGAACATTTAACAACTTGAATGACCACTCTAGCCCAGCTTCTACCTCTTGATCTATTAAGAGCTGCAAGAACATTTTATTGGGGGTGGGGGGTAGGTCTAGTAAACTTATCCTTTCCAGGCAATATAAACTGAGAACACCTTACACTCCAAGGTGGCTCAATTAATGCTTGAGCCATTATGTATTTTCAATTCATCATTTTTTTCCTTGGGCACTGCAATATATAGGTAGATGTACAATTCTTTTTGTTGTTTTTTGGTGGGCAGAGGGCAGGGCAATTGGGGTTAAGTGACTTGCCTAAGGTCACACAGCTAGTAAGTGTTAAGTGTCTGAGGTCAGATTCGATCTCAGGTCATCCTGACTTCAGGGCTGGTTCTCTACTCACTGTGCCACCTAGCTGCTCTCCCTACCCCCCCCCCCCATAGATGTGCTATTGCATAAGTCTGAAATAAGCCACAATCAATCACTCTAATGGGCTTTTCTTTGGATTGCAATTGTTCACATTGAACTATATACACAGTGATGAAAGCTAACTTGACTGTAGTACATACATATTGCCTGTCAGACTCGTTTATTTTTCTACTTTACAGACTCCTGCACTCACAGTAAGATGGGTCTTGAATATAGTCTTGCACCTCTGCTTGCTCTCAGTGAGACTTGATAGGCAATAAGCTAACTTTGCCATGACAGACTATGGTGGGCAAAGGGGAACTGTTCAAAATCTTATAGACAACTGCCTATAATAGCTTCTGATGACTGCAACAAGATGGCTGGCAGTTAGGTGAAGTATATACTTGGGCCATGGGTTTAGTAGGCAGTCAGTAAGCTTACTGTAATCTTTGTTTCCTCTGTCTCTGGATGGAAGTAGGTTTGATTTTGTCACAGACCAGTCCCCATTCCAGGAATACATCATCATCTCAGTGGCAGCCTGACCAAGATGGTTTACCCTACTGCCCACTGTACAATTATGTTAAAACTATCCAGTCCACTCTTCTACCCTAAGTATATATATATATATATATATATATATATATATATATATATATATATATATATATATATACAAATTATGGTTTTCTTGTGTGTGTGTGTGTGTATGTGTACATGTGTGTGTATGTGAATGTTTTCCTGCTCTCACAGCACATACTGAAGTTCCTACATTCAATGACTACCTTGATGAGTCTAAGGTTTCCCAGACTTCTGAGAATACATGGTGTATTCTGTGAGAAGCCAAAGGGGCATAGCAAGAGGGTCAATCATCACTTCACTGCCAGGAATCTCTCGAGCACAGCAGAGGAGATCTGGCTTTCCTCCCAAAGTTCTGTAGCAGGGTCACGTCCCAAAAAAACAGTCAGAAAAGGCAGTAGGTGATTTAATCCATTATTCAAATAATCAGTCTGGTCGTTGACTGGCCAATTTATTAAGTACACTCCTCACTCTTTGCCCAGAGAGAAATACAGCTCATATTGTTCAGGAGGGCAGCCTGGAGAGGAATGAAGACATGGCTGGCCTAGGCAGCACACTTAAAATGGAGGTTCCACAAGGAGCCAGTTAATCAGAGGAAGAGATCTCAAGGTGGAGGGATATTCAAATGATCTTTATGACAATAATCACATTTCAATCCTAAACCATATCATTCAGGTACTCATTGACCATAGCTAATTATGGAAGAGCAAGAAGAATACATTGTTCAGAACACCTTACAAAGTCAATGGGACCAACCTGAGAATATCAAAGACTATCAGGAAAATGGGCCTATGAAGAGAATTCATGGAATTCATTGAGAATTTCCAGCAGTGCTTTCCCATTAGCTACATAACCTTAAGGCCTAGGAGACAATCTTGGTAGGAGCAAGGGGGTTTGAGTCCATGGTCTAACACATGACCACATTGTAAGGGCAAGGAACTTAATCAGCTGACATAAAAAAGCTTAAAACTTAGTTTGAGTCAGTTACTTCCATGGCAGTCACTACACTTTGGCTTCCTGATCTACTTCACATTTCCCATCCATGAATCTCCATTTCTCTAAATCATCTTCCAACTCAAATCTCAGTCTTTTGAATTTCAGTTTTCTACATTCTGGTGCCATGTAGTACTGGTATTCTGGTTTCTACATATCCTCCTAAAAAGTAAAACCCTGTCTCTTGTCTCAGGAAGCTATTTAGCTTTTTCTGCTATGGAATTTGCCTTATCAATGGCACAAATAACCTCCAAAGATAAAAAAGATGATCTTAGGTGAGGTTATAACATTATTCCTAATCACTCAAAATTTGAAACCACAAAGTCATCTTAGACTACTCCTCATTTGATTTTCCTTTGTATCCAAACATTCATCAAGGCAAGTGTCATTAGATCACACAGTATGTTGGGGGAGGGCTGGTGGTAGAGTGTAATGCAAGGTAAAAAACATGAAAAAGGGAGGGAGGGGACAGAGGATTTAATTTTTGATCCTATAGGTGATAGCGAGCCACTCTAGTTTGTTAAGGGTGGAAGGGGAAGAGGAAGTTACATGGTCAATCACATGCTTCAGAAAGATCACTTTGACTACTGAGTAGAGGATGGATTGAAGGGGAGAGAAGCTTACGGTATAGAGCTTCAACAAAAGGTTACTGCAATACTCTCTTATTTTTAATGAACTACCATCACATCCACAAATGCAGTATTTATCACTGACTGATTTTTTCTGTATTTTTTTCTCTTCACTATAAGCTCCCCAAGGATGGGTTATCTTTCTATGCTCTCAGAGAAATTACAAACAAAAAGTCATATCCATGAGGCCAAAATGTCGACAGGACAATGGGGAACATGATGCTCCATGAACAAAAGGTACTGGAATGGGTCAAAGATTTGGCTGAAGCTTTTTGTTTTAAAAAGGAATCTTCAAACATTGAACCCATGCCAAGAATAAAGGGTGACAGCAAGGTTACATGGTGACTATGTGTAATAGTAATTAGTTTATCAGGATACTTAGCACTTAGTAGTGCTAAGTGCTAAGTGTGGAAGGTGCAAACTCTGTCCCACTGTTGAGAAGGCATGAACTCCCCTGTTGATGTGGAAGAAGGGGATTGGCTGAG
>CM053582.1:473653934-473673437 GCA_028627135.1 Pseudochirops cupreus
TATATATATATATATATATGTATATAAAAGCTCTAACAACTAACAGCAAAGGATAGCAGGAAAAACTTCAAGTAGGAGGTGGCATTTAAGCCAAGTCTTGAATAGTGAGGGAGTTCAAGAGGCAGAAGTAAGTAAGGAGACTATTCCAGGCTCTGTAGAAATCTTGTACAAAGGGAAACTCCAGTCCTATTAATTCTATATGATTCTACATCTGTCCCTTTCTCTATATTCATATGACTGATTTTTTGGGGGGTCTCCCTTCCTCTCACTTGGTGTGTTATATTAGCCGCTTAAATGGTTTCCTTGTCTCTTTCATATCCATTCCATCTTCTATAGAGCTGTCATTTTTTTTTCTTAATACCTAGGTCTGAGCTATATGACTCCATTGCTCAAAAAATTTAGGTGTATTTAAGATGAAATAAAATTGCTTATTATGAACATCACAATGCTCTACTGGCTCTCAATCTAACTCTTAATCTGGCTCTTTCCTGATGTGTGTATTTTTTTCTTTTTATATTACCCCCTGTAATGACCAAAAATTGGACTATCAGTCCTCCAGACTTGATAGTCCATCTTCCATCTCTGTGCATTTTGTTACCTTATCATACCTAGAATATACTCACTCCTCACCTCAGGCTTCCTAATCTGGTATCGATCATCTTGTTGTTGAGAATGGTGTTATTATATAGGTGTTAATTGTTTTAAATATGTTCTTTCCACAGATATTCAGGCTACCAGTAGGTCTCTAAATATATTCAGACATAGCCTTTTCTTTGATAGCTTTGTGCTTAGTGTCTTGCCCAGAGGATAGCAAGATATTTGCAGCTATTAATAGTCTTAGTTTATTGATTCAATGTACCTTCTGGATTCAAGCTTGAAGGCTTTAATAAGGATCTTTTGTTGGCGTACATTTAAGGATTTTATACTTATTGAGTTCAAATGTCATTTTAATATGACTGGAAAAAGATTCCATGAGATGAAAAAAACTGATTAACGTCTTCTTAAGGGGAATCATATTGCTTGAGCTCATCTGTGTTCGTTGTGATTAATAAAATGTTTTGGTTCAACATTTCCTTTGACTGGAAGGAAGCCACACTTAATTCTGTTTAGGAGACATGATAATAGGTTTCAAATCAAGGCAGAAAAATAATTGGCTTAATTAGTCTCCCTGTAAATGATACATTTGATGTAAATTGTTTTTGTTATTATTTTGTGGGTGGCATGTTTTAAATAGAGAATTGTCATTTACCTTGATACCAAATGTCTCTCCTGGATTTGTTTTCTAGGTCAATGGTTTTTTTCAAGGAGATATTTCATATTGCCCTCTATTTTTTTCATTTGTTTGGATCTGTTTGATAGTATCTTGATTTCTCATGAAGTCATTTGCTTCCATTTGCTCCACTCTAATTTTGATGGAATTATTCTCTTCAGTGAGCTTTTGAGATTCTTCTTCCATCTGGCAAAGTCGGCTTTTTAAGGCATTCTTCTCCTCATTGGCTTTTTGGGCCTCTTTTGTCACTTGAGTTTCTTGTACTGTTACTATACTTGGTTCTATCATACATTATTAGCAGTACATAAAATCAGCCCTGAGTGTAGATCTGAATCAAAGACTTCACAGTAATCAACAAGGGCACAATCAATGCTATAGTGTATCCAAATAGCTTGTTCAATAATTAAAGAATTGATAAGAAGTTGTTCTTTTCACCCCTGGGAATTTTGATTGCACCCTTTTTCTCTTCGGTCAATGTATTATTTTCTGGTGCGTGTGTATTCAGTGATATAAACTATGAATATTTTGTATAATGTACAATAATTGACATATTTATGGAGGTTTATTGTGGCAGTAGATGTGTGATGCCTTCTATTAAGAAAGATGAGAATAGGCCTACATCTTAAATCAGGCTGTTCATGTGCCACTGCGAAGCATTTGAATCAATAAATTGGTGATATCATTCCTTTCTACCATTTTCCAGTTTTGCAAAGGAGCTAGAGTTTCACTCACCTTGATGTACTTTGTGTTATCCATTATATTAATGGTCTTCAAGCTTTTTGTTTTACCTTTGATACAACTTGCATTTTTGTTGTATTAGGTTTTTGAGAACATAAAGACAACTAGAAATTTTCCGCATCCTCTTTCTCTGGGCCTGTCCCTCTTGCCTAGGATTTCTTTATTTTCAAATATCTTTGGTAAGGTTTTCTTTTGATGTTGAGCTATTTATTTGTGGGGTGCTGCTTTGACGCCATGTATCACATTAATATTTTTTAAAAAGAAAATTTAAAAAAAAACTTCTGCTTTCAGTAGCAGTTTGAGAATAAAAAAATTATGATATAATTTTTCTTTTCCAGATACCTTTCCACATCATTGTTTTGTTGTTGTTGCCTTTAATTGGGCAGTAAGGCATCCAAATAGCCTACTGCATATACCAGCTTGATGTTGACATAATCTTCCATTGGCTTTCCACAGGTATTAAGTAGCTCTCAAGCATATTGTGTCATGGTAGTGTGTGACACCTATTCCTAGGAGTATTCTTTGATACCTTTGCCTTTTATTCCATGGTTCTTACCCTGGTAACAGTTGCTACCTGCACGTCTGTGTTCAGGCCCTAAACTCTTTTACTTTTTGTAAAATAACCTGAGAGGATGTTTGTTCCTAATGGATATAGCAGATACCAGCTTTTAAAAATTACTCTTTTATATTATAATTGATATGCTAGTTGGATTCATTCTATCAAACTCAAAAAAAAAACTTTTCAGAATTCCAGTCTAAGTATGTCCATCTCCTTTTCAAAAAGAGCTTGGTGCTTTTTATTATTCTTTTTTTTATGTATAACTTCTATAATTTGCATTAAGTGAACATTTTCAATGTCAGTCAACAACAATTATTAATCATTTACTCTATACTAAGTATTGTAGTAAGTGCTGGGAATACAGATGCAAGTAGAATCAAAGGCAGCCCTGGAAGGAATGCAGGAGTGCAACCTCTAGAGGAATGAGCCATGTTTGGCCTGGGTGCCCTCCTTAATTTGAGGATTGTAGAAGAGCCATCCAGACAGAAAAGGAGAACACTGGAACAGAGGTTATTTCTGATTTGTGAATTCTAGGACTGAAATCCTAGAACCTTCAGGATACAGAGATGGGTTATAATCAGGGCTGAAGAGGGTTTTAAAGATTTTTCTTTTTAGTAACCTTGAAATTTCTTTTCTAATTTAGTTTAATCCATGTTTAGGAACCATGTTATTTATTACTGTAAGCTTGATAACAATATGTTGTTGTATGACTTAGAGATAAGTGCGCTGTGGGGAAAACACAATTTTTAAGCCCTTTCTTATAATTGGTGAGATTTATTTACATTTCAAAAAATTATATAGTACTGTGTATGTCTATGTATCTGTATATCTCTCTATGAATTATTTTAATGCCTTCAATGCATATCATTTACACTCATGGTTTGTCCATATACTTTTCAGTACCATCTATACTGATGAATATTCAGAGGGGGAAATATGAGTATTTTAAAATTTGTTCTGATGTTTCTTATCTTGCTTTCCTGTTGTACCAGAATATGGAGAACCATATCCATTCCAAACTGATCATACCCTCTTCTCTTCCTCAGTCTCACTTCTTTCAGAGTGCTACTCAAATACTGCAATGTATCATTTCTTTACCTGCATAATTGTTATTACTAAAGTGTATTGTAGATGCTTTAACGGTTAAAGACTTGACTATAAATTGATTCTATATTTATTTAGTCATTATGTGTTTATATATACACACATAAAACATACATGTGTTTTATATATCTATATGCACACACATATAGAGACACACACACATATATATGCATATATTATACACACACACACACACACACACACACACACACACACACACCTTTTTTTTTTCTCCCTCAATAGAATGTTAAACTCCTTAAGAGTAGAGATTATTTCATTTTTGTCTTTTTTATCCCCATAGTGTTTGTGCTTAACACAGTGCCCAGGACATAGAAGCATCTTAGTAAATGATGGATTGATTAATTAGCATTGTGATTTTGAATAGGGCCTCCCTTACGATGTTTTATTCATAGGAGCAGTTTCATCATACTGAAGAGCATGCTTAACACCATCAGTAGCATTGTTGGAGTTCAACTGGCCAACATTTCAGTGTTCTTGCCAGGCATTCACAGCTCTCATAGTCGTCTCAGAGAACACAAAGTCATTGCCATAGAGCCTCTTGGCTCACATTTCCTTATGTTACCATTACTCTCCTACCCTTCACATTGATGATGTGTTACTATTTTTTATTTTATTGTTGTTTTTATAGCCCAGTAGAAGGTACATTCATCTTTGAGGACACCAACTTTTTCTGTCTTTCTGTGCCCAGTATATAGCATAATTTCTTTAACATAATAGGTACTTAATAAATATTTATTGAGTTGAATCTGATTGTATGACATTGTATGTGTATGTGAGGGGGGGAAATCTAGTTTTTATTAGATTCAACTTTTTTTTAAAAATTGACTTTACGCTGGATCATGTATGTAGACAAAGCTAAAATCTTATTAAATCCAAAAGGACAAATGGAATGGACAGCATAAAGCAAGATTGACACTTGTTTTAGCTTATTTCATTTTCTTGTGTGAAATCATGTGTAGCTTTTATTTACTACCTTAGACATTTCTCCTCTTTCCTTCCACCGCCATAGCCCCCTTTTCCCACCTTTCACCTCAACTGAATAAATTTATTTTCTCTGCTCCACTTTGACCATAACATTTAGGACCATTTGTTTTTTCAATAGCATGAGTATCTTTAATTCTTATAGTGGTTGCTTAAAAAACAATCAAAAAGTGTTTGAACTCATGTTCTTAGCTCCCTATTCTTTCACAATCCTTATCTGATTCCTTCATCTGGTTCCTTATTTTAAAAATCCTACTCTCTTTTGTACTATTTATTTTGTTTTTCCTTATTTTTATTTGATTGTTTAACCATCCATTTATCCTATCTTTTATTTACATGGCCATTTATCCATTTATCTATCTATTAATTCATTTATTTATTTGTCTGCTCATTTTAATATGTATCTAGGTTATTCGTCCATTTATTTATTTATTCATTTATTTTTTCCAGTTCATTTGTTTATTTAGAGAGACAGTCTGGTGTAGTGGAGAGCTAGACTTTGAAATAAGGAAGGCTTTGGGTTTGAATCCTACATCTGGCTTACTAACTCTGGGAACATGTTAAGTTACTTCACTCAAAGTCTCAGTTTCTTCATCTCTAAAACAAGACTAATAATATCTCTTATGTCTACCATGTAGCATTGCAGTGAAGATTTATAAAGTGCTTGGTAAACTTAAAAGTGTTATAGAAATGTGCTTTAATGTTCTGTTGCTGTTTTTTGACTTTCCACCAAATAGGTTTAGTTTCACAGGATAGAAGCCTAGCACCTGGTGGCCTATCCATCTCAGGTGAGTGACAGAAGGCATTAGGGGATTTCTGTTTGTGGAGGTCCAAGGTCAGGGCAACAGAAGAGAGGGGTGGAGGGAAATCAATGCCAGCAGAGGACTGACAATAGGATAGTATATAAACATTGCTGAAACAAAGAATGGGAGTGGTGGTGAGATAGAGGAAAGGGAAAGGAAGGAAGCCAAGATAGCAAGTTCCACTGGTTCTTCCACAAGGACTCTGGAGCTTTTGAAGTTTGGCAGAACTTATCTTTGATAAAACCTGGGTGGTTTTCTAAGTTCAAGGTTAACAAAGGGGAAGTGTTAATCAAGTCAAGACCACATTCGATGAATATTTAGTTTTAACTTTAAAAAAGTGCTGAGTAGAAAGAAGATTAGGAATGGGAATTAAAAAAAAATTTCTCCAAGCATGAGGTAGTAGTAATTTTTATATGTGAAAAGGGTCTGATTTTTAATTTTTAAAAATAAAATGAATATTAGTGTTTCCTAACAGACCAGTTAATGCTCTCAAGCATAACTTTTGAAAATCTGTTAATTCAACTGATGGTTAGATATATGCATTTTAACACTTCCTGCTGCCCTTTGTAATATCTTACAATCAAGATGTTAGATTGCAAGTTATTTTCTGGTTATTAAGGTGCGTCTCTCTCAGTTTTAATCAGCAGAAGAACTATAAGATGTCTGATACCACACACTGATGTGAGCATATACGTGTGTATTTATGCACCCAAATTGATATGCTGTAACATGTTTTGAATATATATCCTCTGGTATGTATTATTAATTAGAAATTCTAGCTTAGTTCATCCTTTTTTTTTTCCAAAGAGGAAAAAGAAAAGAGGCTATGGTTCTTTAAATTTCTGAGTCCCAGGGGTTGGGAGGGGGAGTGGGGGGGGGGGACATTAGCTCTTGCCCTACTGTCAGAGTCTATACGGGAATATTGAAGTCACAGATGCGGAGGAAATGCATCCAGTTGGTAGATAACGCCTGACTGCCCTTTGACCCTCAGGTTAAACTGCTGTCTAGGCTGTTCAGTCCAGTAACCTAGTTCCAAGGAAAGAAAACTGCCAGTTGTCTGTCAGCATGCCAACGTGCTGAATTTTTCACAAAGAGACAAAGATACAATATCTTTTTAATGGCCTTTCCTTTTATTCCCCCTCTCTGTTAGTAGCATTTAGGGGACACTCCAGTGTACAGAGTTTGGGGTGTTGCCCAGTAACTAAGGAACTGATGATTTTTCCACACCTTGCAGTAAAAGCAATTAAGCAGCAGATTAATCTCTCTTTATGTTTAAGGTTTTCCTGTTAATAATTATACTGGGGATGAGCATGGTGCTCATAGATACGTATAGAGAGAGAGAGAGAGAGAGAGAGGTACTAGCATATTTCTTATTATGAAGTCCTTTACAAGTCAATATTATGCACACATATTATACATACACAGAATAAGTGCCTTCTTATGGTATTTACATATGTGTGTAGGCACAGAATCATGTGACCACTGATTTGGAGTTGGAAGGGATTTGGGAGGTTATTTAACCCAACCATGTTATTTTACAGAGGTGGAAACTGAGGCCCAGAGTGGGGAAGTGATTCATCTCAGATCTCCCAGGTTAGTAAGAAGTAGAACCAGGATTCATCCTCTGGATATCCCAAATTGAGATAAGTCCTCTTTCCATTATATTGCACTAATCTAGCCATACAGAGACAATCTCTGATGAAGCAAAATTGACTTATCTCCAACATTGCTCCAATTACAACAGCCGGGCAAATTAATCAGTCAGTTGTTCAGTCAGTCCACAAGCATTTATTAGATAACTACTACGTACCAGTCACTGGATTGTTAGGTATTGGGGATACAAAGACAAAAATGACAATTCCTGCCCTCAAAGAGCTTACATACAACTGGGGGAAACGACATGAATGTAGATAATTAAGTCCAAGATATAGACACTACAAATCAGCAGTTCTCAACCTGTGGGTTGTGACCCCTTTGGGGGTAGAATGACCCTTTCACAGGGGTCACAAGGGCCACCTAAAACCATCCGAAAACACATATTTCCCATGGTCTTAGGAACCAAGACACCACTCCTCTATACTTTTTCTCCAGGCAGGTCCACCCACATGCAGATATGCCTACATACAAGTATTAAAGGGTCGGGGTGTTAGGAAGGTTGAGAACCACTGCTATAAATACAGTCATTTCAGGGAAAAAAGTAGCAGAATCGTGAAAAGTATTCCAGAGGTGGTGGTACTTGAGCTTTGAAGGAAGCTGTGGCTTCTCATAAGCAGAGGCTGAGAAGACGGAGCACATTGTAGGCCTGTGAGTGTCCGACCATGCAGAGATGTGAAATAGGAGATTAAACACCACGAGGAATAGCAGATAGGTTAGTTTGGCTGGACCTTCTGCTGCATGAAGGAGGCTGATGTGTAATCCATCTGAAAAGGTAGGTTTGAGCCAGATGGTGAAGGACTCTGTATGCCAAAGACAGGAGTATGTTCCCCTGTAAGTAATAGGGAACAACAGGAGCTTTTCAAGCAAGTGAGTATCGTGATCAGACCTGTGCTGTAAAAATCTCACTCTGACAGCTATATGGAAAGAAGAGAAAATTGAAGCAGGGGTGACAGGAGGCTCTTGGAGTACTCCCAATAAGAAACCATAACATCCACAAGCACATTTTACATTATGTCATGAGATGAAGTTTGTTCAATGATACGTTTGTCAATAAATATGCTTAGTTGGAGAGTAAATGAACCCTGAGATTCTCTAGGATAAGACTGTGATGGACAGTCACGTTAGCGGTACAAGGCCAAGTGTCTGATAAAACCAGTGAGCTGCTTAAACAGCTCTTTGTCAGAGGTTCGTGGTCAACATGAATAAAAGTCACCGCTCAGCTTCCTTTTTAAACTTTTTTTTGGATAGTAGAGCTTTCAATTAAGTGTGTTAAGGAAACTAACTGAACGTGTTGAATTTTAAACTCTTTAATGTGGCCTCGAGATGTTTCACATTTGTCTCTTTTTCTTTACTGTCAGAGAACCAGAGTTCATTCAGTAGGTGGTGCTGTCTGCCTTTGAGTCAGACCTTAGCTCATGCCCTGTCCTGGAATGAGGGCAAACAAACAGTTGGAAAGACTATTGATTAAAATGAGACTTAAAGTTTTCCTGTTTATAGGAACAGTATTGATCTTGGACCACTCCCTCAACCTACTTCTTAGTCGTAGTTATCCTCTTTGCCTTGGCCTTTTGAAATTCTTAGCTCAGCTCAAGTGCTACCTCTGAAAAGAGGCCTCTTCTGATTCTTCCAGTTGCTAGTACTCTGTTCCACCCATAATGAATTTATATTTACTGCGAACGTTTCGTGATTATTTCTCTAAATGCTAGTTTCTTTCTCTGATGAATGTAAACTCCTGGAGAGCAGCAACAGTTTTAGTTTTGTCTTTGTGTTCCTTGTACTTAACATTATTTTTAGCTCGTGAAAACCATTTGATAAAGGTCTGGTGAATTGAAGTAAATTGGGTAAAAACTCAAAATACTGTGACGACATCATCTATACCTTTATTGAATTCTCAGGCTACCATCCATTCAAGTGCTTCATCATCAATTCATTCATTCCAAAACATTTTATGTGTCTGTGTATGTGTATGCATATGTGCATGTATATATGTGTATATATGTATATATGTATATATACACTTAATGAATGTACACATACGTATACACACATATAAGTAACTGATATAGGATTTTTAAATTAACAAGTTAACTTATACTGTGTGTGCATATGTATACACACATGTACATACATATGCATACATGTGTACATACATACACACAGGCACAGACAATTTCCAATAAAGCAAATATTGACTTGTCTCCAACATTAGAATGTTGAGTATGTTGAAATATTCCAAGATATATGGCATGGTCCTTTCTGTCAAAGAGTTTATAATATGATAGAGAATATAAAATGTGTACAGATAATTGAAGTATATATAGTATATGTAAAATTGGTGGTTGAAAACAAAATGCTGTAGCAGTTCAGAGGAGGGAGAGATCACTTCTGCCTGAGGTGGTAGAGGAAAAAAAAAATTATCAAAAGTAAGTAAGATTTTGACTAATAGGGTTTGTGGGTTATAAGAGGGCTTTCCAATTCAGCAATGGGCAAAAAAGCGTGGAGGCTGAAAGTGATTTATATGTGAGAAGATGCCTTTGTCTGGAGAAGATGAGGGTAGAAGAATAACTTGGGAAATTAGGTTACTTAAGCTAGTTTCCAAATTTAATAAGTTTTCTGTCTTTTGCTTATCCTCATTCTAGTTAAAGGACCTTGGACCTGTGCTGTTTAACATTTTTTAATCAACGACTCATATAAAGGTATTGATGGCACGTTTATAAAATTTTGAATGACAATGTCATGATTTCTCCTTCTCTCCCCCAAAAAAGGAGATTTTGACAGAGAGGATTGACAGGTTGAATTGAATAGGATGAAATTTAATGGAAAATAAATATTGAGACCTATACCTTCACTAAAAAAAAAATGGCACAAGGAAAGATCAGACGTAGGAAACATGGCCAGACAGTAGTTCACAGGGAAAAGACTTGGATATTTTGATGGCTACCTTATGAGTTAGCAGTGTGATATGACTGCCAAAAAAAATCCCTGAGGTCTTTATTTATTTTAGTACAGGGCCTTGTGTATGGTAAGCATTTCCTGCTTATTGAATTTATTTGCATAATAAACATTCATATTGTGTTTTAAGGATTATGAAGTATTTCCTTACTTTGAAAGTAGATGATCCAATTTTACATTTTACATTTTACAAAAAAGGAAACTGAGACTAAGAGTTTACATAACTTGCCCACCCGTGGTCACACCATTGGTAAGTGTCTGAGATGAAATTCAGACTGGGTCTCCTGATCTCATGTCCATATTCCACTACTCATGCTGTGGACAAACTATGCATCAACTGTACATGATTCTTCTGAATTAAAATGGAGGGATGGAAATGCCTTCATCTCTTTATTGATGCTCAGTATTTGATGTGTTCTATCCCAGAAGATGGAGTGTTCCATTTTGAACTATGGTAGGAAAAGTATTCTTTAGACAGATAAGATTGTCAACTATTGGTTGGGTTGTATTTCTTTAGCAGCCTTTAGCTAACCACTTCTTCCTCCATTGGCTTATCCACCAGCATTTTTGAGACAGGAAAAGATTCTTGGAAACGCAGCTCTTCGTGTTGATGAGAGCAAAGCTCTATTACATCTACAGAAGTCCCTTAAAAACTGGGCTGCCTGTAATTCCATCTATGTCGTTTCTAGAAGGGTGCCTTTTGTCTCTGAATATTTGAAAGAACTAGACAACTTAGAGAAGTCAAACCACACCCCACTCCCCTTCACTGAAGCGTCAGTTCTTTGGGCACGCTGCAGATTTGTCCTACTCTCACCTGAGTTTGACACATGAACCTTGCCTGAAGGATGACACTGAAAGCAAGGTCATGGGAAATCTGAGAGGGAAAGAGTAAGGAGAGAAGCAGAAACTCATTGCGGCTGGACTCTAGCTTAGGCAACCTAATAAAGATACAAGGAGCCGGTCCATTTGTCTTTTAGCCAAACACACTGGAAACCAGGGCCCTAATTAGAACTGTTGTGGTTTACTTATTGTTTTAATGAGCTTTGCTATGTAACCACAGCACCATTATGACTGGGCCACACCACAAGAGAAGGAAGTTCCAGTAATCCTTTTCTCTGCTTTCTTTTTTGTGTTGCTGGAAGTTGCCTCCTTTTGGCCACCCACTTCTCAGGTTTCTGGAGCTGGCAAGACCTTTCCTCTTCTACAGTGATGCCCTCCTGTCACTCACTATTGTCTCTCACTCTCAACCTTTCTCCCTTGCTTGTCATACCTTCTTTACAGATCCATCAGAGATGGCCCAGGGCTTTGTAATGAATACCTTTCCTTTGTGGGAAGCATTGTGGGAAGAAATGCTAGTTCGGAAAGGACAGCAAGTTGTTGGACTGATATGTCACAGTCCTCTGGGTCAGTCATAAGGGAATGCTCATCCATTTTACATGATTTTTCTAATCAAGAAGGTACAGAAATATTTTAGAGGGTTAGCATCAAGGTATAAGACTAAGGTAGGCACTTACACAAAATAATTAAGTCAAATGAGAGACTCAAGAAAACACATTCTTCAGTTTGTGTGGAATGTTGAAATAAAGGACAAGAATTAAGGATTCTAATTAATTTTGCCATTGGGACAACTTAGGGATAAATGAAAATCTGATCACAAAGAACTGATCAAATCATATAAATATAGTTTAGTCTTTCAGCTGTGACTCAGGAAGCAGTGTATTTAAGGGAGCACAGGACTTGGAATCAGGAGATCTGTGTTTGAATCCTAGCTCCTTCACCATGAGCAAGTCACTTTAATTTTTCTTAGCCTGTTTTCTTGTTGATAAAATAGAGCTAGAGAGGCAGCATGACAGTGAATAGAGAGCTGGCCTTACAGACAGGAAGACCTGGCTTAGAGTTCCATCATATTGGCTATCTCACCTTGAGTAAATCACTCAATCTCTCAGTGCCCCCAGGCAACCCGTTAAGACTATAAATGACAGAGAAATGGAGAAAAGTAAGCATTTATTAAGCACCTGCTATATGCAAGGCTCAGGGAATATTAAAAAAAATGAAGGAAACAGCCCATGCCATCAAAGATGCAATCATTTCACCATCATGTGTCCTAGTTTCCTTGGCACTGGTCAGCCCACAAACTCATCATGCAGACATACCATCCAGCTGTACCTCACTTATAACTTTCTTATTTAAGCCACCAAATTTTCCTGCAAAGTATACCACATGTTCCTAGACAAATCAATATAATATACCAGAGAAGAGGGCTCTGAGGATGGGGTTGGGGAATGGGGAAACGGTTGAAAAAGATCTCATGGAAGAAGTGACGTTTGAGATGCATCCTTTAAAAAAATATAAAAACAAAAAGTCCCGCTTGAGACTGACTTTGAGACATGCAAAATGTACTTATAAACTGAAGCCATGCCTGGACCACAGTGCAAAAGTTGGGTTGATCCTTTTTACCCAAATAGTAAGCAGCTATTGGGAGACTCTTAATGCTGTTTCATTATCTTTTTATTTCTCGCAGTAAATAGAACTGAACTATAATGTGAGCATGTTTCCCATTTAGGCCATATGAAGCTGGGATAAAGATAAGAATCTTAAAAGGGAAGTGAGACTTCTGCTATGTATCTAAGTATATTTTTAGATTTTCTTGGAATAAAATTCCAGATGTAGGTAAAGGTATTAGAGAAATTTTTGTTAAGTTTCTAAAACAGTACACGTGAGTGCTTCTTTTACATTTTTAAAACCCCAGTCTGAGTCTGCAGGGATTTGGACCAAGATTCAGGGGTCACGTTTGCTTCAGTAAGGGCAACTTTTTAGTCATCCTGCCAGAGAAGGGGACAAAATTCTCTAGTCCATCTTTCTTTGTACATAAAGATCAAAATCCCTTTCACACGTGAGGTCAGTCATTATTGACAGTTATATGATGAGTAGTTGAACTAGATGTTCTCCCATTGCCTTTCTAGTTCAAACATTTTATGATTGTAGTCCTTTCAGAGTTACTCTTCATTTGTCTATTAATTGAGAATCTTCCACCTTTGTCTTAGAAGTAAAGTTGAATTAATGTAAAGCCTCTAGTTTGAATCTTCCCCCTCTGGTTTTGCACAAATTGTCCACCATTGGGAAGGCTAGGTGGCTCGGTGAATAGAGCACCAGTGCTGGAGTCAGGAGGACCTGAATTCAAATCCAGCCTCAGACACTTAACACTAACTAGCTGTCTGAACTTGGGCAAGTCACTTAACCCCAATTGCCCTGCCTACCCTGCCCCCCTCCAAAAAAAAAAAAAGAGAGAGAGAAATTGTCCGCCATTCTGGACATAGCTCCCTCCTCACTCTCATCTTTCTGAATCTCTAGCTTCCTTCAGTGCTCAGCTCAGGCATCACTTCCTAAAGGTAGTCTTGCCTGGTTTCCTCCTGTACTCCCTATTTTTGCTTCCTTAGGAAAATTATTCTCACTTTTTATATATTCTGTATTTATAATTCTATGAGCATGCTGTTTTCCTGTGTAGAATGTAAACTCCTTAAGGGCATGACTGATTTAATTTTTGCCTTATATTCCCAGCATTAAGCACAGTAGTTTGTGTACATAACATCTTTAAAATCTCATTATCTAGTGACTTAAGTAGAGCAACTGAGTTAAAGTAATAATGATAGTAATAATAGCAGTTACTTGGTAGTTTAAGGCTTTCTTTTTTTTTCCTGTTTGGGGGGCAATTGGGGTTAAGTGACTTGCCCAAGGTCACATGGCTAGTTTTTTTATGTTAAGTGTCTGAGGCCAGATTTGAACTCAGGTGCTCCTGACTCCAGAGCCAGTGCTCTTGTCACTGCACCACCTAGCTGCCCCCTAGTTTAAGGCTTTCAAAGCACTTTACATATCTTAGCTCATTTGATCATCACAATAAGCTTGGAAGATAGGTGCTATTACTATTACCCATTTTACAGAAGAGAAAACTGAGATTAAGTGACTATGCCAGGGTCACACAGGTAGTTCTAGCCCGACACCAGATTTGAGCTCAGTTCTGTACTCCAAATCTGGGGTTCTATCTGTTACGTTGCCTAGCTGCTCCTTGCAGATCCCTGGCATAAAGAACTTGTCTGTTCCTGCCCCAGTTTGTAAGAATTTAATTGTCTTCTAACTTCAGCTATTTTGCAGCTGTTTTTCATTTGGTGAGGGAGTGAGCAAATACATTGGGGATGACAGCACCCTTCCAAAAGCATCCTCTGTTTCACCTCTTTCCAAATAGCATGGGAAATGGAGCACAAAAATACCCTGTGGAAGGTTAAGTGCTCTGTTCTAAACGCAGTGGATATGGAGGAACCAGTGAAGCGAAGGGTGTATTAAGGGTGGGGAGGGGAGGCAAGGGTTCACGTGTAATGTCTTTCTCCTTTGCTGTTGTTTGGATGTAATGATACTATATCACAATTAATATTAAAGTGAGATTGCGCAAAGCAAGACAAGCCAGAATTTTTAGGAGAACAAATTGAGTAATTAAAAAGAAACTCCTCTCTTCTCATAAAACAGATAAGGAGAACTACTTGGACCCAGACTAACTTATTTGGAGGTTGGGCTTTATCAGAACATAGATAGGCTTCAGGGCCCAGGGCAAGAGGTCTCACACTCAAATAGAAACCAGGCTACTAATCCATGCATAGGGATCCCTGTAAGCCACACATTGACTTAGTTTTTAAATGTAATATCTGTTTGATTGTATTTTTATTCTGTTATATGTTTTCCAGTTACATTTTAATCTTGAGACTGCTGTGAGTCATGTCTGCAGGCATGTTTGATACCTTTGGGTCTAGAAAACTTTTAGGGATCTTTAGAGGCCTTCTGCAGAACCCCTAAGGAGTTGATCTCATCCAGACATCTCACCTAATCCTAAAATGACCATCAGTCTCTCACTGAACTCTAAAAATCATGCTAGAATACCAAGAGACTGACAGAAAGGTGAAAACCTGGAGCCAGAGGGGTTCTCTCAGAGCTACTATATTGGTGTAGAGAAGAGGTTTCAGACAGGCTATGTATGCAGCCCGCTGTACTCTCTAGTGCAACCTGAACCAGATTAAAATGTAATAGGGAAATATTTAACAAAATAAAGATACAATAAAATGTAGATAATGTTACATTTTAAAACCAAGGCAATATTAGTAGTGCGCAGAGATTCTTATATATAGGTAATTCTCCTCCCCACTTTCTATTTGAGTTTGACACCATTGGTCTGCAGTGTATTACTCAGGACTCAGTTTCAGACTAGATTGGCTTTTAGGGCTGAAGGGTTTTCCATGTCTAGAATGACTTCCTGTTTTTCACTTTAACAGATCAAGTCCTATGCATCCTTCTAAGCTAAGCTAAACACTTACCAACTTTATGAAGCCTTCCCAGACCACCCTAACATACTTGGTTATGCTCTTTTATTTAGTTTTCCAGTTGTATAATAAATATATTTCATCTGTCTAATTGGTTCACAAGTGGCTCAAAACAAAGGCTTTGTTTTTTGCCTCTTTTCTCTTCCCCAACAGTTCTTTTAGTGACAGGCCTATGACAAGTGCATTGGCTATTTGACCAGTGGAGATACTTCCCTGCTCATTCCTCATGTGCATTCTCTTTTACAAACTGCCAAAACACAGCTCCTAAGTGGTTCCAAGGTAAGCTCAGTTGAGTTCTTTTTTTAAATATTAGATAAAAGTTGTTCAGTTGAACCCCAGACTCAGCATTTAGGGAGCTCTCATGGAACAAGTGCGTACAGGTATACCTTGGAGATATTGTGGGTCTAATTCCAGACCACTGCAGTAAAGCAAGTCACCCACATTTTTTGGTTTCCCAGTACATATAAAAGTTTTGTTTACATAGTACTGTAGTCCATTAATTGTGCAATAATATTGTGTCAAAAAAGTTGTACATACCCTAATTTTAAAAAATACTTTATTGCTAAAAAATACTAGCCGTCATCTGAGCCTTTAGGGACTTATAATCTTTTTTGCTGATGAAGGCTCTTGCCTCGATAGCAATGACTACTGACGGATCAGGGTGGTGATTGCTGAAGGTTGGGGGCGGCTGTGGCAATTTCTTAAAATAAGACAACAATGAAGTTTGTCTCATCAATTGACCCTTCCTTTTGCTTGAACACTTAGAGGACACTGTAGGGTTATTGATTGTTCTAATTTCATTATTGTTGTATCTCAGGGAATAGGGAGGCCCCAGGAGAGAGAGAGAGAGAAAGAGAGAGAGAGAGAGAGACTTGAACAGCCATTGGGCAGAGCAGTCAAAACACACACAACATTTACTAAGTTCACCCTCTTCTATAGATGCTATTTGTAGTGCCCCAAAACAATTATAGTAAAAAATTAGAAAATTATTGATCATAAATCATCATAACAGATGTAATAATTATGAAAAAGTTTAGAATATAGTGAGTTTTACCAAAACGTGACATAGAGACACAATGTGAGCATATTCTGTTGCAAAAATGGTGCCAACAGACTTGTTTGATGCCAGGTTGCCACAAACCTTCAATTTGTATTATGTGTGTGAAGTGCAATATTTGCTAAGTGCCATAAAGCAAAACTGTATGCCTGTGTGCATAATCTTAATATATCACGGCTGTAATAATAATAATAATGATAATAATAATAATAACAATAATAGGTATTTGTACTGTGCTCCAAGGTCTTCAAAGTGCTTTACATATAGTGTAGTTTGATATTCATCTCTGTGAGATAAGTGCTACTGTATAGGATAATCTTCATTTTATAGGTGAAAACACTGAGGCTCTTTGTGGTTCAGTAAATTACTCAGGGCTACTCAGCCAATATGTGTCTGAGCCAGGACTTCAACCTTCTGACCCTAAGACCGGTAACCCTTTTACCCCACCCAGCACACTGTCGTTCAGCATAGAAATGATGAAGAAAACATACTGAACTCAAGTCTATCTTGGAGTAAATGGAAGAGGTGCTTAACTAGAAGGAATGATGTTTCAAAAGACTTCGAATGGGTAATTAGGACATTGTCACTACTAAGCTGTGAAGAACTGCTCTCTTTAGCTATAAGAGTTGCAGTTGGGAGCCATATTGTGAAAATACATTTGTGCAACTCGCCAACATTAGAACTCAGAGATAGTACAATCTTTAAAGACTGTCCCTTGAAACAGAGTGGTGAGGTGGCCAGGGCTGCTCCAGGAACTGTGGTGAATCTTTCATCATTTTAAAAGCATTCCTGAGGGGGCAGAAAAAAGGGACGAAATACTGAAAATAAAAGTTAATTAAAAAATAAAATCAAGAGAAATGTGTCTCAGAGGCCACCTCTGTTACAGAGACCACCTGTCATTAAGCATTTTCCTGTCTATAAACCCAAGATTGGAAGCCAATCTACTATTCAGTTCTTTAATTTTTAATGCCTCTCTTCTGGTCTCCAAGGTAGCTATTATAGGCAGAAGCTGTCGCCTATATTTATCCTTATAGATGTCGGCGTGTGTTTGTAGATGCACATGTATACAGATACATATGTGCTGTATATTCAAAAAGTGAGTGCTCAGGTTGCAGACAAAGACACCCTTTGTGAGATTTTTTTTTCTTTCAATTGTAAATAAATGAGGAGTTCCCTCTTGTAATGAACTATCTTTTCCTTCCTCTTGCTGCAGCTGTATGGGTTTAGACAAGGAGGCTGGAAACACCTTAGGGTAGAATGAAATGAATAATAGCAGAATTTGGAAGAAATCTGTAAACTCAGTTCTTCAGATTTTTTTGTTTATTTCATTGACTTTATAGAAAACACATGTTATAACCATAAGACAGTGGGAACCTAAGATTCGAATAATTTAGGGAATTAATAACAAACTACGAAGACCTTTGGTTCTTAGACAATTAGATCAGTTCTGGATCTAGCCAGTAAAAATGAGAAGTTAAAAATGGTTTCATTTCTCATTTTGGCAAAATGCAGATTGAATGAGGTGTCATTCAAGTCAGCTAACACTTCTCAGAAAAAGCAGAAGAGAGGATGTTCAAGTAGTGGGCAAGATGGCTTACCTTAGAGTTAGGAAGTCATGGGCGTGTTCAAGAGATATCGGACACATGGAAGCTGAGTGACCCTAGCTAGCCAACTCTCTATAGCCAGGCAACTCTTCAAATGTATCTGCTTCAGACTGATTGGAGAACTGTATTGGGAATGAGTTTTGTTTTATCAAGGAGATTCAAGGAGAGTTATTACACAATCTCAGCTCTACAGTCAGTGGAGGGAAATAGCCCCTGCCCTCAAGAAACATATTCTAACAGTAAGAGAACATAGCATGTAATTTAAATGAGATACACACAAGATACATACAGAGTAGATGAAAGGTAATCCCTGAGGGGAAGACATAAGGTTGTTGTCCGTTTGTAGTTCCAGATGGACTAATGTGGCAGCCTGCTCGTCTGCTGTTATACCATAGTCTGGGTGACGTTTATTTATTTTTTATTTGTTTAAAATTTAATGTATTTGTTTTGTTACATTTTAAAGTTCTAGACTGTCTCCTTCCATCCTTCCCCAATGTAAAACCATACTAAATATATTCCATTTGTCAGTTGTTTCTCTGGAGATGAATAGCATCTTCCATCACAGGTCTTTTGTAGTTCATCTGAGTATTTATAATACTCAAAAAAACTTAGTCATTCACAGTTGTACTTCGAACAGCATTGCTGTCACTGTATACAATGTTCTCTTGGTTCTGCTCATTTCTTCTTTCATTATTTCATTCAAGTCTTTCCATATTTTCCTAAAATCAACCTGCTCATCATTTCTTATAGCACACTAGTATTCTATCACAATCATATGATATGCCACAATTTGTTGAGTCATTTCTATAATGTTTATTTTTAATCTACTTTCATCTGTTTTTCTGCAGTGGGCAGTTAGACAACTATTTTTCACATGGCTATGGATTTCCCTGAGGAAGGTTTATAGTCTTCTGTGGATGGGTACAATGCCATCTACAAACAGGAATACTTAGAGAATCTTGCCCTCAATAGACTATACTTCTTTTGCTTGTACTTTACAAGAGACATGCTCCATGTCATAAAAGTAAAACATCTTTGATCATATATGTTCAATATTTGTCCTGTTGTATTGGTAATGGAATTTGGAGATGCCCCTGTATTGGCTTGGTTTTTGGGTTGGGTGTTAAAACCCAGAGCTTCTGAATCCCACTTGTGGGATAGACTTGTTGACGTGAGGAGAGAGGGCCGAACTGGGAGGAGGTGTGAATTGAGAGAGAGGCCCAAGCCTAGAGAAGGCCAGAAGGACTTTGGGAGAGCAGTATCCAGTATCATGGAGCCTGAGTTGCTGAGAGAAAGACTGCTGAGAGCCCATTGGAACTGCCCAGGACTTTTGAGAACTGCCACCTGGAACTGCCAAGGACTGAGGAGGCATGGCTGTGATGCTGGTATTTTATC
>CM053582.1:473673937-473704870 GCA_028627135.1 Pseudochirops cupreus
CAAATATGTATGTATGTCTCAAATATATATATGTCTCAAATTCCCTGGAACAGAGATTTTTGCTGGCTGTATCAATAGATGAAAGAGAGGGCCAGAAATGTCTCTTGGTAAGGGGAAGGACACAATGACCTTGCCTCCAGGACAAGACTGTCTTTGCGCTCCACCTAGTCATCTCTAGGGAAGAATGAAAGAGAATTAAGTTTGGAAAACTGGAGAACCTCTAACTCTAAAGATTCAGGCAATTATTGACCAAATAACCATTTACTCAACTTAAGGTCAAGTCCCAGAGAGATTAAAATCAGGAGGTGGATGAAATGTTCACCAAGAAGTAGAGTGAGGTCAGCCACAAAGAATTCAAGTTTATCCACCAGAAGGTTTAGCCCAAGGAAAAGATTAAGCCTGAGGGAATTAGTTTACTGGGAGGTTCCCCCTCTTTGATCTAAAGAGCTAGCATCCAAAACTTTGAGGGAATAAGACTGGAGAATGGTAGGGGAGGAATTTTGTGGATTCCAGGCAAAAGTTGCTACTTTTTTTTCTAAAAGAGCTATAACAGAAAAAGTCTATGGTCTTAAAATTTAAAATAACAGGTCATTATCCACCCTTTGATCAAGAAATGGATAGCTGAGCAGCAAGAGAATAGTGGATTCCACCCAAGCAGCAGCAACAAAGCATTGGTAGAGACTACTTGGCCAGATGAACAGAGTCCAGTTGAATAATAACTACGTATCAAAGGAAGTAGTGCCCAGTAAAGCCTCAAGTCACTGTTTAGTCAAGCAGCATTTAATGGAAAGTAGTCTTCCTACATCAAGCCAAGAAGTACCTAGCCCCATATTTATGAATTTTTAAAAAAATCTTCTTACTATGTCATTCCATTAAATGTTTTTTGCTCAAAACTAATTAATTGGATTATAGGATCACAAATATAGGGAGGTACTGACTCCAACTCCCTCATTTTACAGCTGAGGAAACTGAGATCCAGAATCAGTCAGTCTGTCAACTAGCATTTAACAATATCATGCTATAAGTTAGAACCATATTAAGTGTTGGTTAAATGACTTGCCCAGGGGAGTAATAGTAAGTATTGGAGGGGAGATATGAATCACACCTTTAGGACTCAAAAACTAGCATTCTATCCATTAAGCAAACTGCTAATAACAAACTTTTCAGACAAACATTCACCTAGTTGTTGGCATTCTCCAAACATAAGATCTATATTCCATGTAATGTTTTCCACTGTATCTACCACAATCTCTATTACATTTTTACAATACATATACCCGAAATACTACCCCCAGTTTTTTAGTTCAAATTGTACTGAATCAATATGAGCCTAAAAGAAGAAAAGGGAAAAAAAAAACCCAGAGAATTAAGAAAAAAAAGTGAAAATCCTCCAGTGATTTACTTCTCTGTTTACATGAACAAGAGGTTGAATTCATTCTCATCCCTCTGGTTTTTATCACATTTTTTTTGTCCTATTGCTCTAATCTTTACATCCTTGTAACTCTTCTTTATTCACAGCTTCCTAATTTAGAGGCTCCTGACCCAGCCATTCCCACTCCAGAAGCCAAATAAAACTATGTATTTTAAATGAAGAAAAAAAAAATGATCAGAAATTGAAGATGATTTAGGAAGTAATGAAATAGTCGTATAAAAATAGATGAAGTAGCAATCATCTTCCCCAGAGGTTGAAACTAAATGTTAGAGAAAACTGATTAATGTTTATTACCAATTTTTCAATAAATTGATTTAACCCCCACATTAGCCTATTGTTGATAAAGTTAACCATTTGGTTATAAAACATGATCTCCTTGTAATCACTAGTAATTTTACTAACACTGGACCCCAACTAGCAAATGAATTCTATGGTTCTTTACCACCTACACATTTACAATCAACCAACTAATGAAAAAAATATTTAGTAAGGTCGTATTACTTAACAGATACTGCTCCCAGCCCTGGAGATGCAAAGAAAAGTAAAAACTCCTGCCCTCAAGGAGTGTGCAACTCAATTGTCACTTGTAGGCAGATGGCTTTATTTGCAACTGAACAAGTTAAATACTTCTCTTCCCCCCCCCTCCCTTCCCCTAAATCAGGGAAATTCATTCATTCCAACAATGTTACTCAGCTACAACAATAAAGTATCAACTGAACTTGAAACACACATAACACTATTCAAAGAAAGAGCAAGTCTATCTTGTACCATACCCAAGAGGATTTAGTTACTGACACCAAAAAGTCCTCATTTTAAAGCAATCTTATCTACAATGGAACAGGATAAAATGGAACTGCACAGTTGCGTATTCGGTTTACTCAGTCAATGAACATTGGTTAAGTGTCTACTACATGCCAGGAACTGTGCTAAATGCTGGGAATAGAAAGAAAGGTAAAAAGACAGTCCCTTCTCTGGAGGAGTTCACAATCTAATACACAACGGGCAAACAACTATGTACAAACAAGCTTTCTACAGGATAAACTGGAAATAATCAACAGTGGGGAAGGCAGCACAATTAAGGGGGATCCGGAAAGGCTTCCTATAGAATAGAGGACTTTAACTGAGACTTCAGAGAAGCCAGAAGGCTGAGCTGAAAAGGGGGAGACTTTAAGGCCAGGGGGATAGCCAGAGAAAATTCCTGGAGCATGGAGATGGAGTGTCCTGTTCCAGGAACAGCAAGGAGAACAATGTACACAAGGAAAGAAGCCTTGAATACAGGGGATGAGAGAGAGTGGAGAGTTGAGAACAATTGGATCATAAGCCTGAGTGACTGGGAGAATAGTGGTCCCCTCAACAGTAACAGGAAAATTAGGAAGAGGTGAGAGTTTGTTGGAAAAGATATGAGCTCAGTTCTGGACATTTATATACAATATTTATTATACTAACTGTAGCAAGAAGGGGTCATAGAGATCACTTAATTCACTGAGACTCAGAAAGATAAAGTGACTTTTCTGAGTTCAAACAGGTAGTTAATAGCACTGACTCCAAATCTAGCTATCTTTTTGTATGACTAATTGCCTACTATATATAAATGACGAAGAAAATACAAAGAAATATTAATGAACTTTCAAGGAATGTATAATGTAGAGAGGGAAAGAAAAATACACACACACACATACACACACACACACACACACACACACACACACATACACATGTACACATACCCAAAGTGATATATAAAATAGAGTAAATACCTAAGAGAGGTACAAACAAAAGACTACAAGAGGAGAAAAATTCATCTATGGAAAAATAAAAAATGGGTCAGAGAAAGTGGCATTTGAGATTTTCAAGGTTCCAGTAGAATTTCAGAACAATAACCAAATAAGTATTTTTAAATGGCTATGAAAAAAATACAGACTTTTAAAATAGTGGGTTTTTAAACATTTTTTATAAATTTCAACTATTTAGAAGGATGTGTATAAACCGAATCTTCAAAACGTTTGCGTGTCCACATACACTTTTTACTTCTATTTGATTTCTATTTCAGATTATGTTTTGCCTAGGCTAGTATTAAATTTGTTAATATTCACACATAAAACATCAGGCAGCAGGTATGTAGAAGGAGCTGAGCAATTTAGCTTCAGTATTGAAAATATACCAGACACAATCCAAAACATACATAAGTCTCACAGGAATTATCAAGAGTTTCCACGTTGCATCTGGGTTCTTACCAAACATCCTGACTATTATTCAAAATTATTATTTACCCATTTTATTTGTCAAAGACTTTCCCTCTTAACTGTGTTTAACCGCCAGGTGGCACTGATAGTCGCTCACCTGATGATATTCGGCCCAGAAATAAGGCTCTGGTCCTGGGCAGTTCTCAGTTCACCCTGGTGACCCCAGTGGAAGTGCCCAGTACCCCAGTGGGCCGTGTTGAAAGTGTCAAGATCTCTATGGTTCTGAGAATCAGAGACCTCCTTTCCCTCAGCTCTATTTCCTTCCTTGGAGGCCATGCTTACTAATTATCAAAGGTGTTGTGAATTTAAGCAATCAAAAGTCAGCCTCACTGAGTTCATACCTCAAGAGCTTCACACACTAGCTGACTCATCTCTTTTTTGACGAGAGATATTTCTGTGCCACAGTAATATGATCCCAACATAAGAATTATGAAAAATGCTTACTTATTGTACGCAATATTTACACAGCATAGAAACAGTAACATCATTGATCAATACATAAAATGTATAATATAACATACAAGAAAAATGCACAATAAAATACTGACCCAGTGACTGTGAATCTGCCAGTGTTCCATGATGGAAGTAAAGGAAACAAAGCTCAGATCTGTTTAATTCTACAAAGTTGGGGCATGTACAAGTAAGCAAAGGAATGTTTACTTCATCTTGACCGAAAGTTCCAGAATGGCTGTTCTTTAGATGAAGACACAGAAACCTTTGGCTTAAACCAGATCTTGGTTCAGTCTAGGGCACGGATCTCTGGATATAGAAATCGGAGCTCTTGAGGAGCTGGGCCTCCCTCGGTCCTAGATTTCTAGTGACTGGAAGGAAATTGTAGGAAATAAATGTTAATGTGATTTCATGATAAACAAAAATCTTAATATGTGTAATTAATTGATATTGACAATTTTCCTTTTTAAATGTGATTTATTTGTAAAATAGTTTAATGATTGATTATACCTTTACTTGGAAAGTGAACTGCTAAAAACCTATCTGCAGTCCAAAGAAGTTTAGCCCATTTTAATTTTGGCTGCTACCTACTGCCAAGTTGTGCAGGTCTGATCTAACTTCTGATTTCATTTACATATCAGCTGAAATAAGCATGTTGCTTCTCTTCTCATCTTAATCCTTACAAGGCATCATACCTAATTTACCCCGGACCATTCCTGAATCCTTTAGAAAATATTCCTAAAGAATCCATGAAAGTCAGAACGGGTTTTTTTTTCCCTTCTTTTCCCCAATAAATGTCAGACATGCTTCCCTCAGCTAGACAGCAAACTAGGGACTGTCCCTTATCCCAGGGGTTGTCTCACCATAGATGAGTGAAGTTTACAGAGCAGGAGAGTGAGGCGGAAGGGAGAAGTAGTATATGCTAATCTAAGGTAGTTTTTTCTGTGACCACAATGAAAAGCAATATAGTGGAGTCAGAGAAGAAAGGAGAGTAGGTCTTTCTGTGGTGGCTAAGTATTGGAAATAAAATGGATACCCATCAATTGAGGAATGGCTAAAGAAGCTGTGGTATATGATTGTAATGTAATTATTGTGTTATAAGAAATGACAAACAGGCACATTTCAGAAAAACCTGGAAAGACTTACATGAACTGATGCTGACTGAGGTGAACAGAACCAGGAGAATGTAATACACAATAACAGCAATATTGTTCAACAAAGAATTGTGAATGCCTTCCTTATTCTCAGCAATACAATGATCTGAAACAATCCCAAGGGACTAATGATGAACAATACTACCTGCCTTCAGAAAAAGAACTGATATTGTTTGAATACAGACCAAAGCATGCTATTTTTCACTTTCTTTTTTCTTTTGTTCAAGTCTTGTTGTACAAAATGACTAATATGGAAATGCTTTACATAATTGCACATGTGTAATCCATATCTGATTGCTCATTATCTCAGTGAGGGGGAAGGGGAAGGAGGGAGAAGGGTGGGAATCTGGAACTCAAAACTTTAAATAAAAATGTTAAAAAAAAAAAAAAAAGAAAGGAGAGCAGGTAAGACTGTTTTCACCAGAGCTACACGCTGGTCATTCTAATTCCAAGAGATTTCCTTCAGACAACATTAATAAGTAGGACAAACAATGGAAGCTTTTCCCACATATAAGAAATAGGTATGAGATTAGTAGTGACACTGCAGTTACAAAAACAAGAGAAGAGACCAAAAGCCATGTGAGATGTTGGGTAAGAGACCACTCTGGGAAGGTGTCCAAGAAGAGTACCCAGTGCATTTCTCCTAAACCCTACTTAAAAGTTGCACTGCTTATGGGAACAGCTGATGATTCTGAGCACTCAGGATGAGCACAAGCTTAATTTCTCTTAATATCTTTTCTTAGATGATTCTTACACCTCTAGGGGAAGGGATATGACTAATTGTAGGAGAGTTTGGAATTGACCACATTCCACTGTCTCAAGAACAGACTTGCTTCTGGTGTCCAAGACAACCAAGATGTCTTGGTTGGGCCCTTTTGGATGGAGGAAGTCTGGGGAAAGCTCAACTTGTTTCAGAATACACTTCTTGTGAGAGAAAGAGTAGATTATTGATCTGGGGCCCAGGAAAAGTTCACCTCATCCCACAGAATGTGGGTTTTAGTAGGTATACAAGAAAACCAAGTTGTTGGCAATTCATAGCCAGAACCTTTTTTGTTTAGTATATATGTTAACATATGAGGGTTTGTATTTATGTATGATGAGGATTAAATTGTATAACAAATGAGAAAACTATCAGCATAGGTACAATTTATAGACACTAAGGAATCAGCAAAGCAAAAAACGACAAAATACTGGAGCTTGTCAGCTCTCTTGCTTGCTGAGGTTAACCCTTCCACCTATGCACATGATCCCATCCCCACTTCTGTCTCCTTGGAGACCTGGCTCCATCAATCATTTCCACTCTCTTGTATCTTCAATCACTCCTTCTCTACGGGCAATTTCACTTTTGTCCACAAATATGCTGATGTCTCCCCTGTTCTAAAAATGCCTTCCCTTGATCTTGCCAACCCCTCAAGCTATTCTTCTTCTCTATTTCTCCTCCTTTTCAGGGTCAAATTTCTAGTAAGAGGAATCTACATTGCCTGCCTCCCCTTCCTCATTCCGGATTCAATCACTTGTGATCTGGCTGCCATCACTGCTTGCTCCAAGGGCAACAGTGACCTCTTTTATTGATAAATACAATGGCCTTTTTCTCAGCCCTCCTACTCATTAACCTTTTTAAAACATTTAACAATGTTGATACTTGTTCCAGATTATAATCCTCTCCTGGTTTCAATAACACAACTGTCTCCTCATTATGACCCTAGCTCTCTAATCACATATTCTCAGTCTTCTCTGATGGTTCCTCACCCTTCTCGTGTCTCTTTGTGCTGCTGTTTCCTAAGGGTCTTGAGTCTTCCCTCACTCAGATTCTCTTCTCTCTAGCATATCATTCCCCAAATAAATATCTCCAGCCTTTACATCTTACCATATTCTGGTTGCATCTTTCCAACTGGAAAGAGCTCTGGGTCAGGAGTCAGAGGACCTGGGTTCAAATCCCATTTCTGATTATAAGGACCTGTGTGATGTTGAGCAAGTCATTTAACCTCCTTTGGCCTATGTTCTTCCTGGGTAAAATGAGAGGATTAGACTAGAAGGCCTCTAAGAACCTTTCCATCTCCACATCTATGAATCCATGATCCTCGGATCTGCCTGCTGAAGTCTCCACCTGGATAACAAATTGAAATCTTTAACTTAAAATGGCTAAAACTAAATCCACATTTTTTTCTCCTCTCCCTTCTTCTCCCACCAAAGAAAAAGGAAAAAAAAATCTTTGTTCCTTCTAATTCTTCTATTTCTTTTGAGAGTATTCTATTTCTCCTGGTTTTCAGGATCAATTCTCAAAGATCATACTCCTGGACACAAAAGTTAAAAATTTTAGTCTTTCCTTTTTAATTGATATTTTGTCTTGGTCTATAAAGATTCTTTTCTGGCATGTTAGAGGCAGTGTGGTGTAATGGGTAAAGAACTAGACCTAGAGCCAGAAAGACTGAAGTTCAAATAAAAGCTCTGATACATACTGACTGTGTGTCCCTAGCAAGTCACATAAACTTTCTGAGCCTCAGTTTCCTCATCTGTAAAATGAGGGGACTGGACTAGATGGCCTCTAAGTCCTTTCCAGTTCTTTAATCATTAATATGACCTCCTCACTATTCTTCACAAAGAGCCCTCCACCCCAACGCCCACTCATCTTTACACCTCAGCACAGGATGTTCCCACAGGCCTGGCATGTCCTTTCTTCACATATCCACCTCTCAAAATCACAGCTTCCTTTGAGTTTAAAGTGAAGAAGCACATTCTCCTTGAGGATTCTCTGCTACTCCTTCCACATCCTTACCCTGTATTGACTTTGTCTCTCTCTCTCTTCTGTATATTCCTACATGTACATGTTGTCTCCCCCTGATAAAATGTGGGATATTCAAGGGCAGAGATTGTTTCATTATTGATTTGTACCCCCAGTGCTCATCACAGTGCCTGCCATATAGCAGTTACTTAGTAATTGCTGACTGACTGATTGATTCCAGCGCCTAAAGCATCAAGGAAGCTGCCAGGCGAAAACAAGCTACCAGTCCAAGCAGAATCTGCTGCACACAAGAGCTTGCCCAGCCAACCCTTTCTGCTCATATTCTAAGCACATTCATCAGAAACAGCTGAGCTGTACAATTACCCCTTCCACACTGAGACTTTCCCTATCAAAGTTTCAATATATCACGGGTCAGAATAAGAAAATAAATGGGAATATTTAAGGAATTCTGGAGAAGCCATAGACGACATGTAACAGCCAACAGATGACACAGAGCCTATGACCAAATACTTAAGCCAAGTTTTACAATAAGGTACTGTTATGACACCCCATAAAAGAAAAAGAAAAATTCAATCTTCTCTGGTACAACAGCAGGGCCAAAAGATTTTACTTGGATTTTCCAGATAGTGGGGGCACCATGCCATCCCTAACACCCATGATGTGAAAGGGATAACTGTAATACCACCTAATAACATAACTGAGGCAGCAAGGGGGCATGCTGGATAGTCATGAACTTTAAGTCAGGAAGACCTGACACCAATCCTGCCCCATCCATGGTAGTGTGCCCCTGGCAAGTCATTTAACCTCATTAAGCCTCAGTTTCCTCATCTGTAAAGGGGGAATAATAATAATTTCTATGCCATGGATTTGTTGTAAGGGTTGAATGAGATAATATATGTAAAATGCTTTGCAAACCTTAAAAGCGTTATAATAAAACGCTAAATTATTCCCAGTCATCACTTTCCACTGATAAAATTTGTTGATTATTAAAGTATAGGCGTTACGTTTGCTTTAACTTTGATGATATAGGACAAACACATTGCATTGCCCATTGTATTTGATCCAAGTTTTATCGCTTTTAGTGTTGCTTTATTAACACTGTTATTATTGTGTTGAATGTTCTTTTGATTCTGGTTCCCTTCTCACATATCTCTGAATTCTTCACAATCATCCTCCTTTATTGTATAATAGTACATTACAGAAACATACCACATGTAGATTGTTCAGTCATTTCCTAAGTGTTTGACCCATATTTTGTTTCCAGCTTTTTGCTATCAGAAACTGTGTTGCTATGAATATTTTATCCATGTGTGTTTTTCGTAGTTATCATTAACCTCCATGAGATTAAAAACTCCACTAGTAGGATCTCTGGATGAAAGGATATGATGTAGAAGATTTTCTTACTCTTTTCCGTACTGTTTTCCTAGAACAGTTGGATCAATGCATAACTTCAGCAGCTGTGAATGTCTATCTTCAGCTTCTCCAAAACTCAACTTGCAGTGGTGAAGCTCAGGCCTCAGGCACAGAATAGCGTCTCACTTAAAGCATTCAGCCTAGTCTATATAGTTGGAACGACCAGGGTGGGAATGCCAGACCAAAGAAGAATCAACAGTTCTACAGGCTGCAGTCCAGTAGCAGTCCAATCTTGCTCAGTCCCAGCTCAGTCAGAAACTTATAGAAGTCTAACCAGGAGAACAGCAATCTGACTTTGCTCTGGATCACTTGGAGAATACTGAAAGCTTGCAGGTACCCAGACTGTCCCTGAGATTTCAGGATAACACAATACCCCAAGAAAGCAGTAATGGGACCAGCCCTGATCTTTCCTGTAGAAGTGCTGAAGAGCCCAGACTTAACATCAAGTCCAAAATTAGGAAGCAGGCTAAAAGAATGGACAAACAAAAAGAGAACCCCACTATAATGAGTGATTATGGAGGCAGCAACACCAAGACTTAAATATAGAAGAGGATGATCCCAGAACAGCCATAAGCATTGCCTCAAGAAAAACACAGCGTAGGTATAAACTCAAGTAGAATTCCTGGAAGAGATGAAGCAAGAGTTTTAAAAAATATTTTAATTTTTTTTCATAAATGGAATGACAGCATTTGAAGAAAAATTGGAAAAGAAATGACAGATATGGAAGAATGGGAAAAGAGATTAACAGCTTGGCATGAAAGGTTTCCCCAAGCAAAGAACTCACTGAAAATGTGAATGGACTAAATAGCAGTCAATGACTCCATGGAGCAATAAAAATATTAAAAGCAAAATCATCAAGAAAATTTTTATTCATCTACAAACACTATTTTATAGATCTAAATTAATTTCCTCCTATACACTGTATGAGCTAGAATCCTTGTGGCGCATAGAATATTTAGACCAGGGGGAAAGAATTTCAAATCATTTTAATACAAAAAGTTATGGTCACTGGTTCTGAAATGATTAAATTTCACCTTAATTAAAATAGGAAACTTTCTTAAAATACCCTTTTCCATCTACAAAAAATAAAGTGAAACTTTGTGGTTGAGATATAGTTTGTCTTCATTTGTAATAAATCTAGTAGAAACTACTTAAACAGTGTGATGCTAGGTGGCTGAGTGAATAGAGCACTGAATTTGGAGTCAGGTATGGCTGAGTTCAAATAGGATCTCAGACACTTACTAGCTATGTGATCCTAGGCAAGTCACTTAACCTCTGTTTGCCTTAATCCATTGGAGAAGAAAATGGCAAACCATTCCAGTATCTTTGCCAAGAAAATCCCTCAGACAATACTGACATACTATGTTCCACAGAGTCACAAAGTGTCACACATGACTGAAGGATGGAACAGCCATCACCATTTCCACAGGACAGCCAGAGACATGAGAAGTCTAGCTTCTAATTTATTCAGTTCAAAGTTATCAAATGGAAAAAGATTATTTCACTGAAATTTCTACTGTGGCGCAGAAAACTGTGCAGAAAACTTTTTCTTCACATATTGCCCAATGGGATGAAATCCTTCATGGTGAAACATGGATACTTTACAACCTCACATAAGACTCAACTCAATGAATATCTCTTACCCTAAAAGAATCAGTATTTCACACACTGACCACAACTACTGCACAGGCTTTTTGTAAGGAAAGTGTTGTATATACTACAAAATGCAACATAAAAGAAAATAAGTTATAACTGAGATAAAAGCAAATCTCAAGGTTCCTGGACCTCAATAACCTCTCATTTTGAAGGTTCTGCAATGAAAGGATCTTTGATGCAGTTAGCACAATGCCATTCACAAACAGGAACATCAGAAGGATTTCTCCATTTATAATAAGAATTCTTAACCTCTGTGTGTGTGTGTGTGTGTGTGTGTGTGTCAAGGACCTTCTTGTCAGTCTGTTGAAGCCTAAGACTCCTTTTTAGGATAATGTTCTTAAATGCATAAATTAAAATATATTAGATTACAAAGAAACTAGTTATGTTAAAATACAGCTGTCAAAATATTTTTTTTTAAATTCACAGACCCAAGGTTAAGAATTCCCGAAAAAGAGTTTGTGCTTGATCTTCTCTGTGACAGCAGCAAACATCTTTGACAAGTATTTATCTCCCTGGGTTATTCCTCCTTTGATGTTAATGATCAGAAGTTTGACAAACAAGGTTATTTCCTTTATATCTTTCAAAGAATTTTATATAATTTTGACAGGTGAATTGGAAGCACATTTTTGGGAGAAAATCTTAAGGTGACATTTTGCTCAACTGAATCTTTTTTTAAATTTTTAAATACTATCCAAATAATAAGCAGGGGGGGGCAGGTCCTGTTTTCTCTACTTTCAATCAATTATGCAATGGTAAAGATGTGTTCTACACTGGAAAACAACTTGTAAAATCCCTCCTATTCCCTAATACTCCAATCAAGGATGACTCAGACGCATGTTTAGATTATACTCGTAAAAAGTTATATATAGGGAAAAATTTATTTGCTAGTTATTGATATTCTCTCAGTCATCTTACTTTAACAGTGATAAGATTCAAGATTTTTTCCACTTGGTCTTGTCCAAATGCTTTTCTAATCTTCCTCTTCACTCATATTTCTACCTAATGAAAACCATGGAAGAAGAGGAGGATGAGAAGATGAAGAAAGTATGCCACGAAAAATACATTAGCGAAAAAGAAGATGGACTGGTCATGTGTCAAAAGGCAATTAAAAATCAATAGATGGCCAGGGTGCTCCACTGTGGCAAGGAAAAACAAGAGCCCCAGCAAACTGGGAAGATGCCATTTGCAAAATAATGAGAGGATATGTACAAGAGTAATATGGGATGTTCTTGTTGTTCAGTTGTTTCTGACTCTTCATGACCCCTTGGCCTACAGTGTCCACTGGATTTTTTTTTCTTTTTTTGCAAAGTATTTTTATTTTTCCCAATTACATGTCAAGACAATTTTAAACATTCATTTTTACAAGACTTTAAGTTCCAAATTTTTCTCCCTACCTCCCCTCCTCTCTTCTTAAAATGGTAGGCAATTTCATATAGGTTGTACATGTGCTATCATGCAAAACTTATTTCTATATTAGGGTTGTGAAAGAAGAAAGAGATTAAAAAACAAGAAAAAGAATAAAGTGAAAAAAGTATGCTTCAATCTGCATTCATAGTCCATCAGTTCTTCATTTGGATGTGGATAGCATTTTCTTTTGGGAGTCTTTTGTATCTGTCTTGGATTATTGTGTTGCAGAGAAGAACTGAGTCATTTATAGTGGATCATCACACAATGTTGCCATACTATGTACAATGATTTCCTGGTTCTGCTCATTTCACTTTGCATCAGTTGATATAAGTCTTTCCAAGTTTTTCTGAAATCTGACTGCTCATCATTTCTCATTTCACAACAGTATTCCATTACATTCATAAACCCACAGCTTGCTCAGCCATTCCCCAATTGAGGGGATCCCCTTTTCCGTTTGTTATGATCTCTTTGAGATACAGACTTAGCAGCAGTATTGCTGCATGTACTGTCTGGATGCCCTTTGGGCATAGTTCTAAACTGTTCTTCAGAATGGTTGGATCAGTTCACCACTCTGCCAACAGTGCAGTAGTGCTCCAATTTTCCCACATTCTCTCCAATATTTATCATTTTCCTTTTTTGTCATATTAACCAATCTGATAGGTGTGAGGTGGTAAGTCAGAGTTGTTTTAATTTGCATTTCTCTAATCAAAAGTGATTTAGAGCACTTCTTCATATGTCTATAGCCAGCTTTGATTTCTTCATCTGAAAACTACCTGTTCATATCTTTTGACCATTTATCAATTGGGGAATGGTTGTATTCTTATAAACTGGATTCAGTTCTCTATATTTTTGAGAAATGAAGCCTTTATCAGAGACACTTGCTGTACATATTGTTTCCCAGTTCTCTGCTTTCCATCTAATCTTGGGTGCTTATTTGGTTTGCACAAAAGCTTTTTAACTTAATATAATCAAAACTACCTGTTTTACATTTTTCATAATGCTCTCTTATCTCTTGTTTTATCATGAGCTCTTCACCTCCCCATAATTCTGACAAGTAGACTACTCCTTGCTCTTCTAATTTGCTTTTGGTGTCACCCTCTTATGTCTAAATCATGCATTCATTTTTTACCTTATCTTGGTATATGGTGTGAGATGTTGGTGTATACCTAGTGTGTGACCTATTGTTTTCCAGTTTTCCCAGCATGTTTTGTCAAATAGTAAGTTCTTATCTCAAAAGCTGGGGTCCTTGAGTTTATCAAACACTAGGTTATTATGGTCATTGACTACAGTGTTTTGTATATCTAATCTACTCCACTGATCATACGGTTTTCTTGGCAAAGATACTAGAGTAGTTTGCCATTTCCTTCTCCTGTGGATTAAGGCAAACAGAGGTTAAGTGACTTGCCCAGGGCCACATAGCTAGTAAGTCTCTAGGGCCAGATATGAACTCGGGAATATTAATCCTCCTGACTTGAGGCCCAATACTCTATCTATCCACTGAGCTATTTAGCTGTCTCTCAGACATGGACTACCACCTCAGTAACTTCCTAGGCATAAATTAATGATCTGGATCACTGGAAGGAATACCTTCATGACATCACTATTCCATTTAAATATTTAGCCAATAGAAAATAAATGAATTCAGAGTTTTAGAATTAAGAGAAGCCCATTTCTACATATTTTTTCCTAATAAAAGAATAAAGAAACAAAATTTGGAAAACCAATGTTTTACCTTTTATCACTATGTAACAAAGAGTCAGGGTGATAAAACTGACAACACAAGGAGTAAGTACTCAGACAACATATGACAAATCAGGGAAGAGTTACAGGTCAGAATGGATAAGTTCAAGGTCAGGAAGTCTGATGAAACTGGAAGGATAATGTAGATTCTTAAGGTGCAGTAAACAATGGATCAGAAATCTGGGTAGTTGGGGAAGCTAGGTGGTGCAGTGAATAGAGTATCGGCCATGGAGTCAGGAGGACCTGAGTTCAAATCCGGCCTCTGACACAACACAAAACTAGTAGTGTGACCTTGGGCAAGTCACTTAATCCCAACTGCCCCTCCAAAAAGCAAAAAAAAAACAACTTGGATAGTCAAGAAATGTGCAAAAATTTGGGAAGAAAAGAAATATTCAAGTGTGTCTCATCCCACAAGATAGGACTATTCCCCCTGACTTGTCTTCTCTGTGTTCCCCACATGGGCAGCCCTGGACATGCAAATGTATGCATAGGTCAACTGTATCAAGAGGGAGAATCAGGGACTCACAGGTATTACTTGATTGTGCAAAGAGTTTGAACAAAAAAGGCTAGGATTGCAAGAAGGCCTTAACATAATGCAACTCTCCTAGAAAGAATGGGCTTGATTTTTATCACAGTAAAATGAGAGTAACCCATTTTTGCCTCAGATCTCAATTAGGCAATCTCTCTGGAAATATCCTAATGATTTCCTATTAGTTTGCATTCTGATAGAGGCACAAGTCAG
Organism: Pseudochirops cupreus; assembly: GCA_028627135.1. Classification (NCBI taxonomy): domain Eukaryota; kingdom Metazoa; phylum Chordata; class Mammalia; order Diprotodontia; family Pseudocheiridae; genus Pseudochirops; species Pseudochirops cupreus. The sequence continues at coordinate 473,688,918 of CM053582.1, forward strand.
AATATCTGATATCTAAGAATTACAAAGCTTTCAGTTGTGCTTGAGGTTTCTCTTGGCAAAGAATACAGTGGAATAAAAAGTGTTTTTTTATCTCTACTTCTCTTTTGAAGTATGTGGAGAGTAACCCTCAAATGAAACCGATGCCAGATGGTTCTACCCAACCGTTTGGTTTTTTTTTTCCCCATTGAGCCTTTAGGAGAATGAGCCAATAGTGAGCCTGTAGCAAACCTATAACAGAATCAAAGAAAATCCAGTTGCATTAAAAGATTATTTAAATAGTGATTTTAGTAAGGGATATTTTTTTTTTCACTATATGACCATCCCAATTTAAGTGAGAGTCTGAAGGAGACAAGTTTGTATATTTCAATGAATGGAATTAGTTGTTGCCAAGTGCTGTGTGCTATATTATGGAAACTTAACTCTGACAGAGTTGACCACAATTGACTGGCTGAAATGAATTTCATTGATTTGGAGGCCTCTCTCACCTCTGTCAGCTAGGAAAGAAAGTGTAGTGAAGTGGATAGAGAGCTGGCCTTTGAGTTAGGAACATCACAGATTTGGAGCCAGAAGGGCCTTGAAAGACCATCTAGTATAGTCCCTTCATTTTACAGGTGAAGTGTTGAGATAAAAAGAGTTTAGATGATGTACCTAAGGTCATCTAGGTAGTACGTGAAAGATGCAGCAGTTTTAATATTTATGAAATCATGAGTCCAAAATCATTGTCTCCTCACCCTTACCCCTCCCCCCCAAATACACAGATATAGTATATATGACAATAGGCATGGGCCAAATCTCCAAACTACTTCCGGAGTTCAATTTACATGTCAACTTAAAATAGACTTTCCTTCTCCTCCATGTGAATCTGAACAGGCTCTCACAGAGTTTCTAGGATTAAAAAAAAAAGTGGGTGAGGAGAGTGGCATATTCCAACTACAATGTAGTAAATTTTCTTTATATCTGATTTTTTTTTAAAAAATCACTTCTGTTTAGTATGAGTAAAAAGTATGATTTTAGACTACATCCTTCCAAGTTCTTTCAGAAGCAGTGACATAAAAATTGCAGGGCAATAGAGAATCAGGATTTCAAGGTTTAAAAAAAAAAACTTTTTTTTTTCTAACAGATGCATTGTTAACTCCAGGAAAAAACCACAATTTGTTCTGTTACCATGACACTTTCATCAGGGCCTAGTCCATTATGACCTTTGACCACAAAAAAGGTTTGGAAAGTACACCTCTATAGTGAAATTAGAATCTATAGATGGATCTTTCTATTATATTTATGGGATTCTAGAAATAGACTTTGCCTTATAGGTCTCTGCCCCTGAGATCATTTATGAGGGTGTCTCATTCTGGCCAATTTGTAGAAGTGTTCCATTGCAGCAGTCCTGTAAATACTTTTTGAAGGACTTTAAAACAAGCTCCTCAGTGCTAAGCTGAGTTTTGAACCAGACTCCATGTAACTTGAATTCTGGCAGCTGTAACTGCAAATAAAAAGGTTTTTTTTTTCCTTTCTCTTGGCCTATTAGTTCGTTCTCCTAGAGACTTCATTCAGCCTTGTGTCCAAGTAGGTAATAAGACTCTGAAAGGCCATACTTAAAAGTTGCTAAGCACTATGAAACTTTCTACTTAATGGCTTCTGAAGGAGAATACTGTTTAGCAGAAAGAGCTGGAGGAGAAAGACTTGAGTAAGGAGGAGGAAATTGAGAAGATGATTCAGAGAGTTTTGAGCTTTTGAAGATGGCCAGAGATTGAATCTGGGTAAGAGAAATTTGGGAGAACTTGTGGAAAAGCTGAAGGATAATGACTCAAGCTGAAGGAGAAGGCAGCTCAGTCAGAAGGGTGCTTACAATGAAAGGAGAAAACGAATTGAGGAAAATTAAAGTAAAAGGTAAGAAGAAAAAGTAGGGAGCAGTAAATAAGAATAGATAAGTGAAATGAACTGCTAACAAAAGGTAAGAGCTTTATAAGGAAGGGAAAGGAAGTTGGGTGTGGTTGTCAATATGTCTTTGGAAAATAAAGGGAAGGGAAACTGGTCGCCCTCAAGTTGTTAAGAGGTGATAAAAGGGTAGAAAGAAGTAGGGAAGGGGGCAAAAGTATAAATTGAGACAAAGAGGCCCAAAGGTGTTAATGAAGTGCTAATGAGGCAAGTGATAAACACCAGCAATTGGAAAGAGAAGAACTGAGGACCTTACTAGCAGTAAGAATGGGGAACAGGAGAGACTTTGAAGTGATTTACGTTGTGTGTTGGGTTTCTATTTCTGCCTTGGCCAGGTGTTATCAAGATTGCTGCTATCCATCCATGTTCCAAGAAGAGGCTGGTTTCCCTCCTAAAGGAGAAGGGGCTTACACCAGGTCATCAGAGACAATAAAGTACTCCTAAAAATGAGAAGAATAACTGGCTTCACCTGTGGGGAGGGGGGAAACGGTATCTTTCAAAGAGTCAGAGGGAAACTTGATTTGTGTCGTAAGACTGGAGTGGAGAAGTATCACAAGAAGAAAGTGAGGACAACTGTACACTTGGAACTACACATACATACACATGGAGGTATTTTCTGAATAGGAGGGCGTTAGATACTTTGAGGAAGAAGTAGATGTCTGTCCTCCAATATATATTCAAGGTGTTGTTGATCGTTCAATCCACAGGTGTTGTTAGGTAAGGATTGAAGGAAGGAGAAAAAAGGAAATAACAGCATTTTGTGACACCTTGCTCTGAGAGTACTGAGGCAGTTCTTTGCTGATGGACGGATGGAAGAAAGGAAGGAAGGAAGGAAGGAAATGCCAAATTTCTTTTGCTAGGTGGTGCAATGGATAGAGCACTGTGCCACAACTCATAGCTGTGAGAGTATGTATGGCCAAGTCACTTAACCTGTTTGCCTTAGTTTCCCGAACTAGAAAATGACGATAATAATAGCACCTACCTTCCAGGGTTGTTGTGAGGATCAAATGCGAAAAAATGCTTAGAAAAGTGCCTGGTACACATTAGGTACTCAATAAATGGTCCTCTCTTCCTTTCTTCCTTCTTCCCTCCCTCCAACTTTAGAAGCCTCTGAGGGCAGCCCTCCTCTCCTCTGAGAAGGGTACACTTATAGAAATTACCTCCTCCTGAAGAACTGTCGCCAGACTCAGATCATCCAACTCATACAGAAGTCTCCAAGGCTAGAGATGCCCACTTCTCAGTCAGTATCTCTTTCCATTAGCCTGTGCTCAGGGAAGGAACAGAAAGGCAGAAGGCAGCTGGGGATTTGAAGCCCTGTCCTAAGCTTGCCCAGTCAAGCTTGTGTTCTGAGGTTATGTGCTGGAGGTACAGACTGCCATTGCCATTGGGGATGTAGAGGAAGAGAAATCTTTCCCACTCCCCTTACTGGCTGTTGTTGTTTGTCCTTCAGACTCAAAGAGGACCAATGACATTACAATGTTGTGACAACTGTGGCTAATCAGCCCATTAAGAGCCCAGAAGGCTCTATCACAAGTCACACACAAATAGATTGTTTGAACATTTGGGATGGTGATGTCTCTAGATTTGCACATCTCACCTTTTCTTTGAGCTACGGTGATTCTGCTTTGCTCATAGAACACAGCACCTTCTTTGATGTGGGCATACCACATTGAATGATCCTAGGCCAATGTCTCCCATGTCTCACAATCAATACCAAAGTTCTTCAGAGAGATCCTGAGAGTGTCTTTTATCTCTTTCTGATCTCCATGTGAGCACTTGCCTTGTGCACGTTTTCCTTAAAATAGTCTTTTAGTTCAATATATGGTTGGCATTCAGGCTACATAGCCAGTCCATCAGAGTTGCCCTCTCTGCAGTAGAGTTTGAATGCCTTGGTGGTTCAGTTAGAGAGAGGAACTCAGTGTTTGGTAAGTTATCTTGACAGGTGATCTTCAGAATCTTTTTAAGATAATTCAAATGGAAGCAGTTCCATTTTCTGAGCTAGCTCTGGCAATGCATGCATCAACCTCATCATCTATGTGGACATCCCTTGAAAGTATACTGCCAAGGTAAGTGAAAATATCCACAGCATTAAAAATTCCTGTCTATTCCTTGCTGGTAGTTCAAAGGAGAAAAAGCAGTGAGAATCTCAAGAGAAGTCAAGCAGCTTCACAGACAAGAGAGGAAGTGACCCTTCCTCTCAAGAAACTGTCCTTGCTGGAATAATTTACTGGTCAGATTTATGAAGAAGGGAAGAATTTATGACCAAATAAGAGAAAGGGAGCATTACAAAAATGCAAAATGGATCATTTTGATTACATTAAACTGAAAAAGATTTTGTACAAACAAAGCCAATGTAAGCAAGATTAAGAGTGAAGCAGAAAATTGGAAAAGAATTTTTACAACCAGTGTCTCTGATAAAGGCCTCATTTCTAAAATATACAGAAAACCAAGTCAAATCTATAAGAATACAAGTCATTCCGCAACTGATAAATGATCAAAGAATGTGAACAGGCAGTTTTCAGAGGAAGAAATTAAAGATATCTATAAGCACATGAAAAAAAAAGTTGTTCTAAATCACTACTGATTAGAGAAATACAAATCAAAACAACTCTGAGGTACCACATCTCACTGGTCAGATAGGTTAAGATGACAAAACAGGACAATGATAAATGCTGGAGAGCATGTGGAAAAATTGGAACACTAAAGCATTGTTGGTGGACAGCAATCTGGAACTATGCCCAAAGGGCTATAAAAAAGTGCATACCCTTGGACCCAGCAATACCACTTCTAGGTCTGTATCCCAAAGAGATCAAAGAAATAGGAAACGGACTCCTATGTAAAAAAAATATTTATAGCAGCTCTTTTTGTGGTGGCAAAGAATTGGAAATCAAGGGGATGGCCATCAATTGGTAAATGGCTAAATAAGCTGTGTATATAACTATAATGGAATACTATTGTGCTATAAGAAATGAGGAGCAGATGGACTTCGTAATAACCTGGAGAGACTTATACAACTGATGCTGAGTGAGAGGAGCAGAACCAGGAAAACATTGTGCACAATTACAGACACATTGTATCTGTGATGACTAACTTTGAAAGATGGGCTCCTCTCAGCAATGCAAAGCTATAAGACAACTCCAAAAGACTCATGATGGAAAGGGCTATCCACATCCAGAGAAAGAATTACAGAGTCTGAATGCAGATGGAAGCTAACTACTTGTTCTCTCTCTTTTTTGTTTTGTTTTGTTCCTTCTTTCTTGTTGTTCATTCCATTGGTTATAATCCTTCTTTACAACTTGACTAATGTTTAATGTGAAAGTATTTGTAGAACCTATTTTGGACTGCATGCCACCATGATGGGGGGGAGTGGGAGAAGGAGAGGGAGAAAATTTTGAACTTAAAAGCTTGTGGAACTGAAAGCTGTAAACTAAAAGTAAATAAATAAATTTTTTTAAAAAAGAAACTGTCCTTGCTGATGCTTGGTCACCAACATCTTCAGCACTGGTCTCCACTCCAGGCCCAGGGGTGTCATTCCAACAAGGAGTATGTTGCTCATTTGTGAGTTAAGGCACATATCCAACTCCACAGGAAGTGTCCCTTTTCCCTGTAATATCCTCAAGTGAATGGAGAGACTCAAGAAGGAGTCCCCCTGACTCCCGGTACAAACTGAAAAGGATGGAAAAAGAAGGAAATTGCTTATGTATGTCCCCCAGACTGGGGACCTTAGAAAGTGACTATATGATCGCACAAGAAAGAGCAACTAAGAAACCCAGAAGTCCACCGGAAACAAAATCTCAAATGTCTACACATAAATATCCAAAATTGAGGCAACGGTTAAGATGAACTTGAAGTCCTTATCCATGGAACAATTTTGACCTCTTAGCTTTCCCTGAGGTTTCCCCAGCAGGATGAGACCCATGACTGGGATATGAGTCAGGATGGGTAAATGCTTTATTCAAAAGAAATGATAGGTAAAGGGGAAGATGGAATAGCAAGTCAAGTCAACAAGAGTTTACTAAGCACCAATGTGTGTTAAACTCTGGGGATTAAAAAAAAGTCTAAATATATCATGCCCTGAAAGAGCTTACACTCTCATGGAGAAGAGAACGTGCAAACAACCGTGTACAAACAGGATTTATACAGGAAAAACAGCAGATTATCTAAGAAAGAAATCACTGTATTAATGGGAATTGAGAAAGTAATATTGCATAATAATGGAGGTATAATTTTTTAAATTAATAGGTCTTATTTTATTTTTTTCTTTGTAAATTTTATTGATCTTCTGTTTTTCACAGATCTTTCATTTCCCTCCCTTGGCCTACCAAGAAAGCTGTGCATTATAACAAAAGAATGCAAAGGAAAAAAGTAAACACATGAGTCCTGACAGTATATGCAACATTCCACAGCACTTTATGGGTTTGTTTTTTCTTTTTTTACCACTAACAAGTGTCTCTGATTTTAAAAGAGAGTAAGTAATATTTGGACTTCCAAAATGATGTAGAGACAGGATTTAAGAGCTTCTCCCTCCCTGTCTTAGAGGGGAGAAACAGAATTCAAAGTGTCTTGTTTAAATGATTGTCATGGAGAGAGAATAACACCTAAGAATTCAACATATAAAAGAAAAAAAAAGGCTTGGAAATACTTGCTCATTGGGCCAAATTTATCAACATTTAGGTTTATTCCAGGAACAATACATAAGAATAAATGTCGGCTGCACCATTGCTTTTCACAGCTGCTTTTAAGAAAAGGGATGATTGTAATGAGGCCTCTTTCTTTAGCTGTAACTGTCTGCAAAACCTTAGGACCAAGTGAGCCTGGAATATGAGGGCAGAGGAAAAACAATGGTCTATTGCTGGGGTAAAAAAAACAACAACAAAAAAAAACACCACAATAGGAGAAGCGAAAGAGGCTTAAATTCAGGCTTCCATTTTTCTCTTGCATTGAGAATTTGACATTTCATAAAATAATTTACATGGGACTTGCTTGAGCACTTCATATGACCTTCTACCTCCCATTTTTACACCTTGGCCATGATTATACTGAAGGCTGGGATACCCTCTCATAGTACTTCTGCCTTTTGGAATTCCTTGTTTCCTTCAAAATTCTTCTTAAGGAATATATTGTAAAGGAAGCTTTCCTGATCTTTCTCCAATGGCTACTGCTCCCCCTACCCATATTTTGCCTTCTATGTTATAATGAGTTCTAACACATGTTGTAACACCATGCACAAGCAGATTGCCAAAAGAATGCTACTGTGAACATCTTCTAAGGTTCGGATTACACAGTATAGTGAACACTCCATTTGTTCCATTACAAATAAAGGCAAACATTCACAACAAATCATAATATAATATTCACAACATTACATCTTATCACAGAAAATCACAATATAGTGTTCACAACAGCTTAACATTAGAATGGCCACACAGTTTTCACTACAGTGGCCACAATATTTAGAACAAGAAACAAAAGAATAATTACCTGGTTTCCCTAAGGGGGCAACTCTCCTCACTTAATCATTCAATCAGTTCACAATACAATAAGCAATCTTCCACTCATGCGGCAATCTTAACTTAATCAATCACTCATCTAGCAATCAGTCTCTAAGTGTCATTAATCACAAGATACAATCATTAGAAAATTACACAAACCCTCCATTCCTCCAAGTCTAGTAAACTCATTCAACATCCAAGGAGAGGCCTTTTCTTCATCTTGACTCAGGGTGGTCTCTCAGATTCCCTAGATCCCCTTCCACAGTCCCAGCTCCTACCTGAATTCACCAAACAGTCACCTGGATTTAGGGGCAGACAGCTCCTAGGTCCTTGTCTAGTCCTCTGGGCAGTCCCTGGCACACACCAAAGTTCACAGGGTCCAGCACATCTCAAACCCTTGACCACTTCTGTTGCCGGGAACTCAAAGATCAACCAAGCCATGAACCAACAAAGGCTTATCCTGGTCATGCTTCTTCAGTCCTCTAGCAGTTCAGCTGGCCCTAGGACCCAGGAGAAATCTTGGCCTCCCAGGAAGCCTTCCAGACAAGCCCTCTCAGCCTCCCAGGAGGCCTTCCAGGCAGCCTTCACCAGATTCTGGTCTCAGGAAAACTCCAGCTCAGTTCTCAGTCAGCTTCCAGATGCTGGGAGAGAAACTCTCTCACTCTCTCTCTCTCAAGAAAACTCCAACTCTGTTCTTCAATCCAGTAGCCCAGCTCCCAGATGCTGGGGCAATCTTGCTTCCTCCAACAGGAGCCACCAGGAGAGAGATTTCCAATTTTGTCTCTCTGTCTCTAGTACAGAGTCCAGCAAAAAGTAGGCAGTATATAAATGCTTATTCCCTTCCCCATTCCCCTGTTACTTTATTGGTTATATGCTGCAACTAATTCATGCTCACCATATACCTTTCCATTACATAGCCACATAGCAGCTCTGGATAAGACAGCAGACTCTAAGGAGACTAGGGATGGGGAGAAGATATGGCAACTCAGGGGCTCATGAAGTTTGAGACAGGGATTTTCGGTTACAAGGTAAAGAGAAAATAAGAGCTCAATTGCTGGAATTGGATAAGAGATTATACAAGTCTAGGTCTAAGTATAGAGAATGAAATTCCAAAGAATTCACAAATTGCTTCCATGAACAAAAAACACCTGGGGTTACAAACTCCAAGACACATAGCAGTTAAATTTAACAAATCAATTCAGAAACAAGTTCTATAAACCATCAGGAGAAAGACATTCAAATACAAAGGACAGGACATTTTAATAACTCAAGACTATTTCACACCCACTAGAAAAAGGAGGAGAAAATGGAACACTGGGTTCCAAAAAGCACTGGAGCTCAAGATGCAGCCCAGGGTGACCTATACTGCAAATATGAGTTTAACCATGCAGGACAAAAGATCTGCATTAATAATAAAGAAGAGTCTGAAATATATTTTAGAAAAAAAAAACAGAACTGGAGAGATTATTTGCCTCCCTAACAGCCCAAACAACAGAAATGCAGGAAGAATGAATAAACACAGCAGGCAAGGACAACACAGCAACAGCATGACACCAGAGAGACCAGTAAGAGACAAGGGTGAAGGTGGGAACGTGGTAGAGGTAACAGTGAAGAGGCAGATGGTGGGGTATTATGGACAGAAGCTGGCAACAGCCTACCTAGAAGTGAAGGATTCTTTTGTGGGACTACATTACAACATAGGAGGGAGGGTGCATAAATGTGTGTGTTGGGGCAGAGGGGAGAAGACAGAGTGGTAAAGAAGAATGAGTGATGTGCCAAAGCCAAATCAAGGGCTAGCAATAAGGGGAAGATAACCTCTGGGTTTCAGAAAGAGACTACATAGGAGTAGGTGAGGGAGGGAGACTAACAAGGTGGGTGGGGTGGGGGCCTTACTTTGAAGGTAAGAGGTTTGGATGCTCCCATGGGTAAAAAGAAATGATCAGTGAAGGGAGATGAGTATCTTACACTGAATGAAACTGGGGGATTTGGTGCTTAAAAAGTCTACTTGTCCTTGAAAGGTGGGAGTTGGAACCCCAGGGGTAACTGACACCCAAAGAAGTGGAAAAGCATGGACACAGGAAGATTTCCAGATATTTGTGGGGGAAAAATGGTCAACAAGAATGGGTATAGATCAGTGGGGGTAGGGGCTCTACCATGGGTCAGTGACTTCTTAGACACCTGCAATAATTGACACTTCTAGAAGTGAAGCACAATGGAAAAGAGAAATCCTTGGGGCAAGGTCCACAAGGCAGCTGCAGAAATGCCTAGAGAGGAGAACCTAGACTGAATTTCTTGGAAGTTTTGATTGTATGAAGAACACAAAGAAAAGAGAGAGAATAGATCATTTTTAGAGGTCATGGATCAGAGAATGAAGGTCTAGAGCAGTGGTTCTCAACCTGTGGGTTATGTTCAATTTAAATACATCCTACATATCAGATATTTACATTACGATTCATAACAGTAGCAAAATTACAGTTATGAAGTAGCAGCGAAAATAATTTTATGGTTGGGGGTCACTACAACATGAGGAACTGTATTAAAGGGTCGTGGCATTAGGAAGGTTGAGAACCACTGGTCTAGAGTAAACAGAAAAAGAAGATGGATAATGAAGGGAGAGAGAGAGATCCTTTCTTGTAAAGGGGTGCAAAAATTAAATTTAAAAACAAAGGAACAGGATTAACTAGAGGATAGGAGAGGAAGGGGAAATCTTGTACAAGAAGAGATGAAGGGTAAGAGGAACAAAGTTGCCTTAAAAAAAGGATTAAAGTAAGTGAAGGAACATAATATTGTGTCTACAGTAGAAGAGGGAACCTAAAACTGAAAAGCCTCTTAACAGACAAAATTAATGCATCTAGGATAAGAAATAAAGTTGTTGAATGGGGAGAAAATCTTTGTACCAAATTTATCTAGTAAGGGTTTGGTATCCAAGATATATAAATTATGCATACTAAACAAACTAAACATATATAATATAAACTATACATATAGTTTATATGTGTGTATGTGTGACTAATAGCCATTCCCCAATGGATAAATGGTCAAAGGATATGAACAAATAGTTCTCAAAAGAAGAAATGCAAAGTATTCATAAAACTACATTTAAAATGTTCCAAATCACTAATAACAAGAAAAATGTAAATCAAGTAACCCAAAAGCTTTACATAATACCCTGCAAATTCACAAAAATGACCAAAAATTTTAAAAAACAAACAATAAACAATGTTGGAGGGGGTTATAGAAAGACAGACACACTAACACATTGTTGGTAGAATTGTGAAATGGCACAACTTATACTGAAAAGCAATTTGGCATTATGCAAATAAAGTGACTAAAATGTCCATCCATACTCTTTGAACCAGAGACTCCATTATTCCATTCCAAGGAAGCCACTTAAAAAAAAAAAAGGCCCCATATGCTCCAAAATATTGAGAGTAGCACTTTTTTTGTGACATCTAAGATTGAAAACAAAGTAGATGCCCATCACTTGTGGAACGGTGAAATAAATTGTGGTATGCGAATATAATGGAATATTACTGTACTGTAAGAAATTACATATGTGATGAATACATAGATATATGGAAAGATCTATAAGAACTGATGCAAAGTAAGCAACAATATACACAGTGACTACAACAACATAAATGGAAAGTATGATGACACGTCAAAAATCAAAAGTAAGTGAATGTAACAAAATTATAAAGATGGAAAAAGGACTTAAATGAAGAAACAGGAGAGGACCCCACTAAGTTACCCTTCTGCGGAGGCAGAAGGTCCACAGGTATTATAAATTGGACTTTCTCCATTTATCACTCAGTGCTGACTTTTTTTTTCTGTCCCAAAAATATTACTTGTCATATGATACAGCTCACTGCAATGGTTAGGAGACGGGATGCTAATGCAACATAAGAGACAGAAAATATCGATAAAAACTGATTTTTTGGGTAGGTAGGACACTACATAAAGCCCTAGGTCTAGAGTAAGGAAGACATGAATTCAAATCTAGATTCAGACACTTCCTAGCTGTGTGATCCTGAACAAGCTTCTTAACCTCTAGTTGCCTCAGTTTCGCCATCTGCAAATCAGGGGTGATAACAGCACTCACCTCTCAGGATTCTTGTGAGGATGAAATGAGATAACATTTTAATGTACTCAGCATAGGGCCTGGTACACAGTAGAACTACATAGCTGTTAGCTATTATTATTATTATTATTTGGTAATGAGTTGCTAAGCTCTGAATCCCCAGGTCCTTTCTTTTCCCAATTTGATTGCTTCCATAGATGAGGGACAAGCAGGTGGGCCTACCAATGGGAATTAGAAAGAATAAGGCACTGTTACTGGAACTGGATCATGATTAAAGTTCATAGATTTTAGATAGTTTAGTGACTATTGCTTACACTACCAAAAAGTCATCTTGGGAGTTTAACTTTAGTTTGACCAGTTTAGGCAATGACACATTGTAGACACAGAATAGAAGCTAAAGAAATTGCTTAAAATATAAGTGAGATTTTTTAAAATAACCAATCCAATTCAACAAGCATTTATTAAGTCTCTATTATGTGTAAGAAACTGTGGATATTCCCTATTAAATGTGTGTTGTCAACTAAACATGTAATTTATTTTCTTAAAGTGTATTTTTTTCTGTTATATAAGTTGGCTTCTAACTATGATATACTGAGATACCATATCAATTGACACTGAATCAACAATACTGAAAGCTGCAACAATTACATAATTTTTCTTTCACTTCCAGTAAAACTTCTTAATAAGCCAGAGGAAAAATAAATTGCAGTTTGTTCTGTTCTATTAAGCACACTACTTATTACGTGTATGACCTTGGCCAAGTTGCTTCCTCTCTTGACCTCAGGTTCCTCATCCATTAATGAGGACTTAAGAGAAGATCCTTCTTTTTAGCTCTAAGTCCTACAGACATTGCATTTTACATCAATTGAGCTTATTTACTAATAATCTCACATTTTATTTTTTCTTATTCCAAGTACTAACAATTAGGGTACTAAATTAAGATTAAATTAGAAACAACGAGGTTACTGACTATGCCTCCATATGTACAGCTGATTTGACTACTCTATTAAACAGTTAGTTTAAAGCATAGTCAAATATAGCAAAATAGCTGGACGAGTCATGCAATTAAAAATACCTTGCCTTTCTGAAACAAGTTAGGGCCTATAATATACACTATCGTATCCATTATCTTTTGCATATATTATTATATGCAAATAATATATATGCATCTATTACATATTATACTCTTGGAAATGAAGTTTAAAAACTCTGGGATCTTATGTAATATTTTCATTATTCCTTTTATTATAAGGCAATGGCTTTAGAAGGAAAATTAGGAAAGCAAGTAGCTAGTTAATATGGGATCTAAAAACCAGATTTGTCTTCTTTTTCTGGGCCATGGCTTTCTATCAGTCAATAAACATTTGATAAGTGCCCACTATGTGCCAGGCATTTTGTTATGTGCTACCAATAAAAAAAAGAGGAAAAAATAATCCACGATTTTGAAGAGCTCACAATCTAATCTAATTTTGAAGAACTCATAATCTAATCTAAAACAACTGCAAACACTATGTACAAACAAGCTATATCCAGGATAAACTGGAATTAATCAATAGAAGGGAGGCACTACAATTAATGGGATTCAGAAAAGGTTTCCTGTAGAAAGTGAGATTTTCAGCTGAGACTTGAGGTAAGCCAGGAGGTAGAGATGAGGAAGAAGAGCATTTCGGGCATGGGGGACAGCCAGAGAATGTGCCTGGAAGGATGAATGTCTCTTGTTCCAGGAATAGCAAGGAGGCCACTGTCACTAGATCACAGAGCACATGGTGGTAGAGGAGAAGGGGAGCAGAGGGCTGTAAGGTGGAAGAAGACTTGGAAAGGTTTGGGAAGGGGAAGATGGTTGTGAAAGATCTGAATGCCAAACAGGATTTTATTTTTGATTCTAGAAATGATAAGAGAGCAAGAGAGATTGCTAAGTAGGAGGGTGACATGGTCAGAGTAATATATATTATACTGTGTTATGGAAATACTTGTTTTATTCTATAAATTAAAACTAAATATACATATACATATATATACATTAATGAATGGCAGGTGCCTGGTCAGGGATGTGCTGTACCAAATAGGGGCTAGAAAAATATATTTGCCTAGTCTTGAGATTGAAAAGGAAGACAGAAAGAGTACATAGATCATAATATCAAGAGTAGCCCCAATCTAAAAAAAATCAATAAAAATGCCCAGAAATTCACAAAAGACAAAAATGTAAGAAACAAACTAGAAATAAAATCTTTGACCTCAGACATCTATACAGAAATGCACAAAATATCGGGGGGAAAAATCAAACACAAAAACATTAAAGGTAGAAATTCTAACTCAAGGAGGCAAAGTGGATCTCATTGGTATTATTATGGCTTGGTGGATGGGACCCCACAATAGAAATACTGCTCTGAAAGGGGAAAACTCATTCAAAAGGAACTGAATAGATAAAAGGAAGGGAAAGGAAAAGAACTGTATATTTAGAAGACACACTTCTGTGAGGACGTGGAGGAACCAGAGTGGAAGAGCATGGCAAAGAGAATCTGAGCGAAGATAACCAAAGCAGAAATAACCATGATGTTGTTATCAGAGTATAATACTAACCATCAGGACATAAAGAGGAGCTTGGAAAATAAATAGCACGTCATGGAGGCATGGCATAGTTGAGATAGAAGACTTCAATTATTCAGACATTTTACTGGAGTTCTCTCTGCCAAGAGAAAAACAGCTGCGATTTCTTAATTTCCCTTAATGATAAGTTCATTTGTGAAAAGGTGGAGGGAACCAAACAATATTATTCTGCAAATGATTATAATAAGGAAGAAAAGATTGCTGAAGTGAAAATACCAGATGATTTAGGACGAAGTGACCAGTCCATCTTACAATTTATGATATAAACAAAGAGAGAAACAAGGCACAGAATCATGTTTATTGATTAAATGAATGATTGATATGCACCCTAAATGTGGGCATTGCTGATTTCAAGGGCCTCGGCAAAGATCTATGTAGGATCTCACAGACTAAATTTCTACATATGAAATCAGAACAGTAAGGATAAAACTAACTCAAGAACGTGAGTCCCCTGAAGACACAAAGATAAACAACCTAAAAATTCATCTGGTCTAGGGACTTCAATTCATCAGGCTACATGTTTACTTTCAATTATTTTCAATACAATGATGGCAAAGCACCAGCATGGCTACATCAAAAATTAGGTCACAATGGAAGACTCACCTGCTCTCCTTTGCCAGCAGTATGAAAAGACTGGTAAACCAGGTGAATGCTTTAGATGGTTTATTTTGATTTCAGCAAAGCAATTAAAAAAGCTCATGTTATTCTCGTGGTTAAGATGGAGACATGTGGCCAAGATGGTGGCAAAGAAGCAGCAAGGTTTTGCAGCTCGCACATAGCCATCTCAAATACCCATAAAATATGACTCTAAACAAATTTTAGGGCTCCAAAACTCACATAAAAATACAGAAAAATACATCTCCTGCTGAAGGCAGCTTGGCACAAAGGGCTCAGCAGAGCATGCTGGGAGCCAAAACCAGCCCAACCCGAAACTGTGGCTTGGCTCCAGGGCAGCTAGGACAAGCCTCAGCTTGAGCTTCAGGAGAGTGGATCAGTGGCAGCTGTGGCAGTTTCCAGAATTATCAAGCCATGAGAAAAAGGACTAAGTGAAAGGTCAGTGGATCTCAGCTAAAGTTGGGGGAGAAAAGTGGTCCAGCCAAACTGCCTCCAGGGCAAGGAAGCGGCAGAAGCTGCAGCCCTGCAGCTGCTTCCACGTGGCTGCTTCAGAGCTCTTGGCCTGCATACTGCAGGGGTGCCAAGCGATCGTTCAGAGGCTAAGTGCTCTTATGTTGAGCAGCCTTGGTATTGGGTGGTGGTCCTGGGGTGTGTTTTCAGTGAGCCAAAGCTGGTGGGGACTGCAGCAGCCTCCTAATAACTCCAGCAGCTGCAAAAAACCCAGTGATTTGGGACAGAGCTTTCCCCTCTGGAAGGAGAGTACCACAGAGCTAAAAAATCAAGTAATTCACTGGCAACATGAGCAGGCAAAGGAGGCAAAGTAAGAACAGCAACCGAACTCTAGGTTTTTTAGGGACAAAAAGAATCAAAGCATGGAATGGGAGGAAGACAACACAGTCAGAACTCCCACACCAAAAGCTTCCAAGAAATATGAAGACTGACTAAAAGCCAGAGATCAGCTCAAGATGGATTTTGAAAACCAAATAAGAGAAGTGGAGGAAAAATTGGGAAGAGAAATGAGAATGATGCAAGAAAATCATAAAAAGAGAGTCAACAACCTGACTGAAGAAAATAACACCTTAAAAAATAGATTAACTCAAATGGCAAAAGAGGCCCAAAAAGCCAGAGGAGAAGAATGCCTTAAAAAGTTAAATTTGCCAGATCAAAAAAGAATCTCAAAAGCTCACTGAGGAGAATAATTCCTTCAGAATTAGAGTGGAGCA
>CM053582.1:473705370-473737954 GCA_028627135.1 Pseudochirops cupreus
GTTACAATGGAGGGGAAGAACAGGAAGGCAAAAGGGAAAGGTTCAACCTTACTCTCATTAAAATTGGCTTAGGGAAGGAATGACATAAACTCTAAACTGGGTGTCTTGCCACATAGGAGAGTAGAGGGGATGGGGATGAGAGGTGGGATGATGGAGGGGAGGGCAGGGTTGGGGGAAGGTTGCTGGAAGTATACACTTCTGTAAAGGGACAGGGACAGGGTAAAGAATAGAAGGGGGGGTGGGATAGGAAGGAGGGACATATAATCAGTCTCTCACAATATGTCCACTGTGGAGAGGTTCTGCATAATTACACATGTACAGCCTGCATTTAATTGCTTGTCCTTCCAGTGGGGGTGAGTGACGAGGGAGAAAGGGAAAGAATCTAGAATTTAAAGTTCTATAATCAAATGTTAAAAATATATATGTATATATATATATACATATATATGTATATGTATATATATATAATTATTATTATTATTAACAACTACATCCAACTGGGACTTAAGATACACAGGCACTGTGCTAGAGAGATCCATCCTGCCCTACTGGAAAGTCAGAGGGGCGACAGGGAGGACATAGGAGAGAACAGATTGGGGCAGGGGTTATACAGTGGGATGGCTGTTTGGGGTTGTTGGGTAGGGGAAAGATGGGGAGAAAATTTGTAACTCAAAATCTCATGGAAATGAATGATGTAAACAAGAAAATTAATTAATTAATTTAAAAAAAGATGGAGACGCATGGGGTGGAGACTAGCATAATGACAGAGAGAAACAAAACTTTCTTAAGCACTTGCTCTGTGACAAGCATTGGTGATAGACACAAACAAACACAAAAAGATGGGCAGTTCCTGCCACCAAGATGCTTACATTCTAGGAGAAGCCAGTGCACAAAAGGAAGATGAAAAAGAGGTGGGAGGGGAAGGTACCTGGCTTTGAAAAGCAGGTGCTACCAACAACATGGGTGAGGGAGGGAATGAGGACCAACCTGAGCTCCTCCAGGAAATGAAGACTCTGGCAGGAACTGACCAATGGGAGAGGGGGGCGGGCCTTGCTGAGGGAGGAGGCCATGGGGGGTAGTTGTATGCTCCAGGGCCAGGAGGTCCTTGGTACTGAGCACAGTCTGGGAACCAGGAACAAAGCTGCCAGGGAAGTTTTACAATTAGGATTTTTTGAAGGGTTGAACTCCAAAATTTAATGAATGGTTCGATAGATAATTGTTTGGAAGGAGCTTTCTAGCAAAGTAGTCCCAGGGAATTGGCCTAGGGCTTGTGCTATTATTTAATTCTTTTTTCAACCGGGTGGTTGTAAGGAACAAATGAGATAGTAAAGTGCTAACATAGTGATATATTAGGGCACAATAATAATATAATTTAATATTAGCATATTAAAATATATGGCTATAATATATAACATAAAACATGATGATAATCATTATGTAGGGTATAACAGTATGTATAGTAAAATTGGGTTATAATAATATAATTGAATTATATATGCAATATGTTACATTAACATAATATATTAATATGCTACAGATTACATCATATTTTGTGTATTATGTATTTTACATATCATGTATATTATACGTAATATGCTGTTATATAATATATTGCACATAATACATGCCTACATTTACATTATATATAATGCATATGATTATATCATTGCATATATAATACTTATTATTATCATCATCATTTCTTTGTTTATTTTTGTATTCCCAGGCATCTAGCACAGTGCCAGTACCTAAGTATTTAATAATTTTTCTTCATTGATTGATTGGTTAAAGCTTCAGAAGGCATTGGAGGTCTTCATTCAAAGACTGGGCCACCACTTGTTGGGCAGGCTACAGAATGGATTCAGGTATGGATAGTATACTAGATGGCCTCTGATCTCCATTCCAATCCTTAAAGACTCTGTGTGTGTGTGTGTGTGTGTGTGTGTGTGTGTGTGTGTATTTAAATTTCATTTGTCTATAATGAACTTAAGTAATAAAACAAGCATTTCCCTAACATAGTAGAATAGAAAAAAATGTACATGAAACTGCAAATCTGTTATATACAACTTGCTATTCTTTTTAAATACATAACAAAGTTGTCATGTAACTTTTTCTTTTTTTTCTAAGGGGCCCACCTGCCCTAGAGAAAGGATGATTGGTTCTGAATCCAGATTCATTTGAAAACATAAACCAAAATGCAAAGCCATGCTCATATGTCTTCAGAACAAAATCCCAGGGGTACAGACAGAAGCAGGAAAGAGTCAAGCTAGATTCATCCTAGATTCCTCACTCACTCTCCTTCCTCCCAACCCCCATATCCAATCTATTGCCAAGGCCTGCTGATTTCACCATTAAGGTGAATACCACTCCCCCCTCTCCTCTGCCACTGCCACCACTCTGGTGCTTGCCTTTATCACCTTGCACTTGGATTATTGCAACAGCCTGCTGGTGGATCTGCCTGCCTCTCTCTCCCCACTCCAATCTGTCCTCCATTCATCCATCAAAGTGATTTTCCTGAAGCACAAGTCCAATCATGTCACCACCCACTCCCCTCCTCTACCTCAATACAAAAAGCCCTTTATCACCTAGCTACCTCCTACCTTTTCAGTCTTATCACACTTTACTTCCCAACACCTACTCTTTGATCCAGTGACACTGGCTTCCTGCCAGTTCCACAAACAAGACACTTCATCTCTCAGCTCGGGGCATCCTTTCTGGTTCGTTCCCTGCCTGAAACTCTCTCCCTCCTCCACTCTGACTACCGACATTATTGGCTTCCTTTGAGTCCCAACTAAAATCCCTTCTGCAGGAAGACTTCCCCAGCCCTTCAATTTCTGTGCCTTCCCTCTCTTAATTATCCCCTATATATCCTGCATATAACTTGCTTTCTATTTTCTTGTTTGTATGTTGTTTCCCTCGGGGGCAGGGACTGTTTTGTACCTTTTTTCAATATCCCCAACCACTTAGCCCAGAGTCTTGAACATGGTAGGAACTTTTGTTGTTCAGTCATTTCAGTCTTGTCCAACTCTTCATGACCCCACTGGAAGTTTTCTGGGCAAAGATCCTGGAGTGGTTTGCCATTTCCTTGCCCAGCTCATTTTGTAAATAAGGAACTGAGACAAACAGGATTGAATGATTTGCCTAAGGTCACACAGTTAGTAAGTGTCTGAGACCAGATTTGAACTCAGGAAGATGAATCTTCCTGTCTTCAGGCCTGATGCTCCATCCACCGTGCCCTATTTTTATTTTTATTTTTTTGGAGAGGGGAAGGCAGAGAAATTGGGGTTAAGTGACTTGCCCAATATCACGGCTAGTAAGCATTAAGTGTCTGAGGCCGGATTTGAACTCAGGTCCTCCTGACTCCAGGGCTGATGCTCTATTCACTGCGCCACCTAGCCGCCCCTTAATAAATGTTTATTGGTTGATTCAATATTAGATCAGGAATGCCAAAGCACAGACTACTTATGTAACTTTATTTCTCCAAAGCTTTAATCTTTCACATTGGCTAATTCTCCTCCCCACTCCTGTCTTGAACTGACTCATCAGTATAGCTACAAATTTGGACCACTGTGTCAGTATAGCCTCTTGGAATCCCTCTATCCATCTGGTCCTTTCTGCCTGCTCACATCTCTTGGACTTCGGCCCAACCTACCTGCTATTCCAGGCCAGGGTTTATCTCCAGGGCCCTGGATTCTGCTGCTTCTAACTTTCAGGACTCCCATGCCTTTGTATTAACTGACCTCCTTGCCAAGACCCCTTGCTGTCCAGATTCCCACAGTCTATCAAAACTCTCTCAATGCAGTGGAATCTTGGTACTGGTTTCTCCTGACGTGCTACTGCTGAAGTCCCTGTGTTGACACTGAGAAAATAAGATCGTGGTTGTTTAGAAAGGGTTTTGTTCTTTTTGTACCTGCTCAAGTATCCCTCACTTTCAATCAATTTTTTCTCCTGTCACTTCCCAAATGGCAACTGTATAGTTTATATTCTCACAGGCAGCACACAGTGACAGTGGATAGGGAACAAGCATATCATGAACTTTTTAGTGCCCACTACCCTTCACATCCATCCTGATTTTGTTTTATTTGTTTTTTTGGTGGTTTTTGGAATTTAAAAAAATGAGAAGTGGTGGGGAGCAGAGCAGACAAGCCAACCTATATATAAACAGAAGTGGCTTTCTAAATGAAGTATTTTTCTAAGTTTTCCAGGAGGCATCAGCAGCTTGTTAAATATTAAGCACAGAAATCTCCATCTGACTGTTATACAAGTATCACAAGGGGGAGAAAAGACTGGTTTTACAGTCTCTGACATGGTGGGAGGGGGATAAGGGGCCACTGAGCTAGTATAATTTATCAGCAAAAACAGTGGCTTCTAGCAAAAGGTTCACAGATGCTGCCTTCTAATTAAAATTTTTTAATTTTCTGATACAATTTTACAGGCTCTATACCTGCAAATAAATGTTTCTCACCACATGATCCTGCCAAATACACTGTGCAGGGAAAAACCAGGGCAGCTTCAAATAGCAAAAACCCCACGATGTGCCCCTGGATTGTCTACTTTTTGTTGCCAAAAATCAAAGAAGGGGAAATTAAATTAAAATAAAACACTAGGTGTCCTGTATCTTTTTCAAAGTTGTCTGAACTAGAAAATGAGATTGTATCCTTTAAGATGGAAGAAATCATTATTATAAGCCGTCTGTGCTGCTAACGGGAAACAAGGAATCCGTAAATCTAGAAGGACCAGACAGCATGTTCCTTCAGTGACTATGCCTTTAATGGGACTTTCAACATTCCCCTGAGAGAGGTCCTTCAGATCAAGAGGGCTGTCTGGGGAGTGAGTTAGTAGGTCTGTGGAGGAGTTTTAGGAGAAAGCCTGGAAAGAACTGACCGTGAAATATGGGGTGGGCATAGGTGGGATATAAGAAAGACATAGAGCCCTGTTTTGGAAGATGTAACTAATAAGCTGGACTGCCCTGCTTTAGCAGGTTTCTTGCCTCTCATTAAAAAATAAATAAATAAATGATAAAATCAAGGGGGGGGACACATTATAAAACCATCAAACTTAATTACATTAAAATGATATTTCTGAGTCAAACAATATAATATCTAAACTGAAAAAAGCTTTAAAATTATAGGGGTTGGAACAACTTTAGAGACCAGATATTTAGTCTCCCAGAGGACAGGAAGAAGAATATAACAACAACAAAACTACCAAATCACACTTGCACAGCACTTTAGAGAGTTCTTCAAAAAAGTAGGCTTTCGTGAGTATGTGTTTTAGCAAGCACCCTGGCACACCCAGGATGGCCTGCTAGCACAGGTTCTTTGATCTGCTTTGCTAAAGTAAAGACAACTTTTAAAGGGGTCAGCAATCTTATTTTAAATACAGATAAGTAGAAAATACAAGCAGAGAAATTAGTACAGAGATTCAACAGACAAGGCTCCTACTGGCTGAACAAAGTAAATACAACCACCTACCTACACCACAAGAGAGCACAAACCTCTGACTAGTTGGGGGGCTCTTAACAAATGGCTACTCAGAGTCCCATCCCGGGAATCAAAAATTCTTTCTCGTAAGTGAACCCCCAAAGTAAAATGCCAGTCTCCCAGTTTTAAACTAATAGGTTCAGAGCCAAGAGGCACCACAACCCTTGTGAATCAATGCCTAATTAGCTTAGTACGAAAAGGTGTGAAAACCTTCCTACAAGCAAGTCTTCCTGCTAAGCAAGCTCCTCCTTAGGCAAGTTCCTCCTTCAATGGGTTCTGTGTGACTTAGGATGTATCACAGCTGTAAAAGCAGCAAGACATCCATGATTGAAACACAGCTCCTGTTGCAAGGGAAAAGGGGACACACGATCATATAGGTCTATTAATGGACAGGGAAGATCTTATTCCATTAATATTACAGTATGGCACAGTAAAAAGTTTGCTCAGTTTAGAAGCACTGGTTTCAAATTCTGGCTCTGGTCTTTTCAGTTCTTGGGCAAGTTGCTTGTTCCCTGAGCCTTCATTTCCCCATCTCTAAAATGAGATGGGGATTCCAGATGGTACCTAAGTTTCCATCCAGCTCTAAATCTCTGATTCTTTATTTCTCTGATGGCCTGAGCTGTAAATGGAGTACCCTAAAGCTGAGAACCATGGGCAAAGAGTCTTCATGTTCCAATGATTTGGGTCTTATAGTTCAGGCCAAATGGAGTATTTAAACCTTAGACCAGGAATATTTAACATGTGGAAAAAGGGAAAAGACAGAATGCAATGAGGGCAGCTTTCCAGCTATAGCTGGATCCATACAGTAAGCAAACAAATAGAAAACACTTTGAGATTCTGCTTCCCAGTTTATTTAGATATCAGAGCCCATGTTATCTACTTTACTGGGAATAGTGAAAAGTACAGACATCCTTCATCCAGTTAAATGGAGAAGAGTTGTCTCATATACTGCCCTTCTATTCCACACAAGAAATCATGTATCTGAGCTTGTTTATGCTTCTTGTATACTTTTAAGGCTGGAGGTGAGGTACAGAAAGATGAAAGGGGGTGGGGTGGGGAAGGAGGTGTCTCAATTAGAAAATCAAACTGAATTCTGATGGAGAAATCAAAGTGAGAAAGGTCTTTCAAATACTGCAAGTTATGGCATAGTGTCATAGCTTAGATATCTTATACATCTCTCTTCATTCCTTATACTAATACTCACTTTTCACAATTTGTTGCATGGAATAACATCAGTTATCACATAGGATAGCAAAGCATCACAGCTGTATGCTAGCCCATAGTTGAGACTTAAAGGAACCTTTATAGAACTGTTTCATGGGATACCAATGCAAAACAAAAAGTCCTTATTTGGTACAGTTTAGGGAAGGCTATTTGAAAAATATTTCATGTAAAGGCACTTAACGGGAGACACCTAAGGCTGGGAAGATTTTTCAGGCATGCGGGGAACAGTCTATGCAGAAGCATAGAGATAGGAGACAGTATTTTGGGTAACAGCAAGTTAACTAGTTTTGCTAGACTGTTTGAAGTGGAGCTAGCGTAATAAGCCTGAAAAGATAGAATGGAGCCAGATTATGAAGGGTTTCATATGCCAAGGAGGAATTTATATTTTACCCTGGAGGCAATAGGGAACCATTGGAGTTTTTTGAATGTAGAAGTAACATGTTCAGACACATGTTTTAGGAAGAAAAATTTGGCAGTTGTGTAGAGGATGGTTGGCAAAGGGAGAGACTGGAAGTTAGGAGACCAACTAGGAGGTTACTCTAAAAGTACAGGCAAAATGGATGACGGGTCTAAACTAGGGGCATGGCCATGTGAGTAAACAGAAGGGGACAGGTTATATAATAGAATCAAAAAGACTTAGCAACTGATGGATATGGAGGTTGAACAATCTGAATTTTAGTTACAATTTGCTATCTCATCAAAGCATGACCTGATTCTCCAAAGCAAAATAGAAGAGAAGTAGGCTATGTAAATGTATGGATTCCTAAGATTAGAGCAGGAGAGAAGAGTCACAAGAAATCTATTTCCACTCAACAGGAGTCAGAAAGGTTTGCAGAGAGTACCTTGTGTTCTGCTGGAAATTCTCCCAGGTAGAGATAACCTGTGAAAATGTGGTATAGGTAATTTTCTTTCAGTCATCAGCAGAATAATTTGGAGACCACTCACTTTCTATTCCTATTTTTCTTTGAATGTCTGAACCAAGCATCCAATGCTCACATGCTGTTTCCGTGGGATCCCAGGGGCCTACATTTAAGTATTCCACTTTTCTGTCTCTTCTGATGCAACCCTGCATGCTCTAAACCTTTCCTTAACACACTTAATCAAAACTCTCCTATCCTGTGGCCCCACCTTAGAAATTTCCCATAACAGACACAGAATTCTACTGAAGAGTTTGTTGTCATAAATTCAGATTAAACAAAAGTTTTTTTTCTCTTAGTTTTTGATAGGTAATGCCTACTTTTTGACCCTCGCCATAAGAAACCTCCCCCACCCCTTTTTTTTTCTTATGTGTTATATAACACCGAAGTGCTAAAATGTTGAATGATGGGTTTTCAAGATACAGTGACTAGCAGGTTATGAAACAATGAATTCACTTTCATCTAAAAAGCACTACTGTGGCCTAATTGAAGGGGGTGTCTACTCGTATCAAGCCATGATGCTAGAAGCTTCCCGTAATAATAATAGTGAACATACTGTACAGTACCCTATGGGCCAGTAATTGTGCTAAGTGTTTTACAAGTATTATCTTGATAGATCCTCACAACAATGCTGGAAGATAGGTACTATTATTACCCCCCATTTTACAGATGAAGAGACTAAGGCAAACAGAAGTTAAGTGACTTGCCCAGGGTCACACAGCTAATAAGTGTCTGAAGCTAGATCTGAACCCAGGTCTTCCTAATTCCATGTTCAGTGGCCTATACGATGTAACACCCAGTCACTTAACAGTGATATTATAGCCTTTCCCCTTACTGTTGGGAACCTAAATTTCCTCTTACTTATTTTTTCTATCACTTTAATAAAATCATTTCTGCTATTTATATTGTGGCTTTCATTGCCATGACATTCCCCATAATCCCTGAACTTGGTTCTTCTCAGTCAGAATTTCCTAAAATGACTGGCTATCCGAGTGGTTAATAACATGCAACATTAGCTTAGTTGTTGACTTCTAGCAGGAAACATATATTATATTAAGATTATAGAGTTAGAGGTAGAAGAGACTTTAGAAGTTATAATGTCCAACTTCCTCATCTAACAGAGGAGGAAACTGAGGTAGGATTATATGAAGGTTTAGTACATGTCTGAGGTAGGATTTAAACCCAGATTTCCCAATTCCAAATCCAACACTATCCACTAGTACCTGCTACCTTAGAGTTTGAGCCTCATTCCTCCACCTCAAAGGCATTCATAATTCAAGAATTTCAAATGCTGGTAGAAAAAATACTTTAAATGAAAGGTCTTTTGCAGCTACTTAAATCATACTATGCACACGGATAATTATTCTACCTTTGATTGAGGCCAATCTTACTAGCAAGAATGTAGCAAGAGTCCCAGATGTTACAATAAGGATGCTGGGACAGCTGAACCGTGGGATGGGAAAACAACAGCTGCTTCTAAGAGCATAAGGATTTCTTTCCATAAAAGCCAGGAGAAACAGGACCTATCAGTTGTTGTTTAAGGCTTACATATTGTACTACTTTGAAAGATTTGGTTGTTTCTGCAGGAGAGGGGGGTGGAGATAGAGCCAGGTGAGATCTCTTTATGGTAGAACAATGTGGTGATGAAGTGTGTGTGTGTGTGTGTGTGTGTGTGTCCCTTGAGGAATCCTGGCATGTTGTCCTGTACCACAAGATGGCAAAGTCTTTCATATTTAGACCAAAGGTTTTAGAAGTTATGAATCTGTAACATAATGTTAGTTACAGGCAGTTGCATTCTTAAAAATACCTTCATATAATCCTTTCCTAGTCTCCTCAGTAAACTTACATCAGAGATTCAGGGTCTTTACAACAAATACTTTTGATGTGGGCTATTCTCTACATAAAATACTTTGACTGTTGATCATATAAGGAACATCTATTCCCAATGAAATGATTCTCTCATATCAGTCATAAAGAAAATTTTAAAAAGAAAATATACCACCAGGACACATATGTTATCCAAGATACAAAAGAGGAAGAATTATATAATAATATTCTAACTATTGACAATTATTACATAAACATTAAGCTCTTGAAGGGCATATATTTTTTCATTTTTGTCTCTGTATCCCCAGTACCTTGCCCAGATTTTGCCCATGCTATAGTAGACACTTCATGAATGCTCAAATTGAAGAAAATCAAATTTTCATAGAATTTAAATCAATTAAGAATTGTTACAAAGCATTTGTAAACCTCAAAATGTTATTAATATTATATTTTATTTCTTACAATTATCTGAATAAAAATTTAAATATTTTGAATTCTGCTACACCCTAAATAATTGTTTCTTCATCTCATACTTACTATAGAACTTTTCAAAGAACTGAGAATAAACTTTCAGTTCCAAGTGGGTCAGACCTATAAATTAGTGTACATTTTCATCATAATTCCTCTAACAACCACCTAAGACACTTTTCGCCCACAGATTTCAGCACTTTCTCAAACCTCTTCCCCCTCACACTTAAAGGAATGGAAAAAATTAAATGACAAAATTTCTGCAATATCATCTTCAAATCACATCTTTGTAACCTTCAACTAGGTGATTAAATTAACTCAAACATATATTTTCACCTCTATAGGTAAATGAGTAGCAGCCTCTGAGGCTGTGAATATATTTGTGTAGGAATAACTCTTTTAGCCATAATCCATTACATTTCTGCCACAGTGAGACAGTGCAGCTGGGGCCGGGGGTGGGGGGGAGGGGTGGGGGGAGGGGGAGACTTTAAAAAGCAACAAGCCACTGAATGGAAACTGAGGCTGGGGCTTTCTGATCTCACCCTAGGCATCTCTCTTTACTCTAATTTGAGGGGTGGAGGTGGGTCTCACTATTTCAAATGCTTCTGATTCCAATTTTCCCTATCCCCTGATGCAGCTCTTAAAGTGATTCTACTGCTCCATGCCAGTCTTCAGTGGAAATCTGTTCACATTAAGGACTTCTTCTCCAACTCTTCTATCGTCTAAACCCCCCTGTTTATTGATGATAGTCTTAGGCTGCATTCATAGTAGAGTCCAGGATGAGAGAGGGAATAGTCTCATTGTACTCCTTTCTGGTCAGAGAATACCTATAATATTTAGTCCTTAGTACTATATTTTAGGAAAGACTTTTGACAAACTGGAGTTATGTTCAGAAATCAATTAGATGATAAAGGGATTCAAAGCTATCTCAATTGAAAAATAGCTTTTGGTTATTAAGTCTTTAAAGTTAGGGAGTGGATGCCACATAAGTATTTGAAGAGCTATCATACACACATACATACATATGTGTATATATGTGTGGTATGGCATGTGTGGATATATGCATACATATACACAAGTACACTCTTTATTAATATATACACATATATACATAAACATACATATATACATGTGTGTGTGTCACACACACACACATACATACACTAGGTGGCAGTGGAGAGATTGTCTGGGCCTAGAGTCAAGAAGACTCATCTACTTGAGTTCAAATCTGGCCTCATACTCTTATTAGCTGTGTGACCCTAGGCAAGTCACTTAACCCAGTTTGCCTTAGAAAACTTCAAATGGGGTCATGAAGAGTTAGACACAACTAAAAATGACTGAACAAATCTCTCTCTCTCTAGATAGAGAGATAGATATGGATGAGATTTGATTATTGTGCTTGTATTCTTGGCAGTAGCAATAAACTGTAAAAATTGATATGCACGGATCAAAGTAGGATTAAACAAATTTCAGTATGTGAATTTAATGGAATATTAACTTGTAAGAAATAATAAATATGATAAATACAGAGAAGAAGGGAAGATTTAGGAACCCAAGTAAGTAAATTAAACAGAACTAGGAAAAAGATATATTCGTTAACCACAACAATGGAAGGAACAGCAAGAGTCAAAGAAAACAACAAAGCAATCATTGAAATTGATTGTCGTGAAATTATAATGACTAAGTTTGGGCCCAAAGAAGAGATGAAAATGCACTTTTTTTTCTGAGGTGGGATACTATGGGTGTGAGACCTTGAATATAATGTAGGACTTCATTGATATGTTAGTTCTGCTAATTTATGTTTTATTTGTCTTTTTTATTCTCTCTTCTAAGAGACGGCTCTCTGAGAGGAAGAAAGGGAAGAGAAGCGGAGGCGTGTTAGGAATTGTAGGTGAGGATATTAATAATCAATGCCATCAAAATCGTTATTCATCAAAAGATAGCCATATCAATCAAAGTTATTTTGAGTTCTAGATAATACAGATTTGGGCTTTGACGTATAATCCTCTTTATCCTTTCTATGTGAAAATGTTCTCTTCTGTCTCTGTCTCGCTCCCTTGCCTTTGTTTCTTTCTGTCTCTGTCTCTATTTCTGTTTCTATCCATTTCTCTCTCTGTCTCTGTCTCCTCTTTGCTGTTTGTTAAATTCAGAATGATTTTTAAGGAAAATTTTATTCTGCTTGTCCCCAGAGAGCTAAACTAGGCTAGATGTATAAAAGTTGTATTCTATTCTATTTTTATATTACTGTAAGCTAGAGCTTTACCAATATAAATGAATTGATGCTAAATAGTTACTAAAACTCTTATAAATAGTTCATCAAAAAGAATTCTTAAGTGCTTATTTACTATATGCCAGGCATTGTGCTAAGGATAGGGTATACCAAAAATACATACATATATACATACATTGTCATTATTGTTGTTCATCCTTCCTTCTTGAAGACGACCACTGACATCAAGAGGGTGATACTTGCGAGTGAATTGGATTTAAGTGAGGCAGAGTTGTGCAAAGTCATCAACCTCACTCTGTCCTCCAGGCATCAGAATCACAGGGTAAGACACAAGTCAAGACAACTTGTGATGGCCTAGCATACATACATATATACATACATACATATATATGCATATATAACCAAAAAATACCACCAGACCTTGCCTTTGAGAAGCTTTCATTCTAATGGGAAATTTTTGCATATCAAGTTCTAGTACAAAGTTTACTAAAATAGATATCAGGACAACTGAATTTAAATTCTTGACTCTGATATTTTAGTTTTTGGATGCCACATATTACAAAAAAAGTTGATAAACTAGTGAGGGTATAGGTGGGCTATTAGTTTGGTGAAAGGTATAAAATCATGCTATATTAGGGTTGGTTATATTAGGACTGAACTAAAGATATTTTGTCTGGAGAAAACACAAGGAGTGGAGTAAGTATTTGAAGGTTGCCCCTTAAAAGAGGGATTATTAGACTCATTCCTTTTGTCCACCTGGGTCAGAACTAGGAGCAATAGATGGAAGTTATAAATGAATATTTTAAGCTTTTAAACACTTGTGATTATCAAAATGTAGAATGGGTTTACTTGGTAAATAGTTGGATTCTATAAGATGTCTTTAGGAGTAGATGGTCATTTGTTGGAGATATCATTTGGGTGATGATCAGTACTGTAGGGGTTGAATTAGATGGACTCTGGAAAAAACAAAATCTGAAATGCATTTAACAATTCTTCATCCTGATGCATATTCTGACCCCTTCTAGACTCAGGATCACAGACCCCTGAAAGAAACCTTAGGGGTCAACTAGTTTAACTTCCTCATTTTATAGATGAGGCAACTGAGGATAGAGAACTTGTGACTTGCCCAAATACATATCAGTAATATGTAGCAGAGCTGTGATTTGAACTAAGATTTGGAACTCCAAGTTCAGTACTACACTGCTTCTTGGTTTCATGCCCCATTTGCCTTACATGTATGCTCCCTCCTCTGTCCACCTGCTCTAGCTAGCCAATGTCCCTTTTAAAATGTAGTGGCCAGCTGTAAACACAATATTCTAGCTGTGGGCTGATGAGAGTAGAGTACAATGAATTCATTACCCATTTTGTTCTGGGCCTTTTACTTTTATACACACAGTCTAAAATCATATTAACTTTTCAGCCAAACACAATGCATTACATGGAAGTGTGTACTTTTGGAACTAGTCCTAGGAAGGCTCAGGAGATAAATTTCTAATGCATGTGGCAGGACTTGCAATTTGCCAAGGCAATGTACCAAAAGCTAGTAGGAGATTGTTGAAACATCAGTGTATCCTGGAACTAGTTGGGGGTAGTAGGTGAAAAGAAATGCCAAGCTCTGCATCATCTTCTCATTCCAAATATAGGGACTTCTCAGGTTCACTGAAAAACCACTTCCCACAGAAAACCTAATGGAAACTTGATAAAAATGCTCTGCTTCAAAGTCTCTACACTAATCCAATCCTCAAGGACATGGGAACTTATAGAGAGCGATAAAGTATAGAAAACTGGAAGATGGGTGGAAACACACAGTAACACACAAATTGTTGAAAGATGGCAATTTCAACTCCTGCCAGCATCCAGTTATTTCAACATCGCCTCCAAAATGAAAGACAGCCATAGGAGGGCCCCCAACACTTGGCTTTCCCAATGAGAAACAAGAAGGTTCCACCATTTCCAGACATAATTTACAAGACTCTAATATGGTAATGATGTACCATATTAAGTAGACCAAACAAGGACTTATTTGTCAGTAGTCAAAATGGGAAAGACTAAACCTCTTATTTCTTCCTTTTCTCCATGATGACAACAGTCCCTTCTTTCCATCAGCACAGACTTAGAGTTCTAGTTTTCTCCCTGTGCTGTCTACAGAAAGACCCTGTTTAAAGAATCTCTCATTTTAAAAATGAAAAACCCCAAGCCATGCGACTTCATTTTCCCCCTCAATAGGGCCTCTACAATTGGAAACTTAAAAAAAAAATGAAAGTAAGAAAAAGACAGAGAGAATGCCGCCTTTTAAAAACTTCTCCGAATATTTATGCCACTTTGTTTTCCATTCACACAAGGGAAATAACAAGAGGTCCTCTGATGAATGTTGCGGATCGCCATGGTTACGGTTCAGAGATGCGGCAAAAAGCAATTATGGTGGAACAGAAGAAAGAAATGCACCTCTTTGTCAGAATTTCATAACAGCTGTAATAACACTAGAGCACCCAAACGAATGTAAAATAACTGAAATATTGTGGCATGTTAAATGCCAGCACATTAAAAAATTGTATTTCAATGTCACATTATTTAAAACGACAGGAAGCATTAATTCCAGCTGCACCAAGGAGCTTGTTAAGAGATACAGGGTGGGGAAAACAAGCCAGCATCCACACAGTGAGGTGACAAACATGATGTGTGAAACACAACACTGTTTGGAGACTAGTACAGGAATGTACTGGAGCAAATTTAATCTGATATTTAGAAATGCTTCCTTTATTCCATTATGCATATTTCCATTTTCTGTACCACCCTCCCCCCACCCAAAATATACTAAACACTGAAAAATAATAACCACTTTATCTTCTCTGGTACCTTTTTTATTTCTTAGCAAGTACTTCAAATTGTTATGCATTAAATTAAAAGTCTCCTTGCTGAGGAATGTGTTACCACAATTTTACAGAGGGGACAATAAAGGCCTAGTTTTCGTCTCTTCTTTATTCCCAGGAGAATGGATAAAACAGTTTTTTTGGTAAGCAATGAGAACTCAGTGTTTCAGTTAATTTCCATTGAGGAATAAAGTTATAAACTTTCCTATTGCTGAAACAGCTTCATTTCTAAACGCAAAAGAAGAAATAAAAGTGAGATGTTAAATTCTACTGATCTTTTAACATATTTTTTCCTATCGAAAATGCTCAAATGTGGTTGTATTAAGCGATAAAGGAAAGTCTTCTTCAGTAAGCTGACCTAGCTATCAGTATTCAAAACCCTCTATCCTTCCACAAATTGCCAGTCCTCTCCTCAGAATTAAAACTGAAAGTTACATGGGCATATTCCACTATCATACCACTCAATTGTTTTGTCATAACTAAGTTGATAGGCATTTTCACAAAATCCACAAAAACAAATACTGTTTCACAACTATTAATTATATCCCCAAATTGGTTTAGTTATTTAATAGGTGTGGTTAGTCACTAAGTGAGGGACACTTAGATAATATGGATAAGACTAGTAACAATCCATTCTTTTAAAAAAATTTATTGATGTTTTGGTTTCTTACATAACCCTGGTATCTCATACATCCCTTTCCCTCCTCCTCTGAGAGTCATACCATAAGACAAATAATATTTTTAAGAGAGAAAAAAGAGCCAGCATAAATACATTGAGAAAGAACAAAAGCAATGTGCAATATGTAATATTTGTGGACTATGAATCCATTCTTCATCATCATCATATGTTTATATAAAACTTTCAGATTTTTTACAAATTACTTTCCTCTCACTGACCCAAGGATATAGGTATTATTATTCCCCCTTTTACAGGTGAAAAATCAGAGGTGGTACATAACTTGCTCAAGATTTCACAGCTAATAAAGCATGAAGTAGAGCAGAAAGGAGAAGCAAAAGTTTCATTTCAAGTGTGTTGTTCTTTTTAATACATCATGGTGCCTCTCTAATAGGAAAAATAAACTGGTACAATACATACAAAATTCTAATGAGTCATTTTTGTTACCTTCATATGTAAAGGAGAAGCTATTCACATCGACTATCTATAGAGGTTATTGGTTAAAGACATATTTTGAGAATTCTCTGCTTACCTAATTGAATCCAATTCCTCAATCCTTTGGATACTTGACTTTCAGCTGATTGAACAGCCAAATTTATGTTTATTTTGAGATCCAGCATGATGATCTGTGAAGAAATAGGAACTTAATGCCAATGAGAATTGGTAATTGCAAAGTTGAAATTCACTATAAGGTACAAGTTACAGAAGTGAGGGACATAGACTCTGTTTTGTGTTAAAAGTGATCAGAGTTGGGTTTCTTGTTCAGAGCTTTTTGTATAAGTTCCTCCTCAGCGTGGTAACCTAACACAAGAGTTGCCAGATATGGCATATACACCACTGTTACTGTCTCTTCTCCCTGTGTCAATATAACAGGGAGGAAGAGGCCCTTGGAGGTGCAAAGTTGGAAGCAGGTGCAGATGGAATCTTGTGTTTTATACTGGTTCTCTGGAGCAGTCCTGCTACTCTAGGGCTGGTGTAAATAGCTAAAATGACTGGCAATTGATTGCATTGGTCCTATGGCCAAGGTATTAACTCGATCTGGACATAAAACCACAACTATATTGAATTTAAGCAAGTGGGGGTAAATTCAGTTAGGGAACCAGGGGAGAGAGTGAGACAGAGACCCTGAAGCCACAGTGCTGCTATAGAAGCTGAAATGCACTGTCATTACTGTTGATCATGGGCATGTCATGTTGCAGCAATAAGCAATCCTTGGCCTGTGGTCAAACACAGGGTGTATACCTCCATTACCCACTTGGGCGCAGTTACACTGGTATAGTGATGGAAGAGGTGTCTCAGGTGGGGGCCATGTCACCAACAGAACAGTATTGGGAGTGGTAGCTCAGTGTGTTTGAGGGAGTAATGGAGGGCAATCACATTAGAAAGTCTGGGCCACAAGAGAAGTATAGAATGTGGATGACTGCCATGGGGAGAAAGCATAGCCCTCCTCATGTCAGTATTCTGGGTCAAAACCTTAATTACCCAATACTAATTACCACTCTATCCAAATAGTGGGAATTGAGCTGGATAATGGGGGTTAAGCTAATCTTGGATCAAATTGGCTATATTGGATAGTGAACAGCATGTGTAGGAAAAGTGAGTGAGAAAAACTTGTTAATGATGAAATGCATGATGCATTTACAGCATCCATGGTGTTGGGTCTTTTTTGCTTGTGTCTTTGTTGTGCTGTATGGAGGTATTCATATATATCTGTCAATTCAGATTTATGATTCAGGCTATTTTAGAGTCTAGATATAGTCTGCACTTGAAAGCAGTCAATGATGAAACTTAGAGCTGCCTAAATTTTGCCAGCCTTTAACATCATGCCTTTAGCGAACCTGGGAGCTGGCAGCCATCTATGTTGCATCACCATGCAGGAGTGGCATGAACTTGCTATGTTTAAGTAGTGTCTGGATAACTCATCTGCCCAATACCTGGGGTGCTTTCTGGAAGATTTTGTTATTTCCAGATGGAGAATCAGATACAAGTAAGCATCTAAAGCTAAGAGAAAGAGTAGTTTGCATTGTCTAGACCAGTGGTTCTCAACCTTCTGATGCCCAAACCTTTAATACTTGTATGTGGGCATATCTGCATATGGGTGGACCCGCCTGGAGACAGATAAGGGAGCGGTGTCTCAGTTCCTAAGACCATCGGAAATATGTGTTTTCTGATGGTCTTAGGTGACCCCTCTGAAAGGGTCATTGCGACCCAAAGGTTGAGAACCACTGGTTTAGACTCTCCAGGAAGCTTCCTTGATGTGGGTCTGTATGCTGCACTAATTTTGTGACCATTACACAGCAACTCATTTAATTTATCTGTTGAAATTTCAAAGGAAGGGTTTGTTTGGGTTTTTTTGGTTTGGGTTTGTAAGTGTGTGATTTACAAAAATCAGCATATATCAAAACAGTATGCCGTAGGAAAAAGTGAATAGGACCAGGAATCACGAGAACTTTGCTCAAGACTTGGATCTGCTGTTAACCTTGATCTATGGGGGAACAGTCAGGAGAATACCGTGTTGATTGTTTCTATTTCCCCTTCCATTTGCCTCTCTTCTGTGCAATGACATTGCTTGCTGTCTCTTCTAGTGGAAGTCTTTTTTTTTTCTAGTACAGATCAATTAATAAAGCTACTTCAAGAAAGATCAAACTGTATTTCTAAAAAGGCAATTGTTTGAATTATGAGCATCTCCAAATGTTCTTCTAACTTTTCATTCTGTGATGCTGTGACTCTCCCCTAATTTCACTGGGACAAATTTGAGAGCCCCAGATATGACATGAATGGAGTTTACTCCAATTCCTTATTGGTAGTAAAGGGCTGCCTGGCCATATGTACCAAGCACAAGATTCCCTGCTAGGAAATAAAATAAAAGTTAAAAAAAAAAAGAGAGAGGGCAACCTCCTGCTTAGTCAAATCTATGCTACTTTGTTATGGAAATGATTATTTTATTTCTTAAGTTAAGAATAAAATAAATAAAATTTTAAAAAAAGAAAAAACATCCAAATTGCTTTCACATGTAGGAGAATCATAAGGATGATAGATCTCAAGGTATCTTCATTAATTGCATAGCTCGTTTTTAGATTGCATTTCTTGTCAGAGATCATGTAAATTTTGTCACTCCCACACTATCATTAATTTTATTTGCTGTTGAAAGTTCAAAAGGTGGTATTTCTTCACTCTCTCCTCTCCCAAACTCAGTACATGTCAAGAAATGATGCGATGATAGAAAATGAACTGGATTGAGATTCCTGAGACCAGAGTTCAAACCATGGCTCTACCCATAACTAGCTTTGTGACTTAGGTCCTGTTTTCTGCATCTTTATAAAGGGAGATAGGAAGGACAGTATTTCAAACTACAGTCCCATACAAACACTCTAACTCACATTTCCCCAGTGCTCTTAATACAATTTTCTTTAGTGTAACAAGATAAAACCTTCCACAGAACTGAAGAAGGCCCCAGCCTTCTTCAAAAGACCCCTGTGTTAAATGACCAAGATTTCAGTTGCTACGTACAGCTGCCTTTCTTAAATGTGGACAAGGAGAAATCCACCACTGGATTACTTGAGAGTGAAAGTGACATTAGGAGATGTCAATAGAATGGCTGAATGGGTCACTCCTTGGAGTGGTTTCTCTTCTTCCATGAGGGGATATACTGGGGATAGGAAAACAATTTGGGCAACTGTAACTGCAGCAAGCTTCTGGAGCATTGAATAGTATTGTCGAGGCTTCCTTTGTGTTACAGGCAATCGGAGTTTAAACAAGTAGAAGATAAAGGAGAGGATTTCAAAACAAAGGTTTCATTTCAGAGGGCTGGATCCTCGCTGCTTTATTTTTCGCTGTATGCACATGTCAGATAAGTAGACTTGCAAACAACCTTAATTAGAAATGAGGATTACTCTGGGCCAGAACACGCTGGACACATTGCTCTCCAGTGAGCCTGCTGGGAAACGAAGCATAGTCACAATTTGCCAAGGAATTGGAGACTGTTTTCTTCAGGAAAGGAACTTTTAACAGTACAAATTTTTCTATGGCATTTCCATTAACTCTAGCATCGAAAGAGACAGTGTATATAAAGAACTCTGCAAATTTTAAAGCATTTTATAAATGTGGGCTATACATTTATTGTTATGATGATGATGATGATGAATAGTTCTCTTGTTCTTAGATGCTTATCAGAAGGGAACAAATAAAACAGCATTGAAATACATTAGCAAATATTAGGAAGAGACTACTGACTCACTTATAATCATGAACTCAAACCGGAAGGCTGTGTTTAATACAATTATGACAGCTGGCTTGGGTTCAAATTCTGACTCTATCATTTACTACTTGTGTGAGCTGGAAAAAGTCTCTTACCCTTTCTAGTCCTCAGTTTGCTCATCTGTCAAATGAAGGGGTTGAACCAGTTCTCACTATGGTCCCTTCCAGTGCTAAGACAACGATCCTATTTTTCTGTTCCCCAGTCAGAAGTCTTGGGGGACAACACAAGTGAACTGGAATTCTATAGATAATCATAATGAATAAGTGCCACTGGAGTTATTATTAGATATTATACAAAGGGAATGTGGCTACCTTTGGGTAGAGGGCTGGACTTACAGGCAGGATAATGGAGATCCAACTCCTACTTCTAACATACTAGCTATATGACCATGGGCAAGTCACTATACCCCTGAGTGGCTCAGGTTACTCTCTAAAACTCTGAGTTACAAACAAATTACTGATCAATGCAAGATGTTCCCCACACTTATGAAATCAGAGGTCCAAACCCCACTCCTCAAAGCAAAGTATTTTTATTATAAACATTTTTATTTTCATCTGGTATTTTTTATAAAACCTGGAGATAAAATTTATCTTTTATGACAATATTGTCCTTGCCTAATTTCTTTTTTTTTTTAAAGTAAATACTGATTAAATTATCTGGTGTCATGAACCATGAAAGGGGAAATGAGAAGATATTAAAGTATAGTTGTTTTTTTTGGAGAGGGGAAGGCAGGGCAATTGGGGTTAAGTGACTTGCCCAAGGTCACACGGCTAGTAAGTATTAAGTGTCTGAGGCTGGATTTGAACTCAGGTCCTCCTGATTCCAGGGCCAGTGCTCTATTCACTGTGCCACCTAGCCACCCTCTAAAGTATACTTCTTTGTGCTAAGTAAAAATATCATAAAACAGAGAGAACCAGACTCTGCTGTCAATGTCACAGATGTTGTTGTTCATCCTTCATTCTAGAAGAGGATCAATGACAACAGAGGGTGATGTCTTCGTGAACTGGATTTAAGTAAGGTCGAGTTGCAAAGTTCTATCCTCACGTTCTCTTGTGCTCTGAGAACACACAGAGAGAAGCAATTTTAAGGTCCAGAACCTTCATTTGGATTTGACTAAATTTGACTAAATTGATGCTTTAACTTAAAATTTATGACAGAGATCATAGGAGCTGATGCTAAATTTGGGGCAAAGTGTTTATTCAGTTATTAGTTCAGACATTATTTTGAATGAATAGTCTAACTTTCTTGGACCTGTAGATGGGAGATCTACAGGCTTCAAAAATAACTTTTGGGGAAAAGGTTTGGTTCTTTTCCAGCTTTTAGAAATCTGGAAAGTAAGCAAAAGAGATGAAAAATAGGAAAGACAGTAATACCCAGGGACATTTGGAATACTTAAATCACTATAGAAATGAGACTAGTTGTTTATTAATATTATTATTGATTATATTTTATTTTCCTTCAAAGTTTAGATTTTTGACATTAAGCAGGGGAAAGGGAGAGGAACAGATATTTTTATAAAGCCTACTATGTGGAAAGTACTATGTTAAGAGCTTTATAAATATTATGTCATTTGGTCCTCACAATAACCCCTGTGAGGTAGTGCTCTGACTATTTTCATTTTACAGTTGAGGAAACTGAGGCAAACAGATGTTGAGTGACTTGTCCAAGGTAACACAACTAGAAAGTTTCTGAGGCTAAATTTGAGCCAGATTTCAAGTCTATCCACTGCCCTACCTAGCTGCCTCAATTAATTAATTAATTTCACATTAATTTCAAAGGGGCAGATCTTGGAGCAAGCACAGAAAAAAGAATCATGAACAGAAAACATTTAGTGTATCCTCTTGTTTTCTTTCTTGTTTAGCTTTGGGTTTTGAGATGGAGCTTAGGATTTTAAATTCAATTTTAAAAATGCAACTCTTAGGACACCTAAAATGAGAAGAGAAAACTTACCAGAAAGTAAAGAAAGTGTACAATTCTCTGTTCACAGAGAGATGCATTCAAAATGACCTAATCATTTTTTCCAAACTCTTATTCCTATGATTCACTTCTTCCCAACTCTAATAATAATATTAGACCGAGCCAGGAATAATGTGAGTAGGCCCTGCATGCATTTCCTTCACACCACCTCTGCCATGCATTTGCATTCAGAGCAAGTAAGTATTAAAGTCTTAGGTTTTCACACAGCACATCTAACCATACCCTACTTAGAGTACCCCTACTAGTTTTATCCAAGTTATTGTTTCAAAGGGAGGACTAATAGTCAATTTTGATTCTTCTTTAGAATTAGGATCCTATTTAATGTTTTTCAAGTATTCTACCTATTTCAAGAGTCAGTCTGGTATCTTGGAAAATGGTTTGGATTTGGCATCAGGATACTTCAATTTGGCTCTGGTTCTATTGCTATGTGACCTTGGAAGCCTCAATTTTCTTATTCATAAAATGGGAATAAGAGTAACTTTATATTAGTTGACGTGATTGTTCTGAGGAAAATTGCTGGAGAAATATTAATACTAATGAAGAAAGTAAATCTCTGTAGTGATTAAGATGAACTATGCTAATTTTAGGATATTTTAATAAATGTAATAAATGTTGTGAAATAAACAAAACAAATGATCTGTCCAGCCCAGTGTTTTCTCTTTGGTGTTTGCACCAAGGGAGGCATAGAGGCATAGTAGATATTCAGAAGCATATTTTTGACTTTCACATGTATTTCTGTATATTCTTGCCCCTGGACCTGAGAAGGAATAGTATGGATGATCAATGAGCAATATATGATATTTCTCCCTGGGATTATATGGCCTCCACAGAATAGGACAGTTAAAAATCCCTATCATGTCAGAACAAAAGACAGAGTAGGATAACGGTGGCATCTGGGTTCTTTTCTCCATCAGAAGGTTCAAAACATAGAGGTCTTACCATATTCCACTTGGCCAATTCTTTGAAAAAATTATTTATTTATTTATTTTGGCGGGGGGGGGAGAAATAGAGTACAGCCTTTTAGTGTCAGTAGTCTATCAATATAGTATAACCTTGCCTTTCTTAGTGAAAAGTTTATTCAAAGAGTGGGGGAAAACCGTTGAAGGTATGGGCTTGTAGGTTAAATATCTGTCCTGAAGTCTAGTATTTAAGCAAAGTCAGATGCTTATTTAACACTGACCTTCACACAACCTTCCAGGATAGTACAGTGATCTAACAAAGTAAAAATGGTGGCCACCTCTCCAAGATTCTAATTCCTCCTTCAACAGAGATCGAGAGTAAGAACTGATTTGAACTATCCCTGATTATCAAGTCAATCTATTTCAACAATGCGGATGTGATGGGCTTTTAGTGGAAAGGGCATTATTAATGTCAACATCAAATTTCTAACTCCTTTGCTAACATTGTCTTTTGTTAGAAGGGCAAAAAGAATCTCACTCCATTTAGACAGTGATAATGGACTGGTCTATTTCACTGGCATTTCTGGTTAGAATATTATCTTTTCTTAAACAGATTCACAAACTATACTTATGGACCCACTGCTAACAATTTGGTGGTTTTCAGAAGTACAGGGAAATATGTATTTTATTAAATTTCATTGCTGGGTAATTTTAATGAAAATTTATAATCATACTTATACTTTTGTTCTACTTTTTAGCACCACCCCATTCTTGGCCAAGAGGAGGCCAGACTTAAAATTCTGGGTCAAAAACTAAGTTGTCATTGCCCCTTTAAGCAGTAACTATTAAGCACTGCTTGCTAACATTCGTTCTGACACACGTGGCCTAGCAGGTGCACGAGGCACAGTATGTCAGCTAAAATCAAAGTAAAAAAGCTGGAGGAAACTTTGACATCTGATGTTTCCCAGAGTAAACATATCTATTTCTGCCATGACAGTTTTTAAATGTCAAATCTAAGTGTTCCCCAAAACTCACCTGGCACAAGGTCCATTGTATTTAGTACCAACACTCTTGTAACAGATTGTTTTTTAAAAAGGATGTGTTCATGCTGTCCCTAAAACTTTCTCCCTTTATCTTCCATACATTTCCTGTCTGGGAGAGAAAAATAAATAAATTCTTGAAATGATCCAAGAATTCAGGAAAAATAAATAATTCCTTGAA
Organism: Pseudochirops cupreus; assembly: GCA_028627135.1. NCBI lineage: Eukaryota > Metazoa > Chordata > Mammalia > Diprotodontia > Pseudocheiridae > Pseudochirops > Pseudochirops cupreus. Next base: position 473,729,421 of record CM053582.1, read on the forward strand.
ATGGTTTTCAAAAGGATATGAACAGGAAATTGACAATGAGGGAAAGATTGAATATTCAAGCAACATCCAAACAAACAAAAGCGGTATTTCCTTTTCATTGTGCAATGAAAGTGTTCATGACCAGGCTTAGCTCCATTTATATTGCTTCATTCTCAGTTACTCTAACAATACCTAGGCTTCCTTGCACAGAAGGGGTCATAACTATGATGCTCTTAGGCACTTGGTTAGGGGTGACAGCTGTAATCTGTTCACTAACTGTACAGGCTTATGTAAATCTCTTGCTGTCCATCCCAATCCTTATTCTTACCACCATAACTATTAATAATGATAACGATCAATTACATAAATAGTGTTGTATAGTTACACATTTGATACAGGTAATGTCAAATCACATAGACTGCTATATTTGAAGTCAAGAAATCCTGGATTCAAATCCTTCCTCATATACTTACTAGTTGAGTAACTCTGGGCAAGATACTCTCTCTTTGTCTCAGTTTCCTTAACTGCAAAGTGGAGAGAAGCCACAATGCAAGGTTATCATGAGGTTTACATTACAAGTACTTACCTAGTTCCAGGCACTGTGTTAAAAGCTAGAAAGATAAAGACAAAAATGAAACAACCCCTGCCCTCAAGGAGCTTATATTCAAATGGGGGAAACCAAATGAATACATGCTAAGAGAGACCAAATGAATATAAGGTAGTTTGGGGAGGGAATAATGTATATAATACACTTTGTAAACTTCAAAGCCTAAATAAAAATGAGATGTTATTGTTGTCATCATTTGTTATTTCACTGAATTCTCCAAATGACTCTATGCAAGCACTATTATTCTCATTTCACAGAACTGAACCTCAGAAGAGTTACAACATCACATAGCTGTATGAAAGTGACGGGCCTCCAATACAATCTGCCTCCAAGTCCATTTTCCATTAAGTGTATTTCCCTCTCTTTAAATTATGTTGGAATGCTGAGAAAGGCCAGAGCTATAGCATATAAAGCAGGGGTTTCATTCTGAGGCTGTTGAGTTTTGTGTGGAGATGGGGCACAGACAAGGGTGTCCATAGAAGCCATTAAAAGAACAGGTATATGGAAGAAGAAGAGGAAAAAAAGAAAGAGAGGACATAATAATAACTGAAATTTGTATAGGATTTTCAAGTTTTCAAAGCACAGTACACATGAACTCATTTGGACTTTACAACATCTCTGTGATACAAGTACTACAGATATCTAATCTCCATTTTGCAGATGAGGAACAGAGAGGTTATGTGACTTATCCACGGTCACAAAATAAGGTGTCAGAGGCAGGATATGAACACTGATCTTCCTGATTTAAAAGTCCATTACTCTATCCACTCTAACACAGACATATTTACACACATATTCTATCCACTTGGACACATACATAGTATTTATGAGTAGCACATTTTTTGCGCTAAGTATTTTATTTAATCATAACAAAAACTCCAGTTCAGTGAGGTTGACTTAACAAAGGTTACATCTTCAGTAAATGTCAGAACAAGTATTCATATTTAACCCTTCTTACTGAAATTCAATCAATCAATCAATCAAGCACCCACCATGTACCAGCCAGTGTGCTAAGGATGGGGAGTCAAAAAGAGACAAAAGATAATCCCTTCCCTCAGGGAGTTTTCCTTTTTCTATTATGTCCTACTGCTTCTTCCAACAACAATAAATATTGAATATGCGCCTGATTTAGTACCACTAAAGGAATGTGAGCACAGATTTGCAAAATATTTACTATCTACTCTGCATTTTGCCAGTTCTCTCTGGAATTTTTTTAAAGAATAACGCAAACATAATACAATATACATTATGCTTTTAAAAGCATAGTACAAATATACAAAGCATAATACATAATACAGGGTCATACAATATAAATGGGAAATAAGATCAGAAGACCGTAGGTATAAAGATAGAAGAGATCTTCAAGGTCATCCTTTCACTACTCTGATTTTACAGTGGAGGCCCAGAAATATTAAGTGTTAAGTGACTTACACAAGGTCATATATCTAGCAAAAATGGCAGAGTCAAGATTGAAATACAGTCCACTAATGCCAATGAATCAACAAGCCAACTAAACAAAATGATACTGTGATTCTGGGTTACACCAGTGAGAGCAAGGGATAAAATTTTAGACAAAGGAGAGGACAGCAAGGGCTGGGATAGGCAGAAAAGGCTTTACAGAGGAGGCAGAATGTGCTGAGTCTAGAATTGTGGGAAGGCTTTGAAGAGGCAAGGGGAAATGGATGTTAAAGTTGGAAAACTACTTGACTAGAGTCTGACATAGTACTCAGGGGGTACTCGATGACTGTCCTTGAGAGTATGGGATTTTGGAAAAGTAAGACAAGGATGAGTAACTCAATTATTTCACAAAGTATTCCAGAACATTTATCAATTCTCCTTGAATTGCAACACATTTTATAACCATTTTGACTTTTCCCAGTGTGGTTGTCAACCAGCTGCCTATAGAGCAGATTCCCATCCAATTAATAGTTTTGGAAGCACAGAGAGGTTCTATATGCTAACCTCCTGGCTTGGGGGTCTGTTCATGAGAATCCTCCAATGCAACAGGAATAAGGGGCCAGTCGGTTCATAGAGTCTTTGCCACACAGATCAAAGGCCAGTGACTGAAGTCTGTGAATAGCAGAAGTTACTTGCAGGATGCAACACAGGACTTTTCATTTGAATTATGAATTTTTAAATAGACATTAAAACAGAGTCCACAGAGAACAATAATGCATGTGATTTGAAAACTCAAGTTGAAGTATGAGATTCAAACCATGTGTAAAATCAGAGAAGCATGCCTGCAGATTTCTGAAATAGAGGGCTTTGAACCTGTTCTCTCAGATAGGAAATGAGGTCATTTGCCCAATAGATGTCAAGGAATAATGACTAACTGCAGATTGCTGCCCCTTCTTCATTTTACAGTAACTATAACAGTATATCACAAAACTTCACCACCTTTCTAAAATAATTAAACCAAAGGGATCTCTTTATTGATTCATGCCACCAGGTCCAACATGGCCTGAACTGGTCCTTATAACTTTACCTTTTAAAGGGTCTTAAAGATCCCCATACTGAGAGAAGGAGAAAGTTATCAAATCCAAGCCATATCATTTCTAGAAGTTCTGTGTCTAATGCCTTGGCTTCATGGGAATTTTTCTGTATCCTATGGCTTAAAATGTTTCACACCTTCTACCTAATATAATCAGTCAATCAGCAACCCAACTTGTTTAGTGAGACCTCTTAGAAAGTTACAATTCAAAATTCAAAAATTCCCTTGCCAAAAAAAAAAAAGCCCCAACAACACAAAATCTAAATCTAACTCTTCCACTGGCTAGCTATGTCACTATTTTCTTAGCCCTTCTGGACCTCAACAGCCTCACGTGTAAAAGAGAGGGAACAGAGAGCCTGTGATGCATTTTCAAGCTCCAAAATCCCATGGTTCTATGACTATGACAAAGTGAATCATAAATAGTAATTCTGGAATGAATGAACAAAACTGCGTGTTTTATAAGTGTTTGGCATAGGGATAGAGACTGGATCCCTGATTTCATGGATACAGGGAACTCCTGGATAAAGAATCTCCTTTACCAATCCAAGTTGGTGTCTTCCCTACAATTTATAGTTGCCTGAAGTACTGAAAAGTTAGGTGCCTTGCCTCAGGTCCCTCAGGGGTAGGATTTGAACTTAAGTGTTCCTGATTCCAATGGCAGCGCTCTGTACACTACAACATATTGCTTCTCATTTACGATTGAAGGCTCCAGAAAAGGGAGGAGGAGACAAAATTCAGCACTTTAAGCAGAAACTTTTTTAACTTTACTCTCACATGTCCCTGCTCATTTTCCATAGACTGTTTCCTTCTGCAAGTAGTAAGATAAATCTTGTATCTTAAGATGATGGTTTGGTCCCCAAGTGAGCTTATGGGCTTTCAAAGTCTTATTGAGGGAGATTGTCAGTCCTATCTCTGGTATATTACCTAGTCAAGGTTAGAAAATGCACTAAACATTGAGCTTACTTTGGCCTCACAGTATTGGAAGAATTTTATTTTGCAGTTCCTAGAAGATCACTTTTTCAATGATGGAAATGAGTTGGGGGGGGGGGGTAAGGAGTGGTAGCAGGAGTTGAATGGAGCTCAGAGCATATAAGTTGGGCAGCCAAAAGCTACAACACAGATATGTGTAGGTAATGCCAAGTCTTTCATTGCTCCCCTAATTTGAATATCATTGAAAGGCTAATTCTTCAAAAGACATGAAAAAGAAAAAAAGGAGAGACTACTCTGCCAATGTTACTCAAATCTTATCAAAGTCTGAATCCTACATGCCAGCTCCCTTGTTGAACACAAATAAATAATGCGGTATTCTACATAATTTTCATTGATTTAATCATAGATCACAGGACTTTGGAGCTGTAAGGGACCTCAGTGGTCTTCAAGTCCACACTTCTCACCTTACTCATTTTTAAAGATGAGTATACTGAAGTCCCAAGAGAGGAATGACTTGTCCAAAGTCACATAGTCATGGGATTCAAACCCACAGCTTCTTGTTTCAATCCAGTGTTCTTTTTCCCCAGCTCTTCCAAACTATGGCTTAATAGTGTTCAGAAGAAGCAAAAAAGGAAATTTTGCAAGCAAAACCAGTTAAAGAAGCAGTGGAAACTGGGGGACCACATGAGAAAATGCTTCAGAGGATAAGGCCCTTGTACCACAAGTTAATGTGAAAAGAGAAAGAGGAAGTAAAACCAACACAGAAAGAAGAAAGGAAAGCCCAGTGAGAAATGAACATGGCAAGGAAGAGCAGAAATCTTGCAAAACAGAGGGGCCAATTTGTTCCTGTAGGAACCACCTGAAAGGCAGAGGGGTAGGATTACATTTTGTAGAAATCACAAAACAGAAAGTTTGCTTCATTTGTCCCCACTCACTTGCCATTTCCACAACCTCATGTTATCCCTGTGAGTTCTTTGGACACACAATTCAGAGTTATCCAAAGATAGCTAGTCTCCTTCTTGGAAGAAGAAGAAAAAAAAGGAGGGCCTATGAAAACAAAAAGGGGAGCGGGGATGAGACATACCCTGGCATCACTCCAGAGTGGAAAGGAAAGTGTCAGATCACAGCTGGTAAATAAGATGTTACCGTGAAGCTTGAAAAGCCAAGGTTCTTTCTCCTTTGTAAAGACTCTACCTGCATAACATGAAGGGGGCTCAGTGACAGACACATTAAAACACCATTAAACTGTGAAATAGAACACAGTGTGAAAATAGATTTAACCTTCACAGCGTATCGATCTCTACCCCGCACCGTGCCTAAGTTCTTGGACAACTGTTTTATAATAGGTTTTACTTATTTTCCCGTTGCTATTCTGACTTCCTCAGAGGAGGGTGTTATTTCTAAAATCTCTTGACAGCCAAGGGAAGCAGGTTTGTTGCTCAGGGAGTGCTTGGCTTCCTAATGCTCCTGCCAGCATCTCTAAAACAGGTATCAGTTTTGCAAAAGAGGAGATTTACTTTGGGTAGTTCATAGGGATGACAATGATGTAAGAAAGGGAACAGGAAAACAGTATCAGGCTTCAAGAAGGAAAGGGAAGGGTTATGCTTAAATGACCCTATCCAACATCTATATGAAAGATCTGGATTCTAATCCCAACTCTGAACTTCCTGGGAATTCCTTGGGACTTCTTGTCATTTGCAATACATTGTACAATTAATGGTGGAAAGAATATTGACTTGGGGGCTAAGAGGCATGGGTTCTAGGGTCCTTCCTCAGATACCAATTGGCTGTGTCACCTTGAACAAGTCATTTCACTTCTCTGGGACTCAGTTTTTTCATCTGTTAAATGAGGAAGCAGAACTGTTGGATTATCTTGACAATTTAAATTTCTTTAACTATATCATTTCCCCTTCCTTCTTAGGCAGAATCAAAATGATATTAGATGTTTCTAGGGGAGGCAGTGAGATATGGTATAAAGGGCTGGAAGTGTGAAGTCAGGAGAGCTGAATTCAAGTTCTTTTGCTGGTCCTCAGTAGCTATACATCTCTGGTAAGTCATATTTCATTCCTCTGAGCCTCAGTTATCTAAAAGATGGGAATAACTATACTTATACTATCTATTCCACAGAAGTGTTGTATGGAAGTCACTTTGTATGCTTTGAAGTGCAATAGAAATGTGAATTATTATTACTCCTAAAAATTAATCAGATGGGAGAGGCCCAGGACCATTTCACTTAGGAGAAGTCACATTGATGTAACTCTTTGCTAAATACCTATGCAGCAAAGCGTGGATTATCACAAGTCATCCTACTCCCCAAACACACTTCAGATAACCATTTTGTTCTTCTCCCTCCCTACAGCTTCTACTCCACCATGAGAACCAAATGGTGGAAGAATCAAATGTGCAGACTAAAATTCAAAAGGAGAGAGATGGGTCAGACATCCAAGTAATCGTACTGTGTTAACCACAAAGTACACATAGAGAGATGGAATACTAGACCCCTGTTTACACCGGGAGAAATCTTCATGAGACATAGCCTTATAAGGTCTACACCAGTTCTAACCATCTGGTAAAGGACCCAACAGGATTAGGCTCTTCTGTGACAAAAAAAAAAAAATCCATCTTTTAATGAGAAGTCTTACTGCCTGAAATCAATCCTTTTGATTTTGTGACATCGACACTCTTGTCGATCTGGACAGATTATTTTCTCTTGGGTTGTATAATAAACACTCCCTTTTTATTTATTTATTTAGGTTGGAAAATAAGAGATGAGGCTGCCAGGTGATACAGTGGATAGACTGCTGAACTTGGAGTTAGGAAAACCTGAGTTCAAATCCTGCCTCAGACCCTTACTAGTTGGGAGACCCTGGGTAAGTCACTTACCCTCCATTTGCCTTGGTTTCCTCATCTATAAAATGGGGATAATAATAGAATCTATGCTACAAGGTCATTGTGAAGATTAAATGAGACAGTATATGTAAAGCACATTGCAAACACTAAAGCTCTACAGAGAAAAAAAGGAGAAAGCAAACTGAGGCTAGAGGCGTGTTCAAGTTTCAAAAATAGAAGAATTTGGGTACTACATATCCAAAAGGGCAAAATAGAAAGTACAAATGAGCAGTGGTCAATGCCTAGGGTGTTCAACTTTTCTATAAAAGTCTATATTTCAGTTCCTCTCACTTGGTATCCTCTGTTTGCCTCCACTCCTTGATATTCTTCCCACTTCTCAGTCCTTTAACAGCTATTGTTTTTCATGTAGGAAAAAGCTAAGTTTATACCAGATCAAACACACATATAAGACACCTGTAGAAGGACAAGTATATTCTGAAATGATTTGTTGGATTTCCCTGAAAATAAAGAAAGATACTTCTCTTCCAGAGTTTTGAATTTGGGTGCATACTTTAAATGAGTTATTCCTAATTGCTTTTGCATACAAAATGAATGAACAGCAGTGTGAAATAGTGGATAGAAAACTGAATTTAGAGCCAAGATGATCTGGATTCTTGTCCTTCCTCTGGCACATGCTCTTTGTTTGACTCTAGACAAGTCAAGAACTTCTCAATGGTTTAGGAAGCTCTTTAAGACTATAAATTTCACGAAAGGTGTCAACTTGCATTAGTAGAGGGAGTTTTCTCACCAGGGAGTTCTGTACGCCAGCTTGTATCCCTAACCCTATGAAATGAATATTCCTGGGCAAGAGTATTAATACCCTACATAGCTGTTGTCCCCACTTAACTAACTGCCTTTGCTAAATAGATAGATTTTTTTGAAGTTTTGAGATGCAAGAGATATTAAGCGTCATCCATCTAGTCACAGGATCACAGATCATAGATCTGAGAATTGTAGGGGACGTCAATGACCATCTAGTGCAACCCACACTCAAAAAAAAATCCAGGTTGTAATCTACCTGATGAATAAGGCTTCTGTGTTTGCTTTGAAGCCCCCTAAGGAGGGGGATTTTACCACCCATTCCAACGTAGGATAATTTTAATTGTTAGGAAGCCTTTTTATTTTCAAGGTTATCACATTACAATACTTGTTTCTAGGTCCCTCTTCTGAAGGAATGAGGGATCAGAATCATCAAGTGAAATCTGATATGCAGCTTTTAGGATGAATCTGTAACATAAGTAATAAGAATATTTTTTAAAATTATTGATAATCATCAATAATACTAAGTGACTTTAAAAGTTATCATTATTTAGTTCAACTTAATTCCTTATTTTACAGATGAAGAAACTGAGTCCCAGAAAAGTGAAATTGTAACTTGTGTCTTGCTCCTGGAGCATGACAGGGCATGACTTTATGCCTTTATAGAAACACTGCAAGTATTTCTTACTATCTCTGTCAAGGGTATCAGAGGTAGGTTGTACATACCACATGGACACAAAGGAGAAATCCCCAGGATCCTCATAGCTATGTAACCTTGCCAATTATATCTGCCCCTGAAATTTCCCAGACATTATACAGCATCTATGTATCTATGTATCTATCTATGTATCTATGTATCTATGTATCTATCTATGTATC
>CM053582.1:473738454-473827040 GCA_028627135.1 Pseudochirops cupreus
TATCTATCTATCGCTCTATGTATCTACCTATCATTTCAATGTATCCAGTTTTGCACTGTTCACCACTAGTCCTGTCTAAATACTCTTTCTACTCTGACCCACACATGGATGAAAATGGATAGGGTTCAGCTTTAGCATCAGTCATCAGTTGCAGTTCTCTATCTTTATGTTCATTGTACTGTGCTAACAGACATTTTGGTTAATCAAACATTAAGGTTAATAGTTGCCAAATAGATCGTATATGTATTATTAATTTTCAAAGAACCACAATCAAATACAATTCACATAACACTAAAAACCAAACTAAGCATAATTTAATCGTTCTCTCTAGAGTCAGAAGTCATCTGGAGTGACCTTACATCTGTAAATAAGCATCACTAGCTTGGAAATCTCCTATCTATGAAAGGCTTTTTATAGAAGCATAGACTCCAAGAACTTGAACAGTACCATATTTATATAATACTCTATAGTTTAAAAATACTTTCCTTCTAATAATCATATGAAAAACAAATTATTATAATCCTCATCTTATTTTTTTAAACATGAAGTCTCCCTATCTTACTCAGGCTGTAAATGCTGGGGCTACTCATGGGTCCCACTCCATTTTTTTGACTAGGGCTGGCTCACCCCACATTAGGCAACCTGGTTCACCTCCCAACACACATACACCTGCAACACTTTCTATCCCACCCTTACAAGGAATTTACCATATTAATATGAGTCTTAGTGCCCCCACTTGATAGGCTTAGAGTTCTTTGGCAAAGAAATTCATGAAGTCCAAGGGATTTGCCAGTCTCAGACTTTCCAACTGCAAGGATTACAAGTTGTGAATTACCGTACCCAGCAATAATAATCTCACTTTAAAGAAAAGGAAGCTCAGGTTCAGAGAGATGGTCTGACTTGCCCACAAGTATCAGAGATAGTGATGGTCAGAGCTGAGACACAAGCACGAGTCTTTTGAATATAAGCCTGACACTTGCCCCGCTCTATCATGAAGACAGGTCCCAATATCCTCTGATACATTCTGATAGATGTTTGCCAAGGAGCTATAGACTGTTAGGGCACCCTACAAATATACTTCACAACTCTTAGAAAGCCAGATTTAATGTGGATTAGTGACAGCCCTGGGAGATAGCATTCTAATGGTTGATATTCTCCTTTGTGCCCAACAGGTATTTAAAAAAAAAAAGTCAACTGAATTAACTATTATAAGGTGTGTGTGTGTGTGTGTGTGTGTGTGTGTGTGTGTGTGTGTGTGTGTGTGTGTGTTTTCAGGTCTGCATGTACACCACAGTGTAGAGGGGGAGGTAGGAAGAGGGATTCTTTGCTACTTTCAGCAAGCAGCATTCAACCATGTAAACCTATTATACCTGAGCTTAAAGTTTGGAACAAGAAACCTCTTTTTTATGTCAACGTCACAGCCAACTGAGGTTACTTTGACAGGTTCCAGGTCAGCAAGCCTTCCATACTGACCAGGGTATCACAATACTTGGACTCTAGTCCTGGTTCCAGAACTCATCTAGTTATCTGACTGATGTTTAGTGAGTGACTAAACATTACAAAGCCATCTACTCCCATATTTTTGGTTTAAATTTCACAGCATATAGAATTCTATAGTCTTGGTTTAATAATAATTTCACATTGTAAATAATTCTATATTTTTCAAAGAACTTTTTACATGTAAACTGCATCTTGCAAGAATCCTGGAAGTTTAGGAAGTTAACTATTCTTATTCCTTTCATATAGATGAGAAAAGGGATGCTCATGGAAATTAAGTGACATGACTTGACCAAGGTCAAACAGCTAGTAAGTGACAGGCTGGACTAACATCCAAACGGAATTTCTTCTACTACGCTGTCCTGTCCACAACACCATATTTTTCATTAAATCAAGTCAAACCTATCTCAATATGAATAGTTCAATAAGAGATACAGATTGTTTACCCTCCCAGTACCAGAGATAAAAGGTGATACAGTGGAGAAAGTAAAGTCAACAAGCATTTATTTAGTGCTAACTATCCTAAGTGCTGTGAATATAAATTCAAGAAGAATGATAGTCCCTGCCCTCAAGAAGCTTACTTTCAAAAAGGAAGAAGACTAGAAGAAAGCTGAAAAAGGGGGTTTGTTTTTGCTTGTTGCAGTTTGTGTCTGACTCTTCATGACCCCATTTGGTGTTTTCTTGGCAATGATACTGGAGTGGTTGCCATTTCCTCTTCTACCTCATTCTACAGATGAGGAAACTGGCAAATAGAGTTACGTGTCTTGCCCAGGGTCACACAGCTAGTAAGTGTCTGAGGCTGGACTTGAACTCAGGAAGATGAGTCTTTCTGACTCTAGGCCTGGTGCTCTACCTAATGGGCCACCTAACTGACCTGAAAAGGAGGGAGGAGGAAGAAATAAAGGACCAATATGGATGTTGTAGAGAAGAAACTGGGAATGCCAAGAGTAGAGTGTGGAGAAGAATAAAGAGATGGCTGCCCTCCTTAAAATGGAAGTTCTTGAAGTAAGGCTACATCCAGTATGTGAAGTCCATGGCTTTCATGCCAAGGGCAGTTTCCTGGGGTGGAGTAAGCTTCCTGGGTATAGAAAAAAATGATCTCCGTCATTTATATAGGTTCTTGCAAAACACTTTACAAATATTATCTCGTTTGATCCTCACAACTGGTAGTTGTCTATTATTATGTACATTTTATAGATGAGGGAACTGAGGCACATAGAGGCATACAGTGACTTGCCCAGGGCCAGTACGTATCTGAAGCCAGATCTGGTTCAGATCTTCTTGACCCCAGGCCCTGTGCTCTTTCCTGTCCCACCTAAAGAGATTTGAATCTAAGTCAGAAGAGACGTAGTTCCAATATTCACCAAATGTGCAGCTATGGTCAAATCCCCTGACCTCTCTGAGACTCAGTTTCCCCAAAGAGATATGGGGATAACAACACCTTTTATACCTACATCATTGGGTGGTTGTGAGGGTCAAATGAAGGTGTGAATATAAAGTATTTTGTAAACCATAAAGTGCCATAGAAAGGACAGTTACCAAAGAATTAGCTACTGTCATTCCCCCTAAGGGAATGGGAATTTTGACTGAGAGGGCTACTAGGAAAGTGGGATAAATTTAAAGCCTGAACAAGTTTAAAGGAAGGAAAAAAGATCAGAATCTTCAGACACTAGAGAGTAGACAGAAAGCAGGAACCACAGGGGATGAAAGTAGGATGCAGAGATTTTGAGGAGACAAGGAATTCAAAAAGGGAGGTGTGAGAATAATGGAAATTTCACCTACAGACCTGGTGGTAACAATGCCCTCTCTTAGCACTGAGAATTATTTCCCTAATGCCATGGGCACTTATGGTGTACATTGTTGATGCCTGCCTTAAACACATATAGCACACTCCAGAGAAAGAGAATGTAGAGGAAAAAGAAGAGAAGTAATTTCATCTGGTGGAATAAAAGAAATCTAAAATGTCAGAGATAGAAGAAAACAGACAGTTGATCTAAAATTCTCCCATAGAAATAGGTTTCAGCAAATAAAGTGATTTGCACAGAGCGTTAGTTACAAATATACTTTTCAGGATTGTGAGGGCATACAAACTTTTATTTTTTCAACTAAATTGATAAGTTGGCAGGTTTGATGCGTGTGTCCTTTAGAAATCCCATTGCACCACTTGGAGATTTAACATGGCAAGAGAGGCAATAAACCAAGCGAAGGTCACTTCCAGTCTTTGCTGTAAAGGGAAAATGTTTGGTTTTGTGAAAGACACAGAATACAGAGAAAATTGAGCTTAAGAAGGCACAATATAAACACCAAGGAGAATAAATAATATAATTCTTCATTCCCATAGCACCTTTCTTTCAAGAAAATTCCTTTGATATAAGGTCCACCAGTCTAGATTATAATGCAAAGTATTTTCTAATAATCAGCTGACCCTGAAGACAAGCAGTTTTCATATTTGGGTTTGCAAAGCCCCAGGTGAATAATTTTTTCCTTCCTTTTTGAGAAAATAATACTGATAATGCTGATGGTTACAATAAATAGCACTTTGAGGTTTACAGATTGCTTTATGCAAATGATTTCATAAGCTTCTCATAAAAGCCTGTGAAGTCTGTATTATTATTATCTTCATTTTATAGATGGGGACATTAATACTCAGATGATTAAGTTCAAAAGATTAAGTGGTTAAATCGAGATTTGAACCTAGTTTTCGAGCAAGGGCAAGTTCCATGCCTTTCTTTTTTGAAACAAGCAGGTGACACAGAAGATAGAGAGCTGGGCCTGCAGTCAGGAAGAACCAAGTGAAGAACTGGCCTCAGACAATTAGACTAGCTGTCTGAGCCTAGGTAAGTCATTTCACTTGTCTGACCCTGTTTCTTCATTTGTAAATGAAGGATAAATGGAAATAATAATCATTCAGCTGTTTTTCATTCATGTCTGATTTTTTTTTGGACCCCATTTGGGATTTTCTTGGCAGAGATACTGGAGTGGTTTGCTATTTCCTTCTCCAGCTCAGTTTACAGATGAGGAAACTGAGGCAAACAGGGTTAAGTGAGTGACTTGCCCAGGGTCACACAACTAGTGAGTATCTGAGGCCAGCTTTGAACTCAAGAAGACACCACGCCCAGCACTATATCCACTGTGCTACCTAGCTGCCCCAGGGATAGGAATAACACCAAGCTGTAGGAATTGCGTTGAAGATCAAATAAGATAATATTTGTAAAATGCTTACTTAATGCCAGGCACAGAGTAGGCACTTCATAAATGCTCATCCCTTACCCTTATTGTTCCCTTTTTCACAACAATGGCTAAAACTTTGATTATTGGGACTTAGGGCTACTCCAGAACTAGTTGGTTACCTACAGGATATGATTTAAGGAATCCTGGGAAGGCTTCCTTTGCCCCAAGAATATCTCCCCTACACTTTCTGAAACCACTCACTTTACTAAGTAGGTGCATGACATTTACCAATTAGATTTCATTTGGGTCCAATTCAATTTAATTCAGTGATTCAATGGATTGGAGATCTCATAAGCATGGGCCCTCTGTCTCTCAGTACAGACTGGAATTTCCCTTAATTCTCTCATACTGTGTGATTCTGGTCTGTGTCTTTCTATACATTCTCCAGAGACAATTATCCAAAGTATGGAGGACCTTCCTCTGTTTCTTTACTATGTCATGCATACTAGTACAGCATTTGGGCTCTTGCCTTGAAGCCATTTCACCTCTATTTTTATTTATTCAATTCAATGGCATATATTTATCAAATGTCTACTAGTAAAACACGTTATACTAGGTGCATACAAATGTAGCCAAGGCATAGTCCCTGTCCTTATGGAAACACAGTTTAGCAGAGGACAACAGTGAGGGGGTGCAATGGGAATCAAGAAGGGATGTATTCAATTCCTTTCTCAAATACTTACTAATTGTATAACACTAAGCAAGTAACAGCCTCTCTGGCCTTCAGTCTCCTCACTTGTAAAATGAAGGAGTTGGACTTCATAACCTCTAAGGTCTCTTCTAGCATTAATTCTATGATCCTCTGATGCTTAGGGATACATAAATTAAGACATACTGTTAATATAGATTAGATCATGACGTATGCATAAAGATACTACTCGTGGTTCTTTGTCTACTCCCAGTGACTTCTACAAGAAAATTGAGAAACAACTGAAGTAGCCAGAAGGCAGCATAGCATAGTGGAAAGAACATTGGATTAGGGTTCACAGTCAAGCTCCATCATCTATTACTTTTGGTACAAACCATTTAACCTCTTGGCCCTTGGTTTTGTTATTTGTAAAATGAAATAGGGAGACCAAATGACATTACGGTGCTTTGAAAAACAGGACTGGACTTAGAATCACAGGACCTGGGTTTGAATCCAAGGTCTGAGATTGCAGGCCTCAGTTTCCTCATCTATGATATCATCTGAGATGCATGGGAGATCTCTCCCAGAAAAGAGCCCCAGGCCTGGAGTAATTCCAGGTATTCTGACACTAAAGAGAGCAGTAAAGCTTTTTTTTTTCTTCTTCTAGCACTCTGGTTCCACATGCCTCCATCCCAGAGTATAACTTAAGGTGAATATCTCATAAAGTAAACTCAGGTATGACTCATGTTTAGAGCTTCTTCTAAGAGGAATTAGCATAGTCCCTCTAGAAAAGGGATGTACAAAGTAGATATCAGATACAGAACAGCTAATTATTTCCTCTCCCACAAAAAACATGCTTAAAACTCAAACACTCATAAGCATGCATATACAAATACTTAAAGTGTTAAACAATACCCGTCACATTTATTCTACTCTCTCAGGAGATAAAAGACAACTTTGCAAGACTACTAACAGATCATTTGCATTCACTGCAGATATATGTATTGTCCGAGCAACTCACAAAATTCAGATCTTCCAGCCATCCAGAACACAATTCTTTATTCCCTTCAAGTACAGGGTAATCCTGTCAGAGGTAAATCTTCTCAAAGAAGGAGGGAAGTTGCAGGATGGACTTCTTACTGGGCAACCTGTACTAACTCAGGGTCTCCAGGAATTCTTTAATTCTGATTGGACAAGGCTAGAAATCTCCATTTTTTAGGATCACCATTTGGTGACTTGTATGCTCAGAGGAATGAAAAAAAAAATCCGCAACAATACACAAAAGTAGAAGAGTATGTCTGGACTTGAGGTCTAGTCTAGGTGAGAAGTAGTGATGCTGGTTGATGTTAATAAACTGACCAAATCTGCAAACAGATCTATATGAAATAACGATCCCTTAGAAGCTTTGAGACTTCACTAAAAAATATGTATTTTATCCCAAAATAAATACCTTTGTACCATGATGAAGGATTTTCTGGCATGAAAAAATGCATTTTTTTTAAAAAAGGATCAATGCTTTTAAATAATAATAATAATATGTATTCCTCTTCCTGCCCTAAGCTATTGCTAATCTTCAAACCCATTGAAAGCACATAAAACATCATGACTCCACACACAAATGAATCTTCTTCCCTTTTTTTAGTGGTCAAAAGAACTAATATCTGTGAAAGCCTTTGAACTTTATCAAAGAAAAGTTGATAGATACACATTTGCAGGATTATTACCACCGTGAGCTTCCCCTCAGTTTCCTTCCTTCAAGTATCAAACATATTCTTGTTATTGTTCAGTAGAGTAAGACAGAGCCAGCACTTGACCCTAGCCTTTTCTAATAGATACCTCAAGTGACAAGTCCTGAAAATCATCACAAAGCCTGCCTCCAGTGTCACTTTTAGTGAAAACATGATTATGTGTGACCCTTATCTATCCTCACTTCAGTATTTTAATGTGTTTTTTTTCTTTTTTTAATGTGTGTATTTTTAAGGTGTGGGTAATATATTTAAGCTTATCACAACCCCTTCTATAGATGGTCCTTAGTAGTTGTACTTAAAAACATAATTTACAGCACGTTGCTGATATTTCTCTTAGGTTAACATGATGATCATTTGATGACAGTCAGACAACAGGTCAGGAGGCCCATACTGTAAGCTAATCCAGGTAGTCAGGACCAGCTAGAGTCTGTTTTCCTCTGCTATAGACTGGTGGCAAAAGGAAAGTCCAATGCTGTAAAGATCAATATTGCATAGGAACCTAAAATGTAAGATCTATGAATCAAGGTAAGCTGGATGTGGTCAAATAGGAGATGGAAAGATTAAATATTGACTTCTTTGGTGCTGGTGAACTCAAATGGATGGGAATGGGATGAATTTAATTCAAGTGATCATTGCATATACTACTGTGGACAAAAATCCCTTGGTTCTCAACCTTCCTAATGCCGTGACCCTTTAATACAGTTCTTCATGTTGTGGTGACCCCCAACCATAAAATTATGTTTGTTGCTACTTCATAGCTGTAATTTTGCTACTGTTATGAATTGTAATGTAAATATTTGATATGCAGGATGTATTTTCATTGTTACAAACTGAACATAACCCACAGGTTGAGAACCGCTGCTAGAGGAAATGGAGTAGCTATCATAGTCAGTAAAAGAGTAAGAAAAGTAGTATTGGGGTACAATCTTATAAAGGACAGAATGATATCTATTCAGGTCTAAGGCAAACCATTCAACATCACAGTAATACAAGTCTATGATCCAACCCACTAATGCTGAAGAACCCTAAATTTCTCAGTTCTATGAAAACCTATAATATCTTCTGGAAATAACACCAGAAAAAAGAAAAAAAATGTCACATGCATCATAGAGGATTGGAATGCTAAAGAAGGAAATCAAAAGTTAATTGGCCTTGGAATATAAAATGAAGCAGGGCAGAAACTAATAGAGTTTTGTCAAGATAATTCTCTGGTCATAGAAAATTCTTTTTCAACAACCAGAAAGGCGACTCTACATATGGACATCACCAGATGGTCATTTATCAAAATCAGATTGATTATATACTTTGCAGCCAAAAATGGAGAAGCTCTATACAGTCAGTTAAAACAAGACCCAGAGTTGACTGTGGTTTAGATCATGAACTTCTTATTGCAAAAATGTGTAACAAGGTAAAATGACTGTCTACTGAGGCTTTAGAAATAGCTGAGGAAAAAAGGAAGGTGGAAGGGAAAGGAGAAAGGAAAATATATTCCCAATTGAATGCAGAATTCCTGAGAATAGTAAGGAGAGATAAGAAGGTTTTCTTAAGTGAGCAATGCAAAGAAATAAAACACTAGAATGGTAAAGAGATCTCTTCAAGAAAATTAAAGATATCAAGGGAATGTTTCATGCAGAAATGGGTATGATAAGAGATAAAAATGATAGGGACTTAACAGAAGAAGAAGAGTTTAAGAAGAGATAGCAAGAATATGCAGAAGAACTATGCAAAAAAGATCCTAACATCACCAATAAGCATGCAGAAGTGATTATTAATCTAGAATTAGATATTCTGGGGAATCAAGTCAAGTGGGCCTTAGGAAGCATTGCTAACAATAAGGCTTGTGGAGGTGATGGAATGCCAGTTGAGCTATTTTTTTTTTAATCCTAAAAGATCATGCTGTTGAAGTGCTGTACTCAATATGCCAACAAATTTGGAAAACTCAACAGTGGCCACTAGATTGGAAAAGATCAGTTTAAGTCCCAATCCTAAAGAAGGGCAATGACAAGGAATGTTCAAATGACCAAACAATTGCTCTCTTTTCACATGCAAGCAATGCTATGCTCAACATTTTGTAAGCTGGGCTTCAGCAAGATGCATACTGAGAATTACCAAAAGGGCCGGCTGGTTTCTGAAAAGGCAGAGGAACTAGAGACCAAATCACTGACTTTGCTGGATTACAGAAAAAGCAAGGGAATTCCAGAGGGGGCAAAAAAACAACTTCTACTTCTGCTTCATTGACTGCACTAAAGACTTTGACTTTGCAGATTACAACAAAATGTGGCAAGTCCTCAAACATAATGGAGTCTCATCTTATTTGTCTCCTGAGGAACCTGTATGTAGACCAAGAAGCAACAGCTAATACCAAACGTGTAATAATTGATTGGCTTAAGATTGGAAAAGGAGCATGACAAGGCTGTATTTTGTCACTTTACTTATTCAATTTGTGGGCAGAGTACATCTTGCAAAATGCCAGGCTGGATGAATCAAAAACTGGAATTAAGGTTGCTGGGAGAAACATCAATAATCTCAGATATGCAGATGATACCGCTATGGTGGCAGAAAGGGAAGAAGAATTAAGAAACCTCTTTATGAGGGTGAAAGAGAAAAATGTAAAAGCTGGTTAGAAACTTAGTAAAATTAAAAAAAAAACCTAAGATGTTCCAATGGGTCCTATCACTTCTTGGCAAACAGAGGGAGAATAGGTCTCAAACATCACTGCAGATGGTGACCATAGTCATGAATTAAAAGATGCTTGCTCCTTGGAAGAAAAGGTATAGCAAATCAGGACAGCATACTATAAAGCAGAGTCATCACCTTACTGACAAAGGTCCATATAGTCAAAGCTATGGTTTTTCCAGTAGGAATGAGATTTGGACTATAAGGAAAGCTGAGTGCTGCAGAACTGACACTTTCAAATTGTGGTGCTGGAGAAGATATTTGATAGCAAGGAGGTCAAATAAGTTAATGCTTTAAAAGATTAACTCAGACTGTTCATTGGAAGGTCAAATGCTGAAGCTGAAATACTTTGGTCACCTAATGAGAAGATAGGACTCATTAGAAAAGACCCTAATACTGGGAAAGATGGAAGGCAAAAGGAAAAGGGAACATCAGAGGATGAAATGGATGTATAGAGTCATAGAAGCAGTGAGTATGAGTTTAGATAGACTTAGGGAGATAGTTGAGGGCAGAAGGGTGTGGTGTGCTATGATCCATGGGGTCATTAAGAGTTGGATACAAATGAATGAATACATAGACTTAGAATCCAGTGTCATCTCCACACCACCATGAGGTATAAGCAAATTGAATGGCTATGCAGAACTTCCTGGTCATTGTCATCGTTTTCCTATAGTGCTTTAAGGTTTGCAAAATGTCATTTCCCACAACAGTCTTGTAAGATTGATAGTACCAATCAGCCAATCAATTTTTTATTAAGCTCTTACTATGTGCTTGTCACTGTGCTAGACATTAAGGATATAAATGCAAACAATTTCTATTCTCATTGAATTTATATTCAAATGGGGGAGTACATATTATATATACTTACATACATATATGTATTTGTATATGTATATGTGTGTATATGTGTGTGTGTATGGTGTCCTGAAAATCTTAGAGCAGTTTTAAGTTTTAATAATTTCAGAGGTATAAATGCTATAAACTTTTAAAAAATTTGAAATGTTAATTATTTAGGCTTTTAAAATATTCATACATTTCTTATTAAATTCTACATAAGCATCATTTTGTGTTGCACATTGCTCCACTCAGTTTTTGAATTTTGTAAAATCTTTCATCAGATGCTCTTCAGTCCCTGAAAGCATTGTATTTGTAATCTCAGCCTTAAGATCAAATGAAGAATGAGGTTTTCATGGATACAAGACAGTTTTAAAATGACCCTGAAAGAAAAAGTCTAATGGAAAGAGATCAAATGATCAAGGTTACCCAGCAAGAAGACTTTCTCTGCCAATCCACTGACCTGAGAAATTGTCATCCAGAAACTTGCACAAACAAGGCAGAATGACAGGGTATCCAATATTGTTAAAATTAAAATTAAAACTATACAATTCAAAATTCATAAAACTAAATAGGTATAAAAATCAATAAACTTTCCAATGATGTTTTTATAGGTTTGTAGCGTTTATATTCAGAAGTTATTAAAGCTTAAGATTGTACAAAGACATGTGGGACACTACACATATGTGTGTATATATGTGAATATATATGTATATATGCAGATAAATATAAGACTAACAAATACAAACATATACAAAGTGGTTGAATAGAATACAGTTTGGGAGGGAAGGCATTAGCAGTTGAGGGCATCAGAAAAGGCAGAATTTCTACAGAAGGTGAGGCTTTAGTTTCATCTTTAAGAAAGATATTTTGTGAAGTGGAGAAAGTAAGGGAGTACATCTGACCTAAGAGAGCCGGCCATGGAAAAGCCTGGGTCACAGAGTGTGTGAGTAGGAGGGGAATAATATCCAATGAAGCTAGAATGATAGGTTATTGTTGTTGCTTCAGTCATGTCTGACTCTTTGGGACCCATTTTGGGGTTTTCTTGGCAAAGATACTGGAGTGGTTTGCCATTTGACAGATGAGGAAACTGAGACAAACAGGGTTAAGTGACTTGCCCAGGGTCACACAGTTAGTCACTGAGGCCAGATTTGAACTCAGAAAGATGAATCTTCTTGACTCCAGGCCCCACAGTCCATCCACCATACCACCTAGTTGCCCAAATATGAGTATACTTATACTGATTTACAGATGAAGAAATTGATGCTCAGTGAGACCGAGACTTGCCTATCATCAATTCATCTGTTTCTGTAATAAATAACAGTAGCACAATGTAGCACCAGATTTAAATGTCTCCAGACTCCAGGTCCAGCATTGCTTCGACTTCATTTGGTCTTCAATAAGGGGTAAAATTTGTTTCTCTCCCTAAAACATTTTACATCCTTACTATTTTCTGTTTTCTTGCAGACCCTTAAATCATTCCTCTCTATTTAAGACTCTGCTTCTAGTCTCCATTCCTCTCACTACCATGGCTTCCTTATAATCTACTCTTTTCTCTTTTACTTTCATTCTTTTATATTTCTTTCTCAAGGAATTTAATAATTTGAGGATATCCAGAAGTTGGTTTACGTAGTGCGGTGGCAGCAGTCCTTAGACAGTAGGACATGCTTCGAGGCAGTGGTTTCTTCCTTCATCCTCATTCCCCATGTGTTTCTCATTCCTTCACCCATCACTCATCAGAATGCTGGTTTATCAGACTTGCTTAAAGACTAAGAAAGCTCTCTATGGCTCTTCTCTTTCTCAAAAGCGGAATACTTGCAAAAAATGAGAATCACATTCAGTTAAATCCCAGGCAAATCTTCAATCAAGTGCAAATATCAAATAGTTCAAAGCAGTCTGTCTTTAATGCTCAAATAGCTTTTTGAATTTGGCTGACCACCCAGAATTCCAAAGCTCCTTTAAACAAATAAACAAACAAAAAGTATTTCAAATCCTGAGAACATTCATTCACTTTGAGTTAACACCACAGTAGGCTTCGGCAATGACTGTGGCCTGGGAGTTCCATATCCCAAAGATGGAGGAACATAAGCTTCTGGGTATCAGGGCAGATTTTTTTTTCTCTTAAAGAACCCATCGAAAATGGATAAACAATTAAAAATGTATTGAATGTAAGAAGAAAAAGAGAAATCATCCCTAATTAATTCTGGTGCCCTACTCACCCCCAGTCTCTTTGTAATCCTATTGGGAACATCTTTATTGATCTGGGGGCCCTGCAGCAGACTTCTGATGCTTATCTCAGCATAAAAACCAGGCTCTTGTGATGAGCAGTGATTTAATTACATGACAATCACTGTTAACAATGCATGGCGAATCCAAGAATATGCAGAGCAAGACTGGCAGTGATAAATGCAAAGGGATAGCACTGACTTTCACTAGAGTTTCTGCAGGCTTCTCCCATGCTGCTACTTTCTCCTTAGGAAAAAGAAGGTAACAACTTTTACTATTCAAGACACCTATTCAAAAATCCCCAGCAAGGGAGACTACTGTGAGCAGAGAGTCCAAGTTGAGTCAGAGAGTGGGGGTGGGGGAGAGGCTGGAAAAGAAAAGCTAAATTTAGCTAATCAAGCAATAGCAGCATCTACTTGAAGAACTAATGTGTTTCCTCTCTGAGAAGACAATGAAAGTGGGAAATAATGAGTGGAGTCAAGATGGCAGAGCATAGAGTACAGAGTACAGCACTCAGATGAACTTTCCGAATATTTCCCCCTAAACAACTTTAAAATGACTCCTCAAATCAAATTATGGGGCGGCAAAGCCAGCAAAAGGTCAGAATTTTCCAGCCTAAGACAGCTTGGGAAGTTGGCAGGAGAGGACTGTGATGTGGGGTTGGAGATGGTCAAACGTACAACATAACCACCAGTGGGCCTTGGAGGATGCTCTATTAGCACAGCAGCAGCTTTGGAAGCTCTTAGCCTAGAGATGGTAAGAGGGTCAAACAACTGGTCAGAGAGAGTTTACAGGGAACACTTTACTGGCAACGGATGTAGGACTTGGTGTTGGTTGTCAACTCTGTTGTCCATATACAGTTCTGGCTTGCAGTACCAGGCCAGAGAAGAGTGTTTTAGGTTGGTCACAAGGCAGCAAAGACCCTGGTAGCAATTCCAAGGCAGAGAGTAGTGCTAGTGCTTATGGCTATAGGGGAACACCAGAGCCCAGACCAGGAGAAGAATAACCACACCTTTCCCAGGATCACACCACCTTGGAAACACTGAAAACTTGCAGGGCTCCCAGAACTAGCTCTAAAAACAGTAGCAACCAAAAATACCAAAGCTTGGGATAATGCCTTTTCACCTCTAAGTAAGTAGAACCCAGAGTTTAACATAAAGTTAAAAATGAAGAAATAGGTCAGACAAATAAGAAAACAACAACAACAACAACAACAAAAACCAACTTGATCATAAAAAGCTACTATGGGGGCAGGGAAGACCAAGATAAAATTCAAAGAAGACAACAATGTGAAAACAGCTTCAACCAGAGTCTCGAAGAAAAGTGCTACTTGGCCTCAAGCCAAGGAAGAATTCCTGGAAGATTTAAAGAAATAAGAATGGCAGAAAGACTGGGGAAAGAAATGAGATTGAAACAAGACAATTACAAAAAAGAGAATTAAAAGCTTGGTTAAAGAGGTGCTAAAAATAATGAAGAAAATAACACCTTAAAAACAGAAGAGGCCAAATGGGAAAGGAGGTATAAAAATTTACTGAAGAAAATCATTCTTTGAAAATTTGAATTGGGCAGGGGGAAGCTAAAGACTCCATGAGACTTTAAGAAACAATAAAATAAAGTCCAAAAAAATGGGGAAAAAAACCAAAAATTTGAAATATCTCACCAGAGATCATTTAAAAATTATTGGACTACCTGCAAACCATGATTTAAAAAAAATAGCTTAGATATCACATTTCAAGGAATTTTCAAGGAAAACTGCCCCAATATATTAGATCCAGAGGGTAAAATAGAGACTGAAAGAATCCGCTGATCATCTTAAAGATCCCAAAATAAAAACTCCCAAGGATATCATCACCAAATTCCTCAAGAGGAATTGCCAACAGCCAGAAAGAAATCATTCAAATATTATGTAGCCACATTAATAATAACACAAGATTTAGCAGCTTCCATGTTAAAAGAAAGGAGGACTTAGAATATGATATTCCAGAGTGCAAAGGAGCTAGGATTACACCTAAGAACAGCCTATTCTGAAAAACTGGATATAATCCTTGAGGGGGGGAAAATAGATATTTAATGAGATAGAGGACTTTCAAGAATTCCTGATGAAAAGATCAGATCTGAATAGAAAATCTGACATTCAAACATAAGACTTCAGAGAAGCATACAAAGATAAACATGAAAGAGAAATCATAAGGACTCAATAAGGTTAAACTATTTACATTCCTATATGGGAAGATGATACATGTAACTCCTAAGAACTTTATTGTTATTTGGGATATTAGAAGGATTCTTCATAGAAAGAGGGAGCAGCATTGCAATGTTGTCACGATATCAAAAATATGAAGTGAGAAAGAGAGATGCAGCAGGACAAGGGGAAAAGGGAGATAGAATGGGGAACTGTTATGTTCTGACATAAAAGAATCATACAAGGAAAAGCTTTAAAAATATGAGAGAATGGGGGTGGGCAGGCAATGCTTGAACCTCATTGTCATTTAATTGGTTCAAATATGGAACTCAATTGTGTGTACAAATCCATTTTACCCAATTTGGAAATAAGAAGAAAGAGATAAAAAGATATGGGATAGGGGATGGAGGGTGGGGAGGGAAATGATAAAAAAGAGGAAGGATTAAGGGAGGCAGTGGTGAGAAGCAAACCAGATCTTTGAGATAGGAAATAAAGATAGGGAAAGATAAACAGAAGAAAATAGGAGGGAGTAAGAAGTCAGGGAAGCAAAGAAGTAAAAGATGAGGAAGGAGAGAATTCCAGACATGGGAGACATGTGAAAATGCTGAGAGTCAGAAGATGGAGTTCTTCAAGGAACAGCAAGGATGCCACTATCACTGGTCCATAAAGTATTTGGTGGGAAGGGTGGTGTAAGGTGTAAGAAAACTAAATGAAGAATAGTCTGAATCACATGCTTTGTACTTTAATCATTCACTCACTACCACCCTAGATCAGAAGTTTTTTGTTTTCCATTTTGTTTGTTTTGTTTTTTGTGATGTGGCTCCTTTACAAATCTAGTGAAGCCTACGCACTTTTTCTTTGTGTGTTGTTTTAAAATTATTGAAGGAATGCTACATTTTAGTTAGAATTTAGCAAAAATAAAGACGTATTTTTTTCATTGAAGTTCACAGACTTCTATGAACCTCAGGTTTTTTAGAACCCTTGCTAGATTAAGAAAAAATAATTTATGCAACCTCTGTCTTTGCCTCTTTGCAACATTTGGCAACATGATATAGTGGAAAGAATAAGGGACCTGAAGTCAGAGGACCTACTTACTAGCTCTGTGATTAAGGGATTCTCTGACTTTTCACAACTCTTTACTTTGCTATTCTTCAACCCTAAAGGCAGTCTACCCATATGATTTCTCTCTTGAACTTCAGAGAAAGTCAAGAAACAAAGGTAATTTCATGAGCTTTAAATTTAAGATCCATTAACTCAGCTGGCCCTTATTGTTATTCAGGAACACTTTTTATTCTACTCTTTCATTTTGCACTTCAACTGTTCTAAATTTTTTTTTCTGTTTTGTAAAGCTCTGAATGGCACATTTGCTCTCCAAAGTTATAACAGATGACAGTCTCCTACTTTAATGAAAACATTGAAACCATCAACCAGGAGCTGCCTTAACTCCTCTTCTTATCTCAACATTTTAAATAATTGCTACTCACTTTTTCCTTTTTCCTTTCTCCTTTCTTCCATGTCTTCTTTCCTCCCTCCCTCCCTCCCTTCTTTTCTTCCTTGCTCCCTCCCTCCTTCCTCCTTCTCTCCCTTCCTCTCTCTCTCCTTTCTTCTTTCTTTCCTTCCCTCCTTCTTTCCTTCTTCCATCCTTCCCTCCCTCCCTCCTTCCCTCCTTCTTTCCTTCCTTCTCTCCTTCTTTCCTTCTTTCTTTCTTTTCTCAAAGTTAGAAGCATCTTTTTTTTAAAAAATTAAGACTAATCATTCTATGTATACCTTTGATTTCATTACCTCTCAAACCATTTGAGACCATTCTTACAATCATCACTTATCTCTCAGCATCTTTAAACTCTTCCTCTCCATTAATTCATTTAATCAGTAATCAATAAATAGGCATCCATTGATCACCTACTATGTGCCAGATACTGTGTTTTCACCGGGGATACAAATAAAAAGAGTGAAATAATTATTCTTTTCAAGGAGTTTACATTCTGCTGGGGAAACAATAAGTACATGTGTATATACATATATATATATATATGTGTGTGTGTGTGTATATACATATATACATGTGTATCTGTATGTATATATCTATATTTGAATAAATAAAGATATAGATATAAACATACATGGGCAGCTATGTGGTACAATGGATAGAACTCTGGGACAGGAGTCAGGAAGTTTTGAGTTCAAATCTGACCTCAGATACTTATTAGCTATGTAACCCTGGGCAAGTAGTTTCCTCATCAGTCAACTGAGTTGAAGAAGTAAATGGCAAAGCACTCTAGTATCTTTGCCAAGAAAACCCCAATGTCATGAAGAATCTGGTATGACTGAACAACAACAACAACATACACATATATATGCATACATCTTCATAAGCAGAGATACAGGTGTATCTATTGGTAGAATATATGTAAATAGGTTTATAGGTAGAGAACAGGTATATAGGGGGAGAAGATATTAACAGGTGGGGAGAGGAGGAAAGGTTCCATGTAGAAGGGTCACTTGAAATATGTCTTGAATAAGAGAGATATTCTATGGGGCAGAGATGAGAAGGATGTCCATTGCAGGAATGGTGAATTGTCAATACAAAGGATGTAAACAGGACAGGAAGGTCAGTCTGTCTAGATTACAAAGTATAGGAGGGATCTGAATGCGTAATAAAATGAGAAAGATAGGTTAGACAAGCTTGTTAAAACTTAGAGAAGAGTTTACATTTTATCCTAGAGGCAAGAGGGAGTTATTAGAGTTTATTGAGTAGAGGAGTGGTATGATCAGATCTGGGCTTCAGGAAAATTACTTGGGTGGCTATGTGGAGAATAGATGAGAGGAGGCAAGGACTTGAGACAGGAGAAATCAGTTAGGAGGTAGCTGGAAGAATCTAGGTGAAAGAACATTAGGGTATGAATGAAGGGAATAACAATTCGAGGAGAGAGAAGAAGTTGGATGTGAGAGATGTAAATAAAGGCTGCAGTAGTAAAATCTGGTATTAGATAAATTGGATAAGGGAGAGCGAGGAAATAAAGTTGGTGCTGAGATTATAAACCTAAATGACTAGAAAAATGATGATGCCTTAAACAGGCATAGGAGATTGTTTTGAAGGGAAAGATACATTCAATTTGAGGAATGCTGGGTTTCAAATGTGTCTATGACACTGACCTTAAAAGGTGTAAATAAGAAGTTGGGAGCACCGTATTGAAGCTCCCAGGAGACTAGTACTCTATGTGTAGATCTAGGAATAATCTGCAAAAAAATTAAAATTAAATCTATGGCAATTGATTGAGGCCACCAAGATATGCAATAGAGAGTGCCAAAGCAGATCTTTGGGGAGCACAAGGTGAGGGGGCATGATACAGCTAATGAGCTAACAAAGGAGATGGGGATGTAATGGTTAGAGTCGAAGGAAGAGACATAGAAGTCAGAAGTGCTATAAAATCCCAAAGAGGAGAGAATATTTAGAAAAGGGTGGACAACGGTGTCAGAAGCTTCAGAGAAGTCAAGTAGAATGAGGGTTGAGAAGAGATCGTTTTATAGTGTGTGTAACAAAAGACAGGGACAGTCAGTGTAAGAAGGATTATGTGGAAAGGTATACTGAGTTGATGGTCAAGGAATGAATTTATACAACTTTTCTAGAAAATACTTCAGAATTCTGCAGATGAAGTAACTAAAACACCCATACCACTTTACCCAGATATTCCAAGGCTAGGCATATAGAACATAGAGGTCATTGATGAAAGGGCCCATATTCACCAAAATATTCATACTATGTTTTGTGGTAGCAAAAAACTTGGACAAAGATGATGCCCATTTATCAGAGAATGGCTAAATAAACTATGATAAATGAATGTAAAGAAATATTATGGTGTTATAGAATACAAGGAAGCATGGAAAAATCTATATGAACTACAGATGATAAAACAGAAGTCCCAGGAAAACAATACACATATAATATTCTGTTACAATAATTAGGCTCATTTTAAGCCTAGGAGCAACATAATGACCCCTATGGTTCATCTTTTTTTTTTCTCTTCATCTTTGGAGATCTTATTTTAGACAAAGGATTATGATCATCACAATTGCTCGATATCATTAGGAAAATTCCTAACTTTTTTTTTCTTTTTTGGGAGAGGCAAATGAAGTTAAATGATTACCCAGTGTCACATAGTTAATAAGTGTCTGAGGTTAGATTTGAACTCAGGTCCTCCTGACTTTATTGCCCATAATCTGCCCACTGTATCACCTAGCTGCTCCTAAATCTCTAACTTTTTTTTTTTTTGCTTTTTGGAGGGGGGAAGATAGGGCAATTGGGGTTAAGTGACTTGCCCAAGGTCACATGGCTAGTAAGTGTTAAGTGTCTGAGGCCAGATTTGAACTTAGGTCCTCCTGACTCCAGGGGAGGAGCTCTATTCACTGCACCACCTAGCCACTCCCCCAAATTTCTAACTTTTAAGCAAAGTTTAGGCTCTCTAAATTTATATTGGTGATCTTTGAGCATATACATTTCAACAGAGTGTTAGAGACTATATTTGCAAAGGGCAAATGGTCTTTTTTTTTTTCAGTTAAACAGTACATTTATCTTTGTAGCATTTAGCAAGATAACATAAGAGAAACAGTTTGGGATCAGAAGTCATAATACCTAATCAATTTGATCCTATCACTCTTCTAAAAAAATCTTCAATAACTCTTTTGTGCCTCTAAAGTAAAGTTTAAAATCCTTTGCTGATTTCATAGCACTATATGATCTCATAACATCCTATCTTACTAATTTTAACTCAAACTACTGTTTTCCCCACATACTCCAACTAAATTGGACTGCTTGTCCCATAAATACAACTGATGTTTTCCCACCTCTGTGACTTTACTCACTATCTTCATTCTAACTAGAACATTTTTCTTCTACCTCTTTGCCTGTATTCTTCATTCTCAAAGCCATGATACCTCTTCCATGATGCTTTTTCTAATCCCATTCCTCACAAACAAGTATTACCTTTTCCCCTTTGAGGTGTTTTACTTACTTTTTTCTCTCATGCTGTATTATCATCAGTTGTGTATGTGTCATATAACTCTATTGAAATACAAGTGCCACAAGGACAGATATGAGTCTGATCAAAAGTTTGTTTCTTTTCTCCATTGTTTAGCACAGTGCTAATGAAAGTTGGTTTAAGTCAGCACAAATGAATAAATAAATGCATTTGTTTTCATTCAGTACTACCTTAACAGGAAGATTTGCCCTAAGGTTATAGGACATAAAGCTGGAAGGGATCTTTGAGGTCATCTAATCCATTCTATTCTTTCCAATGAGGAAACTGACGCCTAGAGAGATGAAGAAACTTGTCCAATATATCTCAATTCCCATCTGATGTTAGACATAGATATAGTTTGAACATAAACATAATTGAATTCACACATGCTAGACCTGGTCTCATTCCACCACATTCACCATCACAGGTTTGCCAAAAATGCACTTGAAACCCTGGCTTATAACATCCCAGTCAGCTGCAGAAAGAAAACTTCCACCTGTTGAGTATGCAAATCAAAATTAAAACTTGCAGGAATACATTTTTGTAGCAAGAAATGACTATGTTCTTCTCAAATTGTAAGCCTATTAAAAACGTGATAACATGCTACTGGTTAATAGTACTTAGATAGTTTCTCTGTTTATGGACTAGCATGTACACAATTTCCAAATCAGATGCCTAATTTTCCCCTAGGAAGTTGATAGGGGTGTCAATTCAAAAGGCACAACAAGAAAGGTCATTTAATTTCTTCATTTTGAACAAAGTTTTAACACTCCATTCACAACATGCCAGATTAATGGGCATTTATAGTGTCACTCTGTTTCAAACTTAATAATTCTAGTCCAGACAGAATCAGTTGCTAGTGTGAGCAGAAAGGTTAGACTCAGTGGTATATGTAATGTTACAGTTAAAATCCAAGTGGACTGTTAAGAAGATCCATCACTTGAAACAAATTGTATCCTGCTTCCAGAGACAGTTTTCCAAATCACTTACCTTAAAGGGCTCCAGTTTTTATTTATAAAACTTTATTTCTGACAGCCTGTTCAAAATGAATTGCATCATTATTATCGCCAGCTTGTGACGTCCTAGAATGGTGTAGTCAAAAGAGCACTGGAGAATTGGTTCAACTGTTTATAGATCATAGATTTAGAGCTGGGAGGTACCTTAGAGGTCATAGAGTCCAACTTTCTCATTTTATAGATGAGGAAATCAAGGCCAAGAGCGATTAAGTGACTGGCTCAAGGTCACATAGGTAGTGAGTGATAGAGTTGGGAGTTGGACCCAGATTCTCTTGTTCTAAATCTAGCAAATTTTCTACTGTTCTAACCTCATTTATCAATGGCAGGATTCTTAAAAGTTGGCAATACAACATATAGGTGCAAAGTCTAGGTCATATGGCCTGGCAATGGGTCCTAAGAATGGGGTAGGAAAGAGGAGTCTTTGGAGAAGCAGGAGAGAGTAGAGAATTGGCCATTTGGGGGGGGAAAGGGGGGGTCTGCCAAAGCAGAGGTGTCTAACACAAGGCCTGAGGGTCCCATACGACCCACAATTTACCCAAGTGCCAGGAGCTAGATTAAGATGTAACTGGGAAATACTTAACAAAGAAAATAAAAATACAATAAAACATAGAGATAATGTTCTTTTTTAAAGCTAAGTCAACATGTGGCCTTCAGGGATCCTTATGTACAGATTAGCAGCCTTCATTCTATTTGAGTTTGATACCACTGACCAGAGCACTCAGTTTCCCAGTGTCTGGCTATATTTCTGAAGTCCTATTTTTGTTGGGAGGACTTGTCAGATGGACTGGAGATGTAGGTTGCTCCACTCTAGCTGATCAAGCTCAGGAGGAGGTCCAAGGGCCTTCTCATGATCCTACCATAGGAATTAAGTTCCCAAATTACCTGAGGACTGGAGTTGCAAAGTACAAACATGAGATCAGAGGGATGGCAAGAGATAATCAGAATCTAATGTGGTTTTATTTAGAAAAGAATTTGGAATTAGATGATAAAAGTCGTTAAAATTCTCATACCCTAGACGTAGCTATTTGGTGAGGATAGAGGGCTGAACCTGGGGTACAGAAGATTTGAGTTCAAATCCCACCTCAGACACTTACTAGCTTGTGTGACTCTAAGTCACAACTTCTGTTTGCCTCAGTTGTCTCAACTATAAAATTAGTGTAGTAGTAACACTGACAACTTAGGTTGAAATAATACAAACAAAATTAATAAGTGAGTATTTATTAAGCACTCATGTGCCAAAAAAATAAAAAAGAAAGCCAGCCTTTACCCTCAAGGAGTTTATATTCTAATTGGAGAAGACAACACACAAACTGGGTGTGGAGGATATTCAAAAATTAGGGTCAGAGCTTTAAGAAAAATAAAGATAACATGGCCTAGTTCCTTCAAAGAAAAAGTGGATGCTCCAGGAAGAACTCACCAAAACCAGAAAGGGAGTGGACCTCATAGAGGAATATTGTAGGATCAGCAAAAAGACCCCAGGTACTGAGGGAAGTTCCAGAATGAATTCCTGATTTCTCCCCGCCCCCCCCAACACCCAACAAATAAAACACGATTTCAAGTACAGAAAGTCAGGCACATGGCCAAGAGGAAAACGAATGAGTTGATATTATAAGGCACTTCGCATACCTTAAAGCACTACATAAGTTCTTTTTCCCATTCTTGTCACTATCATCATCATCATCATCATCATTGCTCACCTTGGCATGGCGATACCACTCCTGGGCACTCACTCCAACAAAGTCAAAGACAGAAACAAAGGAAATAAATGATTCTGCCATTCATGGATGACAACCAAAAATCCAAAGACAACCTCTCACAAAATACTCCCTAGTCCAATACTCATTGAGTTTCAGATACCTTTTATATATTGTACTTTATTGAAGAATTGGTAACAAGTAGCTAAATAGGGTCAATCAGTCTGTGTGTCATTTCCTTCAAAATTCCATAGATATTACCCACATTTGAAATATCACTGCCAGAGACTTATCCCATTTTACTAATGGAAAAACAAACATAGAGAGTAATGAAACAATTTTCTCAAGGTGACACAAAAAGTCAGTGATAAAGTCAGGAACAGAATGTAGTCTTCAGCTCTGTCTTTTGGGTCATGCTGTCCTGTGCTTGCTAGGTAAAGGCATCACTATTATCAAATCCCCATCATAATTATCCCCCTGCTGAATCTGAGCTGAAAAGATCAAGGATTGAACTTCACCTCTAGAGGCTGACCTTTTGGGCCTGGTTTTGAAGCACTTAATGGAAGTATCAACTTTAATGAATATTTAGGAGATGCCTGCATGAGCTTGTGCTGCCTTTGAAGAGCATACAAGGTGAAAACCATTACCAAGGGCTTCTATTCCCTTCTATTTACTGGTGATATTCTTAGTTTGGGTACCTGGGGAAGCACTTTGAGGACACCATTGTACCATTCTGCAGTCCATCTACCCTTTCTAAATAGTAGCCTCACAGTTACTAACCTATTACCTTGTTGGAGTCAGGGATGGGGAGAAAATACCCCAAAAGTAACTTATAAACTCAATATTTAGTTCTTTGACACTTTATTAAGCATAATAATAGGAAAAAAGTAGGAGATTTGAATCCTGGTTATGATGGATGTGGATAAGAAATCTTGGAAAACAAAAGGAATCATTATCACCTTCTCTGAAATACACAGCTATCACAATCTGAAGAGGAAGGACACTCAAAACACATTAAAAAGGATAAACACCTTTTTTAATACTGGGCTTTCTGATGCTATAGATACCCAAATTTCCTATGCAACAGGAAATAGCAATTACTGAGGTTTCACATCATAATCTCTGAATTGGAAAACAGCTGCTTTTGAGAAAGAGAGAAGCAGTTGTTGATATTCTGCCTGTTGGGAAAACATAAAACAAAACTTCCCCTCCTAACCCTCCCGAAACATTTCTTGAAAGCATAAAAAAGAAAACTATGGCTTGAATGTCAGGAGCAATGAAGACTTCTCGACTTACAAGAAGTGAAGGGCTTATTGCTGAATAAAAAAATCACAAAGGGATGTGCATTTCGACATTGGATCTCTAGGTATTTTGTAGGTTAGAAGGTTAGAGCAGGTACAACACTCTCAAGGGATGCTATTGAGGCTTTCTAATCTAGAAATTGACCAGTTTTGGCAGTAACTCATTTCCAACTTCCTTCCTGGGGGCAGGGTCTGTCATATTTATTCATTTTCACAGCAGAATTTCTTAGGATACTTTACTTCTATGTGGTCTACATGCTTATACATGCACATGCATACACAACACTAGTCAATGTATAATTTTAAAATAATAGTACATGGAAAAAATCTGTTTTAATTCTCAGGAACTCAAAGGACATATCCATGATGTACCCACAAGGATCATGTAACTCAATATCATTTTAATAACCATGTCATAATCTAATTTGTTCATTTAAGATGTTTTCAATTATTCCTTTTTCAGTTATTCATATAAAGTCAAAACCACATAGTATTTAAAAATGTGAACATTTCAGTCTAAGAAATTTTAAATTCAAAAGAATTTTTAAATGCCTACTTCCTGCAAGGTGGGAGGCAGCCTAAAGTCATGGTTCCAGGGCCAGCCTTGAAGCTAGACTTAACTTCAAACCCCTCCTCTGACAAGTGCAATCAGGGATAAGTCACTAAACATCTAGCTACTCCCAAATAACTCTCTAAGACCATTAAGAGTTATCTGATCTTCTTTGGGAGGAGCTCCATCAAATACTTAAATGGATTTTTTGGGGGGGAGGTAAGGGGGAAAGGCAAGGCAATTGGGGTTTAAATGACTTGCCCAAGGTCACACAGCTAATAAGTGTGTCAAGTGTCTGAGGCCAGATTTTAACTCAGGTCCTCCTGACTCCAGGGCAGGTGCTCTATTTTGAACTCATGTTTGATGGATGTTTGAACTCATGGGTGTTTGAACTCATCAATGTGGATTTTCCCTCTAGCAATACAGGTAGCAATCCATCTATGCCTGCCCATCCTATGTAACTCTTATCTAGGTTCTCTTATAATTTCCCTTTGGGAGTCCACTTGGGACTTTTCCTGTCTTACTTTTCCTATCCTTGTTTTCTTTAGTGACATTTCTGCTTCCTTTTTAGGCACATCTGAGACTGTGGTATTAGAATACAAATGTGGTGTCTCCATTGTTCTTAACAGTAAAAAAAAGTTTATTATAAATTTTACCCTGTCAGCGTCTTTCTCACTTTATTAACCTGATCAGGATACCATTGGACCATGGGTTTTTCAGTATTTAATACTTGGTCTGGACACATGATAAGCCTGTCTTTTCTCTATTAGATGTTTCTCTAGTGGCATCCTTTACTCAAATTCTTCTTTAAAATTCATTATTTTGTGTATGTCACATCCTCTCAGACCCACAAGGCATCTGTACCTTTATGTGATATCCATTTTTAATTCCTTGGAGACTTTTGTGTTCTATAACTCACAGTCATAATCATACTGGTAGTTTTTATTTTAAATTCACCATTATTTTGGTATAGGGAACTCCATATGAAGAAACCTCTCTTACCAGTGAAGACTGATACCTACTTGGCACCAATAAAGTTGAGAGATTAAGTGATTTGCCAAGGGCCTCACAATTTGATCTTGCCACAATCAGATTTCCATGACACCTATCAGCCTTCATTTCCACACCATACTGGCATCATCTTCATCTAACCCCTACCAGAATCTTGAACACTATCCTTGGGAAGCTGGGCTCTGATAGGTATGAGCTTTTGATGTATTTTTATCTTGTCCAACATTACCAAACCATGTTCTACCTCCCAACAGCCCTTTGATGTACTGTCTTTCTCCATTAGAATGTAAGCCTCTGAGGGAAGTGGCTATTTTGTATTTGTACCCCTATTGCTCAACTTACACGTTCTCTTCTAACACCAACACTGAGTTTGCTCTCAATGTGTCTATGTAGATAACACCCACAAACATTGTATTTAGACGGGAAAGTAAGTATATAGGTTTGTAGTTGCTAATGATTTGTCTTTTTCCATATTAATAAGATCTGAGTTTTTTCCTTCATCGTTCATATCTTTCCTTCTTTTAGATACCTTGTGATCAATACCTCAGGGACCTCATATTATATCACCTCTACCATGAATATTCTCTTCTGAACATTGGGTCTAATCCAACTACTTTTCCCATTTTTGTTCTGTTCAGTGACATTTCTGCTTCCTCTTAAGCATATCTGAGACTGTGATATTCAAGTATAGTGGCTCAATTGTCCTTCGTGGTGAAAAAAATTATTATAAAATTTTACCTTTATAACCTTTCCCATTTTCCCTCTCTCACTTTCCTCCTTCCATTTGCATCCTTAAATGCCCTCAAGAGGATGTTTCTCAGTATGGTCTTTCACCAAACTCCTTGGTAAAAATTGACTTTTGTGTTCTGCTGCTTCTCTCTGCTTTAGGAGGGGATATTGTTCATACAAAATTTTAGTCAATTTTGCTCCTTAAGATTTTTAAAATGAATTTATACGATAAGTTATTATTGTCTTCAGCTGCCAATTCTCTGCATGGCAGGTAAATAAAATTTTTGTGAAGGTATTATTAAATCCTGGACCCAGACCAATAAGAAAATAAATGCACAAGACATTGTACTAGGTGTTGGGTGTAGAAGAACAAAAAGAAAGCATTCCCATTCCTCAAGAAGCTTCCTTCTAAAGCAGTGGTTCTCAACCTTCCTAACGCCACAACCCTTTAATACAGTTCTTCATGTTGTGGTGACCCCCAACCATAAAATTATTTTTGTTGCTACTTCATAACTGTAATTATGCTACTGTTCTGAATTGTAATGTAAATATCTGATGTGCAGGATGTATTTTCATTGTTATGAATTGAACATAACCCACAGGCTGAGAAGGAAGCCATACCATATACATTTATAAGTAAACACAAGGCAAGTTGAGGAGGAAGAAAATACTAATAGTTGAGAGGGTTGAGAAAGGCTTCATGGAGAAGATGGTTTGTTCTGCAAACCTTGAAAGTAGCTATGAATTCTAAGAGGAGGAGGTAAGAGTCTGCTTTCAGGTTTTAAAAATTAAGGGACTGCTTCAGTATTAGTGTAGCAGGAACACTCCTTTACTATATGGAAAAAAGGAAGGGAAATAAGGATTTTATTAAGTGCCTACCCTTTATAAATATCTCTGCAAAAATACATATGGCCAAAGTTTTTCTTGTAGAGTTGATTTCTCCAATGACCACAACAATCTTTTCATTTTCTTTTTAGACTGGTAACTTTCAGTATTCTTTTCAAATGTTTTGCCATCTCAGTATTAGCAGCACTGAAAAATAAATGCCAGTTGTAAGAGTTTGCCAGGGTTAGCTCAGTCCTTCATAATTTAATGAAGACTCTATTCAGGGTGGTGTGTACCAAGGCTGTACAAGAACAGAAGGAAATAAAACATCTCCCCATAATATATGGCTGTACTAATGTCTCTTCTTCTATGTGAATTAAAGATTCCTAGTAGAACGGGCCAGCCTCCCTGACAAAGGAAGCAAATAAAAACAGACTGACCTTTTTTGACTTGTCTTCCATTAACTCCTGCATTAAGGCTCATCTACAAAAGCATAGAGAGCGGTGCACTGCTGAAAGTATTACAATGTTAATAACTCATCACTACAATTTTTTATGGTGACCACATAATGTAAATTAATGCAAACAGTCTGAAAAGGGGAAAAAGTGCTTTTTGGATTCCTAGCTGTATCAAATGGACAATCATTCTTATGCAAAGTTGATGGGTTTGATCTACCCTCATACACTGGGAATTACTTTTCTAGGTCTAGTGCCAATTTTGTGCTGACCTTACCTAAGGGTTTTTCTCTAGCCAGTGGTATGTGTTTAGGAAATGGCTAGCCAGATCAAATAGTACAGTCTCTGATGTTGGAATATAGTTTGATGGAGACAAAATATCACTGGATTGAAAAAAAAATCAAGAGACCTGGGGTTCTAATCCTGGTTCTAGCACTCATTTATTGTCCAACTTTGGATAAATCAGATCACTTCAGTTTTCTCATCTGCCAAATGGGCATATTACTACTTTAGCTACCTGATCAGTCTTACAGGGCTGTGAGGTTCCAATGAGATAATATACATGAAATCATTAAACGACTCATGGATTTAACATTCTGGATTTTTTGTCAAAGCAAAACTGAATTGTACCAAGACTAATTTTGTGATCTAGGCATTTTTGGCCTCATATTCTAAGCTAGTTGGGCCAAATTTATCATTAAAAGCCTGAAACATAAGCTAAAAAGTTAGTCTGCTATAATTTTTTCTTTTTACCAGCGTATCAATCATTGAGACACTTCCCTTGTAGTTATCTTTCTATTAAACAAACTGAGGCATTCATAAATACGGAAGTGCCCAGGGCAGAAGTCTTTGGAACAGAATAAATGCAGATTGTGAGAGTCATATCATGAATTGTAGTTTCAGATTTTTCCTTTCTGAGTTTATTCTAAAATGTTGACTCTTCAAAAGTGCTTCCATCAGGCTCTAAGCCCTTTGCTCAGTTTTAGAAATGGACATAAGTGATTCAGGTTCAGTATTGGGAAAATATCCAATGATGATAAACCCATATCATACACAGTCTTGTATAGAAGGGGAAAAAGTGCCAGCCATGTGGAAACAGTTATCCAGCTAGTACCAGAGAAAGTGGGTAGTGAGCAGATGGTGCCATACACAACAATCAGAAATGAGAAGTGGTAACTTGAACTGAAATCTCCCTTTGAACTTGAAGCTATTAGAGATCATCTTGGACTATCCAGCCAGTCATATTCCAACAAAATCTATATTAGAAAACTCTCAAAAGGAATAATTTGATGAGGAAAATACCTGCTTCAACTTATTTTAATACATTAAGGATCTGAGTGGGTACTCTCTTCACTCACACACACACATACTTATACACATACATGCATACACATACACATATAGAGATATATAGATGTATATATACATAGACACATACATACACATACCATACATACATATACATATGTACATATATGTATGCATATATGTATGTGTATACACACACACACACACACACACACACATAGGGAGAGAGATAGCGAGACAGAAAAAGAGACCCTTCTTTAATTCAGAAGAGAGTTTCTACGGCCAAAAATGTAATCACCTGTTGAGAAACCTTTCTGACTTACCTAGGCTGTGCTTGGACAATGGGCATATCACCAAGTCTGCCACCAAAGCACCTCCATCTTGGAGAAAGAAGATTGTGCTTCATTCACAAAGTCATGAAGAACCTCGATGTTTTCAACAATTAATCAATCATCACATCTCAGAATAAATTTCATTGGTTATGATTCTGTCATTGTACAAAGCTAAAGAATCTTTGAAGAAGGAGAAGTAGAAGACCTATTTAAACATGTTAGCTTATGTATTGAATGAAATACTCAGTATTTGCTAAAGTCATATTATAGACAGAACTTGTTTGGAGCAAAACACAGGGTCTTTGACCAATTACATCTTTTTTTTTCGTGAAGAAAAAATGTTTTTATACTTAATCATATGACCCTTGCTCCTACTCTTTTCCTTCTCCTTCACCTTCTTCCCTGGAAGAATCTTCCAGAACACATCACTACTGAATGACAGGAAAACACAATTCCACTGGGGCACCATCCCTTTATCTTCTCTCTCTTTTTGGTTCCCCCCACCCAAACACAACGATACTTCAATGGAGAACCATCATGCTCTACCACCTGGCCTGTGTCTACAACCTGTAAAACTTGAGCATCATTATCTTTTTTTTTTTTTTGCTCTTTGGAGCAAAAAAGTTAGGTGACTTGCCCAAGGCCACACAGCTAGTTTTGTGTTAAGTGTCTGAAGCCAGATTTGAACTTAGGTCCTCCTTACTCCAAGGCTGGTGCTCTATTCACTGTACCACCTAGCTGCCCCACCATTATCTAATCTTAAGTAGATTAAGTACCCCTTGGCCTTGTCATAAATCTCTCCACTGAACTCTTAGGAGTTGAAGGCCTTTTCATCTACTTTTCATCTGAATCCCTTTCACATCTTTTCTCCTCCCAAAAGAGTATGAGTTATTTGAGAATGGGGACTGATGTTTTTCCATTTGTGTTCCTAGCACTTAGTACAATGCTTGGTACATATTAAGTATTTAATAAAGGCTTTTTCATTCAGTCAGTCACTCATTCATTCATAAAACAAGTACACAAAAAACCAATGCATGAAGTATGAGAAGTGCATAGCAGAGGTCCTGATGTAGGCCAGTGAGAGATTTGTGAAGGGAGAGTTCATTTTCTTTTTTGGCTGGAGGGAGAGGAATCAGAGACGACTTCATGAAAACAGTGCCATCTGGATTTGGCTTTCAAAAGATTCCAGAGGGCTGGAGAAGGGGAGGTATG
Source organism: Pseudochirops cupreus (assembly GCA_028627135.1). Lineage (NCBI taxonomy): Eukaryota > Metazoa > Chordata > Mammalia > Diprotodontia > Pseudocheiridae > Pseudochirops > Pseudochirops cupreus. The sequence continues at coordinate 473,768,925 of CM053582.1, forward strand.
AGACAGTTCAATCGCATGGAACAGCATGTACAAAAGTGTGGAGAATGGACACTCTGAGAACTGGAGAGACAAAGTCATTCACTTTGGAACAAAAAGCACTTAGAAAGTTCATAGATTTAGCTCTAAAAGGGACCTCAGGGTATTTCTAGTCTAACCCCCTTCTTCTCCTGATGAGGAAACTGAAGCAGAGAAAGGATGTGATTTGCTCAAACTCACAACATTACTTCAGGTCTGGGGTAGAATTTGAACCTAGGTCTCCTAACTACAAGTACAGTGTCTTATCCACCAGAACATAAGGGAGCCCAACACAGTTATGGACTAAATGCAATGACCTCAAGTCTCAGAAACACTTGGTGAGTAGTATAATACAAGACTGGACTGGAAAATTAGACTGGTATCAGACTCTGGAGGGCCTTGAACACCAGGACCAGGCATCTGTATTTTATTCAATAGGCCAAGGAAAGCCACTAAGAGTGTTTTACTAGGAATGAGATGATCAGAACAATGTACTAGGAAGATTATTTGGGCAGCTGTGTGAGGGATGAATTTGAGAAGAAATAGACTAGAGACAAGGAAGCTGGGTAGGATTTAATTACGATATACTAGGTAGAATGAGACAAGGGTCTGAACTAGAGTGATTGCAGTGGGAGTAACAAAAAGAGGAATGACGTTAAAGGTGTGAAAATTCAATGGAGAAACAGGCTTATTTAAACTTTAAACTAAAATTAACTATGAACAGAGTGGGATTTCAATAGCGTCTTGTAATGATGAAAAACATTTTGAGGAATGGAAAAAAGAAACCTAAACACCCTAGCAGAGACTTAAGTAATCGCTATTATCGCCCACTTTCTTCTCTGAGATTCCATGCATGACTAAGTGGAAAAAAACAGTCCACAAGTTGTGATAATATCTCCTTTCTCATGACAGGTTCCAAGTATCCCCTTTGGCCTGTAGACTACAGTCTTCTGCATTGAGTGGGAATTTGTACTTTTTACAGATGCTAATTGATGGTGGGAGCAAATTCACAGGGACAAGTAAAACAAAGGGTGAAAGACAAATTGAACCTGGGTGCCTAGGGAATGAGAGAAGTGTGAAAAATGAAAGGACAAGTCAAGAGACATGGAGAGAAATCAGGAAAGATGGAGGCTGGAAGCAGGTGGACAATTTAAAAGCTGAGAATGTAAATAACTAAGGAGGACTAGCTCATGGTGATTCCATGGGGGTGGGAGAGAGGGAAGTTATCACTTCTTGAAGGAGACAGCATGTTAGTGAGATGAGGAATGCCTTGGAGTAAGATATGCATGGTCAGTATTCTGTTCAACTAGAGACCGAGGGTTTATTGGCCAAGAGAGGGTGGGATGACTAGGGGTGATGTAGGAAAGCTGAGGGAGGGAGGTTGTATAATGATCAGTATGAAACTAAGAAAAACCAGTCTTGTTAGAGGACCAGGTGAAGAAAGAACTTGAAAAAGGGTAGCACTTGCTGAAGTAGAGACATCTAAGTAGGACAGTGGATAGAGTGCTGGATTTGGAGTCAGGAAGACCTGAATTCCATTCTGGCCTCAGAAACTTACTAGCTGTGTGACCCTGAGCAAGACACTTAAACCTCTGATTTGCCTCAGTTTTCTCATATGTAAAATGTGGGTAATAATTCTACTTCTCAAAGTTGTGTGAAGATAAAATCAGATAATATTTGTAAAATGCTTTACAAGCTTAAAGTACGATATAAATCTTTATTGTTATTACCCAAAGATACATGTACAATTTTTTTCTGTTTATGTTCTAAAGGAATAATTAAATGTAACTTATGGATGGGGAAGGAAAGTATAAAGGTCACCCATCTCTATGCCCTCATTTTATGTCCCCAAACCTTTAAAACTGCAAGAGTAGCAACAGTCAACCCTGCGATTATGTAATCCCAAGCCTAAACCCTGAAAATCTTGGTGAAAATTATTGGTTGAAAAGGGAGTTCATTTTATCTTAATGACCACTCTTGACTGTTAAGAATCAGTTAGTTTGTGTATCACTTAATCCACTTTGCTTTTCTTCCTTTTACATCTTCCCTCCCTTTTGGTCATTCTGCTACTTGTTCACTTGCATTATCAGGCGGGCAGCAGGATGCCATATACAAATCAAATGATATTGCCACTTCATAGTAACTCATGTCAAGTATCAACAAGCAGAAGAACGTAATGGTCAAAATAAAGTCTTGAAAGCATGTGTATTCCATTTACCCATACTCCCATATGGCTACGAGCAATCCAAAATTAGTTAAAAATGAAGGACTGGGAGAAAGAGGAATAGCTATAATTAAAATGGATGAGGCATTAATGTTGTAAGTCTTTCCCAAGAAAAGCATATGTGAATACTTAATAGATAGAAGTGGAGACTTATAACTCCTTATAGTAAGCAAGTAAAGGCTGTAACAACTCTATAAAATAGGTAATGCTGGAATTATAGTGCCCATTTAGTGCTTGATTTTAACTCAAATAATTGAGAAGCTAATCCTTATTTTATAGGTGAGAAAACAAACTCATAAAGGTTCAATGACTTGCCACTTTAGCATACCTAGTCAGTGACACTGGAAGACTAGAATTTGGGTCTTCTGGCTATATCTTTACCCTTTCCAACACACCAGGTCAAAGAATACATTAAATAATGCATAACCATTTAAGATCCCTATCAGAAGCATCACTCCATGTATTAGGGTGGACACAATGACTTTGATTTATTCCAAAACACTGAGTTTAAGATGAACACATCATTAAATAGGAAGTCTATTTTGGGAATTAAGGTCCATTCTTGATTACAGTCAATACTACATTTCTATAGTTGGACTTTCATAGAGTATTTAGGAGTGTCTCCAAAGAAGCTAGTAGGGGTAATGCTTTAGCTTGGTGGGAGAACACAGCCCCAACAATTTCAACAGGATTTGAAAAGATTGTAAACAAGGGGTAGTGATAAATAACAATGGATCAAGTGGTTGAGATGTTTCTAGAAGAGGGTTAAGAAGTTCAGTGTCAGATGTGGTTTCATTTCAACAGCTTCATTAATGAAACGAAAGGAAACTACCTCACCATCAAAGCATATAACAACAGTATTAAATTGGGAAACATTGCAGAGAAAACCAGTAAAAAGAATTATTCACATAGTTCTTATCAATGTCTCCGAACCATATATATATATATATATATATATATATATATATATATATATATGTATTGGTGATTCAGTAGAATTGTCTGTGTGTGTGCTTGTATATAGGAAGAAAATATTTATTAATGTAGCTTATTTTGTCCTATAACCTTTAAATTCTAAACTGTGGCTACTTCTCCAACTTGTTTCAGGTGGGAAAGGGTTGAATTTGGAGAGGGGATCTGACTGGTTTTTTTACACAGTTTCTAAGTATCAACCACTGGGAAACATGATGACTAATGACACAAGTATCAGTTATAGCTTTATTACATCAAAATATCCAGTTCAAAAGCTGCTAAACATGTTATTTGGCACTAGAGGATGATGGGTTTTAAGTGATGCTAGATTATGACTTTAGAGATGATATAGTTTAGCCCTCACAGTTAAAGGAACTGATAGACTTAATTTTTCATTTCCATCCAAGTAGGTTTGATGCCACGTTTCTATAGGAATAGAAGGATGCCCTTCTATGGTGAAATAGGTTTTTAGTTTCCCATTACTGTCATTTTTTCAACCAAGTCAGGATGATCATTTGCTAATGATACTGTAGAAAGAATTCTTATTCAAGTGGTGGTTGAATTGATGCCCTCTAAGATTCCTAGTGTAACAAATGTAAAATACACTAAAATCTTTGGTTTTTTCCATCCTATAAAACATGATATTGATGCCTTCCTCGAGAAAAACAAAAGCAGCATTAAAAACTGCATTAGATAAAAGAACAAATGATTGCCAGTAAGCAAATACCTAGCATATTACTTTCACTTAAATATTGATAATAGTTTTGATTCTCCAACCAAGAGATATGAGGATAGAGAAGTGCATTCTCTAGGATGGCTTCCCTCTACAAATTTAAATGTATAGATGAATTTGACTGACCCTCTGGGGAAAGGGAAAGAGTGGAAGCAATTTGTTGAATAGAACCAAAACAATTTAAATTAATAACTAGGAATCATTAATGAGACATTAGGAATATTTATTTTAATAAACACAGAAGCCTCAATGGGCAAGATACAATTGCAGTTTTCAATATTTGTAGTATTGTCATAAGAAAGAGTAATTTTGGAGGATTTCTGATCATGGCAATGTGGGACTTCTTCCAGTGATTCAGATTGCAATCCATCTACACAATTTCATCCAGTTCAATCATTGCCCATGTCCTCCCACAGATTGTCCATAATGATGCTGTTCAGGAGGAATCCATCCTCTAGGTCTATTATTTTTTTTTAAATGGTATTTTTATTTTTTCCCCAGTTACATGTCAAGATAATTTTTAGCATTCATTTTTACAAGACTATGAGTTCTAAATTTTTCTCCCTCTCTGTCCTCCCTCCACTCTTCCTAAAATGGGAGGCAATTTGATATAGATTATACATGTTCTATCATGTAAAACATATATCCATATTAGTCACAGTAAATATGCTTTGATTTGCATTCAGAGTGCATCAGTTCTTTATCTAGGTGTGGACAGCATTTTCCTTTGTGAGTCCTTTGTACTTGTCTTGGATCATTGTGTTGCTGAGAAGAGCTGATTTATTCATAGTTGATCATCACACAGTGTTGCTGATATTGTGTACAATGTTTTTCTGGTTCTGCTCATTTTGCTTCACATCAGTTTGTACAAGTCTTTCTGAAATCTGCCTCTTCATCATTTTGTGATGTGTATTCCATTACATTTATATACTATAGCTTGTTCAACCATTCCCCAACTGATGGTTATCCCCTCAGTTTCCAATATTTTGTACTATAAAAAGAGTTGCTAGAAATATTTTTGCTCACATAGCTCCTTTCCCCCCCCCCCCTTTTTTTTATGGTCTCTTTGTGATACAGACCTAGTAGTGGTATTGCTAGATCAAAAGGTACGGAGAGTTTGGTTGCCCTTTGGGCATAGTTTCAAATTGTTCTCCAGAATGGCCGAATCAGTTCACCACTCTACCAGCAGTGCATTAGTGCTCTGATTTTCTGACATTCTCTCCAACATTTATCATGTTCCTTTTTTTTTTCTCATATTAGCCTGATAGGTATGAAGTGGTACCTCAGAGTTGTTTTAATTTGCATTTCTTTAATCAAAAGTGTTTTAGAACACTTTTTCACATGTCTATAGATGGCTTTGATTTCTTCATCTGAAAACTGCCTGTTCATATCTTTTGACCATTTATCAATTGGGGAATGGCTTATTTTCTTATAAATTTGACTCAGTTCTTTATTCATTTGAGAAATGAGACCTTTATCAGAGATACTTTCTCTAAAGATTGTTTTCCAACTTTCTGCTTTTCTTCTTATCTTGGTTGCATTGGTTTTGTTTGTATAAAAGCTTTTTAATTTAACATAATCAAAATGATCTATTTTACATTTCATAACGTTCTCTATCTTGTTTGGTCATGAATTCTTCCCTTCCTCAGGGAAACTATTCCTTGTTGTTCTAATTTGCTTATGGTGTCATCCTATGTCATCCTTTATGTCTGAATCATGCACTCATTTTGGATCTTATCTTGCTATGTGGTGTGATGCTAGTCTATTCTTAGTTTGTCTCCTACTGTTTTCCAGTTTTCCCACGAGTTTTTGTTGAATAGCTAGTTCTTATCCCAAAATTTGGGGTCTTTGGCTTTATCAAACACTAGGTTACTATGACCATTGACTATATGTCATACATACCTAATCTATTCCACTAATCCACTACTCTATTTCTTAGCCAGTACTTGCTAATTTTGTTGATTGCTACTTTATTAGAATATAGTTTGAGATCTGGCGTTGCTAGACCACCCTCCTTTGTATTTTTTTTTATTAATTCTTTTGATATTCTTGACCTTTTATTCTTCCAAATGAATTCTGCTTTTTTTTCCTAGCTCTATCAAATAATGTTTTGGTAGTTTGATTGGTATGACATTGAATAAGTAAATTAGGTTGGGTAGAATTTTCACTTTTATCATATAGCTCAGCCTACCTATGAGCAATTGATATTTTTCCGATTGTTTAGATCTGACTTTGTGTGAAAAGTGTTTTGTAATTGTGTTCATACAATTCCTAGGTTTGTCTTGGCAGGGAGATTCTCAAGTATGTTACATTATTCAGTTATTTTAAATGGAATTTCTATCTCTTGCTGCTGGGCTTTGTAAGTCATAGAAAGAAATGTTGATTTACATGGTTTATCTTACATCCTACAACTTTTCTAAAGTAGTTATTTCAAGTAGTTTTTTAGTTGATTCTTTAGGGTTCTCTAAGTATGCTATCATATCATCTGCAAAGAGTAAGACTTTTGTTTCCTTATTGTCTACTCTAATTCCTTTGATTTCTTTTTTCTTCTCATTGCTATAACTAATATTTCTAGTACTATATTGAATAACAGTGGTGATAATGGGCATCCTTGCTCTACCTCTGATATTATCAGGAATGCTTCTAGCTTATCCCCATTACAGATAATACTTGATTATGGTTTTACACAGAGATAACTTATCATTTTAAGTAATGCTCCCTTTATTCCTATGCTCTCGAGCATTTTTTAATAGGAATGCGTGCTATATTTTGTCAAAAGCTTTTCAGCATCTATTGAGATAATCATATGATTTCTGTTAGTTTTGTTATTGATATGGTCAATTATGTTGATAGTTTTCCTAATACTGAACCAACCCTGCATTGCTGGTATAACTCTTCTAAGTCTTTTAACATTTGGTGTATATGAGTAGAAAAGTTAGACTTTTCATTAGTGTTATCTCTCACTCTTGTTAACTGTCTAACCCATGACGATTATTCAGTAATCTGTTCCCAACTGGTATTACTTCAAATTGTATGCTTCACACTATTTGCTTTTGCAATGTAGTCCTCTATTAGCCTTTGGGTCACCTGAAATTTGTTCAGGAATTGTGGTATTTATGGTAATGTGGCCTTACTTAAAGTCATAAAGTGTCACCTATCTTAAGAATCAGATTTACTCTGTTTGACCCAAGGAAGCAGAGCTGGACCAAGGGCTGTAATTGACAGGGAAAGATTTCAACTCAATCTAAGGAGAAACTTCCTAACAATGAGAGAGAGTAAATGCCCTATTGTTAGAGGTTGTCTAGGACTTGGAGAGCTATTAGAAATTAGGTGTTTTTCAACCCTCCAGTCTAGCATAGTCTAAAATCTGAAGGCTTGTAGATTTTCCCAGGTCTTTTCTCTGACACAGTTAGACCAATGCAAGAAGAATGAATTTACTTTAGTATCCTGTGGCACTCACCCAAAGCAGAGTTATTTGAGCTCTGACTCAAAGACATTAAGGGTGCAGTGTAGCAGAAACTACAAATCACTATTCAGAATTGTGACTTTCCATTAGTGACCAGTTTACAACACGAACACAGTTCCAGAGATTCTTTTACTTATATTTCTCAACTGTTCTGCTGTCAGAAATGTGATGTATAAATAGGTAAAAAGATTGAATAATATTAAAATGTAGAAGTACCTATAGTTTATTAAGTATGAACAACCTTTGTAAATCTAAATCATAAACATATGTACCTACCATCTGTACATGTGAGAATCTTTTGGAGCTAACAGATGATTGGTGAATTTATGACAAATCCAGATTATCATCCTCATTTAAATCATCCCATACATCTAAAATATATCTGACCCAAAAAAAAGTGGATTACTACTCAGAAGCAAAAGCATATTTTTTTCTCTCACCAATATGTATGGATTTTTAAAAAATAAACATGTAATGAAGCATTTTAAACTTGGTGTTTATATTTGAACACGGTCATTTGACATGCTAAGAACCAACTTATTGCATCTAAAGAAGAAGGCAGAATATTATCATGGGAAAAGCACTGGTTTTGAGACCTAGATTCTAGCTCTATGGTCTTGGGAAAAAAAATGATGTATCCTTTCTCAGTCACAGATTCCTTGAGTTAACAAATGAAAAACCTGAGGCATATAATTTCTGAACTTCCTGCAGTTATAAAATTATTTATTTCTACTTTACATAAGAAATTCCTAGGTTGCCAATGGTTTCTCTACTCCAGTACTCTATTTCTGACAATGGTGTCCAAAAAACGTTTGGGAGAAAGTATAGTAGCAGCAACTTTCTTTGGTATAGTCTTCAGAAGATATGAACATATTCCAACATCCATAATCTTCCCTTCATAACATATAAAGGGTTCATAAGTTACAAATTTATTTAAACTCTTCTAGAAACTGTCTGCAAAGTCTTACTTTCCTGCCTCATTGAGGCATGGAAGTGATCCTAGATTTTCAAGATCTATGTTGCCACATTCTGACAAGTTCTACCATGCTATAAAATCTGTCAATAAACTATGTCTTCTTCTAAGGACCAGCAGAGCTAAGTACCAAGAATCTTATCATCAGTGGGATGGTCATATGTTGATTCATTCTTTGGTCAAAGCTATCCATAAAAACAAAAATAAAGTAGAAAACAGTCTTCAGTCCTACAAGAATAATCTATTTCTGATGTATGAGTCACTTCTGAATTAGCTAAAACTATACACAATCAACTTGTTAGAGTAAAAATCAAATTTCATAAAAACTTAGAGAATAAAAATGAGAACAAGTCATGGAGTATAATTAAAACAATTTCAACATGACCTACTTAAACTAGCTGGTAATGACAAAAAAAAATGGTAAATGAATGGAGGAACAAGTATTGACAATTTCCTTAAGAAGTTTAACCAATGTAAATTGACTGGCATGAGACCAAAAGAGGCTAGAATAATTTCAGCCAGAAGACACTTTATCTCTTTGCCAAGCAGAGAGATATAGTATACAGTGGATACATTGGCTTAGAATAAAATTTGTTTGCAACATTTATGGGGAAGAATGGTAGAATGTTATTAGCAAGATCACCTTCATAAGACAATGAGAAGAATTGAAGGAGGAAAAAAGCTTGATGAAAGCTGGTCAAGAAATTCTATTAAGCAGAGTTAGGCCATTTAAAGATAGAAACAAGGACAACAATCAATAGATGAAAAATGCTGAAGGTATGTAACGATGTATGTAATAAATTCTTTTCATCACGAAGGGTGGTGGAGACATCACATTTAGATTCAACATTACAGGCCTTGATGTAATATGCAAAAAAAGTGTAACTGGCACTGATGAAAACAAAGATAAGGAATCTAGCTGTACAAGAATATACAGAGGAAATCCAAGGTAATACAATTTTGAGGATGTGAGGGAATTGATAGTCAATGGATTCGAAAGAAAAGAACTGTAGTCACAGAAAACAAATCTTGGATCTTATTACCAAAATAAGGCAACTGAAATAGTATTAGTAACTACTGAACCAAATGGTTACTTTGCCATCTATTGAACATTTTTATGGTGGAAATCCCACCCCCACCCCACACACACATCAAGGATATGCTTGATGAAAATTTAAGAGAATAGGGAGTCTTTTCCAAATGATTTTTCATAGTAGACTATATCTTTACAATCACACAATTTCAGGAAAGAAGAGAATACAACCCTCCAGCCCTTGCTCTTAAGAAGCAAGTGAGGTATAAGGAAGGGAAATGTATGCATAACAAAAGTATTTATCTTTGAAATAAAAGACATTTTTCATATAACCCTACTTACGTGTAATACTAACTGCATCAAACATGAGAACATTACAGATCTCATTAAGAGGCTATGCAATCACTCAAATACTCCCTGATCCAACCATGCACATTGGGAAAACTAAGTGAATGAAACTCCAGAGTAAGAAGAGAAAATTATCCAACCAGAAAGCATTTATTAAGCACCTACTATATATCTGGTACTAAATGGTGGAGATACAAACATAAAGAATGAAAATCACTACTCTCAAGGAATTTATATTCTAATGGATAGTTATGAAGTTAGGACTGCAAAACATAGAGTTCATCCATTCTGGATCATGGAACCATAGATCTAGAATTGCAAGGGAGGTCATCTAGTCCAGTCCTTCTTAACTATGAGTCAACCCTGTATGGTGTTGTGAAAAATTTGGCAATGGGTTAAAGGTTTCTGAACACTCAACCAAAAATTAAAAGTCAAATGCACAATGCATCGTAGGTATTTCTGGCAGTACTTGCTAATGTTGCTTCACATTAGCTTTAGTTGCTAATTAGTTGCTTCACAACTTTGTTGCATCCTTGGTTCTGAACATACAACATGCATGCATTGCAACCATCATGCCCACACAGCACCAACAAACTGCGGAAATGAGAAAAGGGTTTCTGAGCAGAAAAAGTTTAAGCTCTGATCTCTAATCCAACACTTTCATTTTATAGATAAAGAATATGAGGCCTTTGGATGCTAAGTTATTTGCTCAAGTTCATATGATATAAAGTGACAGAAGTAGAAATGACCCCGGAACTTCCAAATTTAGACTCAGTGTTCTTTCTACTGTACCATGTTGCCTCTTATCCTAGACAGAAACATAGAAAAGGAATCAAGGAGAATACTGGGATAGAATGTTTTAACGTTCTCCTCCTCCTTTTGGAAACAAAAGCCCATCTTCTTAATTCCCACGTAGCACTCAAAAAATGAAAAATTATGTGGGAGAAGTGATATAAAGTATGCTGTCAGACAAATGTAGGACTGAAAAAACAAACAAAAAAACCAAAGGGCCAATCAAAATTCAAGCTGATGCTGCTGTTCAGCCATGTCCAACTCTTTGGGTTGCCATTTGGGGTTTTCATGGCAAAGATCCAGGACTGGTTTGCCATTTCCCTTTCTAGCTCATTTTGCAGATGAAGAACTGAGGCAAACAGCTAAGTGACTTGCCCAGGGTCACATAACTAGTAAGTAAGTGAGGCCAGGTTTGAACTCATGAAGATGAGTCTTCCTGATTCTAAGCCCAGTGCTCTATCCACTGTCCCACCTAGCAGTCACAATTAAAGAGAGAGGGTTAACCAATACATAGCCTGCATCCTCTATTGATGTTCATGTGTTGTCAAAAGAAAGCACGGGCAGCCTCTGTACATTGGGTGGACTTTCTGTGTTGGTTTTATGGGAAGATATGTTCAAGATTCCTAAAGAACAGGCAGGTATGGATGGGTTATGATCTGCATGATTGGAAAGAGCACCCACATAATGTGATCACGAGTCTAGAAAACATTAATATCAACACAACGGTCATTTCTGATGACTGGCTTAAGTTAAGGATCAACTCCTTGTCAATAAAATATTGGTTGACTTCTAATGTCTACTCATTTAAATAACAAAAAGATCCTTTATCAGATAATGTATTTTAAGTTTTTTGGTCACCTGGCTTATTTGAAGAGTGCATTCCCTGCGTACTCACCTAATGCAATGAATGAGTTCCAGAGTAAGGTCATGGTAAAAAGCCCAACTTAGCATGCTTTCTGACCAGTCAATTATTTCACTTTGAAAATCCCATACAAAAGAATGCTGATAAAATACCAGTTCTACTTCTGGATAAATAAGGAGTTATTTTGCTGCTGAAATTTTTCATTGAAATGACTGATCGGATCTCACATGTCTGTTTAAAAATGTCTGCCTTAGGTCCTTACAAAATGACAGACTATGATAAACTAGATGATAGTTGGGAAGGAGACAATGAGGCATTGTTTACACAGAAGATTGAGTAACTGGTTGAACAAAAGAGATTCTTGGGTATTTATTGTATGTACAAGTAAGAGCTTTGTAATTTTTACGAAGCTCTCTCCAACCAGCTTCATTAACTTGAAGTAAATCAAATCATGCAGAAATCTGGCTCAGTCAGAAAGACAACCCAGGAAAGATACAATATGAAGAAAAACAGACATGGGATGATAAGGTTTAGAATCTTTGGCATTTTTCATAAATATTTCGTTTGAAGATTATTAAATTACAACCTAGAAAAAAAGACTGAAACTATGAAATCAAGTCTAGTTTGTTTTTCAACTTAATTTCATACATATATACAAAACTGCATGTACAAAGTTATGTGTCAACAAAATACATTTTTATAAACTTAATTTTCATTTGAAAAGAGATGGTTCCAATTATTTGGGAAGGGATAAATGTTCTGTAACATTGTGGAGATGGATGGGCAAACAGATAGAGATTATTTTTCATTCTTAGATTGCTTTTGCTTCCGAACCCATAGTAGGATTTTAGGATAAATTCTATTGTGCACATTACTCGTGTCAGAACAAGAATCCTAGAAAGTATTCAAAAGTCAGCCTAAAGAAGTCCATAAAATAAATCCAATAGCATATAAGTTCTTTGAAGGCAGGAGCCATGTCTTTTTCTTGGTGATCTTGGTGATTAGTATAGAGCCTGGAAGCTGTAGGTGCTTAATAAATGTGTGTTGAATTAAGTGAACAAATCTTTTTTTTTAAAGCAATAAACCAATATTAGGTTAATCTTGAAGATAAAAGATAAAGAATCCCATTGTTTTGGGCCCTCTGCTCTATCAGCACATGTAAGAATCAGCAGCTGAAATTTTAGAGGCATTCTGCACCCCCCTCTCCCCAAATCTGTCATCCTTTGTCCAGCATAGTAATAAGCCTCTATACATTTAGCTAAGCTGGTCCTGTGAAGACATATTGTTAGTCTATCCCTAGGGCTATACGAACTGGACTCATATCAAACCTCTGACACTACCGTTCTGAGCCTCCATTATCTTGTGAGTATGATGAGGTGACTGAACTAGATGGCTTCTGAGATCCTTCTCCCTCTAGATCTCAGGTCCTAAACCTTTCTTTCCATCCTGGTAGAAATTGCCAAAACTAGGGTCTTGCTAACATAGCCTTTAGAGATTCAGTGCCACCTCCATATCAGAATAAGGCACAGGAGGAGATTAGGAGAGATGCACTTATACAGAGAAATCAGGTACTGGAAGAAATAATTTTAATCACCAGAGACCTAATCTTTTTTTTTGTCTCCTCACATTTTAAAAATCTATTATTTCTAAAACTGTAGTGTTGAGTCTTTTTTGACAAAGAAAATCAAATAATGATAAAAATCAACGAGATAGTATTGGAATGACAATTGAAAATAAACTCTTTGTAGGTCAGAAGATTGTATTTCTTTAATTTATTCAAACTGGTTGCTCCTGACATGTCCATTGCCCGCAATGGACCTTATGGAGCCACATGGCATCCAGCACCAAGAAGTTAATTACAACTAGATAATACCTACTAAGACATCATTGAAGCTTCAGCTTTTTGCACCTTCTGGCCATCATGAAATACATATTTTAAATTATACATTATTTGAAAAGATGATGGACATCAAATATATCAGAACAAAAACTTTAAGTGAACAATGATCTAAATGAAGGTGGAAAAAATAGCACTCAAATGTTAATTGTAAATCTGTTGGAGGAATTTTAAAAGGTCAAAGTTTCTCCTGAGTCCAAGAAGTCTAGATGTGCCTGGGCAAACTAGTCATTGGTATTCTCCAATGGGGAAGCCAAGATGCTGAAGGTCTTACTCCAGTTCTTCTGCGAATGAGAATGGAACAGTTGTGCACATTGCCTGTTTTGCCTCATCCAATTGGGCCGACCCTCTGTGCAAAAAACAATGCCAATGCTCTGTGAGTTCCTAAAGTGGGGCAGTTGGGAGAATGTGAAATAAATATGCCCTTACAGAATGACTATATGGACACTAATGGTTTTAGTGTTGGTCTAAACCAAACCAAAAAAGAGATGCTGCATTCCAAAGTTGGTATGTGTCCTAGAGAGCACTCCGCTTCTTCCTAAGGGGACTGTGGTTGCTGTATGGTTTCAATTCAGCATACTGCACCTGTAAAAACAAATAGACATGACGTTTGCAGCTAGGTAACTCAAGCTCACTACAGTGTGTGTTAATGGCTCCCCAAGGACAAACCAAGGGAAACTAAGGAAGGTTCAAAAGTAATGAATCATTTTCTAAACACAGGAACATGGGGGATTAATTGCAGGAAGGATTTGAGAAGTCATGCATCATTTCATGAAACCAAAATATTAAAAGCAGATTTTTCTAATGAGATGCATAGGTTTCTACCTGCTCTCAGCACTACAAGATTATTTTTGTGTGTGCCAGCATTAACCTGTAAGTAAGTTTAATAACAGTATCTGGGGGATTTATAAAGCATGTGCGTCTAAGTGTGCAGCAGGACAAATTTTCAGAATATCTCATTTTTAAACGACCATCTCAAAATTTGAAAAATATCAGCAAATTACACATATTTATTTTTCCTCAAAGGGAAAAAGTACCAAATCTGATACTGATCCCAAGAATTATATCTACTTCTGTTTAAAATGAATTTCATTTATAGTGTAATGGCTAAAACATATGTGATAAATATGACCATGGTAGAGTCCCTAGTGGTAAACTGTCTATTGGATTATTGAAAAGTATTTCCAGTGAAGCACTGAGATTCTTACTCATAGTACAGTATATCTTCCCTTAATCCCCCTTTTCTCTCTCTCACTGTACTTGTGCCAGCAACAAACTGATCTTAATGCTATGAGCATCAGCCCTTAGTCTGTGTACTGATATGTCACTGAGTCGTTTTGATGGGGATTTCAACTACTTCAACTGTGAGAACTGGACTCACAAGTATCTACATGAGTGATGGTGAGCCATGAGCACCAAGTGGAGTTTTTGAGATGTTCGTGGTGGAATGGCTTTAATTATGATATTGTATTACATGCCACATGTGTTCACTATTTTTGGTGTTTGTGCCAAACTCCCTTAGGACAGTATATTCTATCTCACAGATTTGAGCAACACTTCCTCACAAGAAAATAAATGAAAAAAGCATCTACTTCCTTAGAGGATTCAGGGATGATCCCTAAGGAGGACAGACCCGTTTAAGGGAATGGCATAAATATAAATCTCAAATATTACACAAATAGGAATTGGGCTATCTTTACCTTCAAATGTAAATGTCAAAGGACAAACCAACAGCACATTGAATAGATATTGATCAAATAACAGTGAAAAACGAACAGGAATAACCAAGGAGCTCTTGCCTCAATTCACAAACACTTCAAAGGAGTCTACAGGCTTTTGAGGTTATGATTTTATGCAAATATGCCTGAGGGTATACTGACAATTATTTTATAATCTCTCACAGATTAAAAACAAGACCTGATTTTTAGGTTCTTTCAGATAATGGCTCATTTGTTTGATTACTTCCCTGAAATTTACCAGAAAATGTCTCCCTGAGCACCAACCCTCTGCCTCCTATTTGTTCTACACCTGTGATAGCTCCCATTAAACAATAAAATACAAAATCTAAAAAAAAGCAAGCATCCTGCCTCCTCTCTAGGACCTAGCAGGTCAGGAGAACTATTAGTCGATCAAATGAGGCTAGTAAGTACAATATCTTACTTGGATTTTTCATCTCAGCAAATTTGAGGAAAGAGGATGTTATGAGATTAAATTATAACCATCTGCTAATGCTGCTTTTTACTGATCTCGACTCCTTTTATTCAGTTCTTTAGTCTATACTTATTAGGAGCAAAAGGGGCCGAGAACAGAATGGATTCGGGAGACCTGGATTCTAGTTTCATCTCTCTCATGAATTTGATGTTTGCTTGACTTTGCTTCAGACCTCAGTTTCCTTATCTAGAACATGGTGAGGTTAGAGTAGATGATGTCTATGCTCTTTCCTTGCTCTAACATTTTCTATGACTGTGGATTCTGAGGTCTGCAGAAGAAAAATATGGGAGTTTATCCCCACCAAGCAGATAATCGTGGCAAGCACAAAATGAAAAGAATAACCCCCATCCTCCCAACATCTCTTCATCTGGAGGTGGGAAAAAAATAAGTAAAACCTCCCCAGGCTTTGTATCTCTGTCTCTGTCACTTACTGAGTGTATTTTATCCCCTTCAGGGAAGCCAGAGAGCAAAAAGGTGAGAAAAACATTGCTCGGTGGCCACTCGGTGTGAGTTCCAGATCATTTTTAAGCAGCTCTTTTTCAGGATAATTTTCCACAATCATCTTATGCTTTTGACAAAGGTTTTGTAGCTGCCTCCCCTGCTAACCATCTCCCTTTATGGATTTTCTGATTTCTTATCTCTGTTATTCAAAAAGCTTGCGCATTGTATTCTTCCTTCACAGTGGCGGGCAATGCTACTGCTGCCTGATGCCCCTGTTGGTGGTGGTCATTCATTACTTACCTTTTGAACATCAGATGGTACCCTGGAGAGGAAATCTAGTAGCTCATTATTGTCGATGGCATAGGGATTTCTAAGCTTCTTAGTAAATTTATTTATGCCTAAAAAAAAAAAAAACAACAAACCCAGAAACACAGGGCCTTTTTAAATTTTTCATATTTTTGCAAACTCTGTTGGCCAAGTGGTGGTGATGAGAGTGGGGGTGGGGAGGGAAATTCACAAGTAAAAATTAGTGTGAAAACAATTACTAGACCTCAAGTCATGCACATGTTGCTGTCATGTGGAATCATTCACAAATGCCTTTTTTTAGAGGAAGGAAGGGGGAAAAGAGAGAAAAAGAACTCAGCTTGCTTTAGTTGTGAAAATCCCATTACAGCCTCAGCAGCAGGATAGAAGGTACACAAGCAGAAACTGTGGAGCTCATGTGCTTTTTTGGAATATACTGATTAACAGCCTATTCTGCTATGAAAACAAATGTCCCAGAAGGGAAAAGGCCTTTATTAGCCCAAACATGTTCCTGCCTGATGGCTTTAGACAAAATGTATTGGAGAGGAGGTTAGGGAGGGAGGGAGAGAAGGAAAAAGGGAATGAGAGGGGTTTTTTGTTTGTCTGTTTGGTTTATTTGTTTTGTTTTTCTTAAATCTACCCACACCCCAGGCTTCTTCCCCTCAATAATTTTCACAGGTTCCTTTTGCTATAGAACAGAACTTGGCACATCAATTATTCCCTGATTCTGCAAGAAACTATGAAAAGTTATTGGAAAATTATCTTAATATGGTTACAAACTTCATTTATCGACCACTGTAATGTCACTTCTAGTTTTCTTCGCAGTGAAGTGAATGTTAATTTAGGATTTGGGTGATGATAATTAGAAGGTGAAATCAACATTTAAGATGTCAATATGCTGCAAACTCCCACAGAGGTGTCTATAACTTATGTCAACATGCAAGTTCAGACTAAACCCTCTCTGTATATGTGTTTTCTCCCATAGGAGATGGAATCTCCAAATCTCCACAACCGACGGTCACCATTTCTCTGTTCTCAGAATGCATGTGGCTCAGCGTATGATCAGTGGCTCTTAAGCTATCTTATTTCTACCAAATGTCATCTCCATTTGCTTAAATGTTATTTTTTAAAAGGATAAATTCTAGGTGGTCTTCAAAGTTTTGCCACTAGATTCTTGTTTAACATGGGTCATATTTGAAGGCTCTGTCAATCTCAATGATACTGAGTGGATGCATAGTTTATATGTGCTCAGTCTCTTACAAAGAATCAGAAATAACATTTATCTATTGAATTTATTCCACACACATGAAAGGTTTGATGTTTTCTTATTGCATTAAATATCGTTTCAGTTTCATCTCCAGTTCTGGTTTCCTTCGTGTTATTATCCCCCATACTGCCAACCTCCATTTATGCTCAAAGAGAGATTAACAACTGCTTTACTACCCTAGAGCTAATAGGAACTGACCATTGTCCAGAAATACAGGATCATGTGGTGGTTTGACAGTGAAAGGCTGCTCAGTAATGGTACCCTTTTCCTTGACAAAAGGCTGTTCCCACCAGGGCTTTTTTTCCCCTGTACCCCCACAGAAAAATTCATGCTTCTAGCTAAAATTTCCCCATAGCTTCTTTAAACTAAAATACACTCAACTATGCTAGTCTGAAGAAATTTAATTGTGGGCTTTTTTGGCAAAAGAAAACAGACAAGGGAAAACGATGAAGGGAGACAAAGCCGTATTGAGAAAAGATATATCTTCTATTGTTAATTATATATAGTGTGCGCATCTGGAGTCTTTACAATGAGCAGCAAGGCAAGGATAATATCACAACCGATCAAAACACTGCATTCTTAGTGACTGAGAAGATTATAAACCTGAACAGCAGCTCAAATGTACCAATAAAGGCAGAAGTTGTCCACAATGCACTGAAGCTGTCTGAAATAATCTGAAAAGCTTAGTTAGAATAAAAAATTATATGAAACTGAGATCAAACATTTCAAAAGCACACATTAGTTTATAAGGTTTTGTGGGCTTAATCATTTTTTTCTTAGTCACATGTAATTTTCTTCAGTATGAGGCCAAGGGTTAGAAACCTAGGAATTATCTTGAATCAAGAAAGGCAAATGATGCAGTGTTAAGTAAAATCTTGAAACAATACTAGGAATGAGGATAAGCTATGGAAATTTAAAAGTGCTCCCAATGCCTGGACCCGATGGAAATGGGGTCCTATTATAGGCGTGCAGTTTGAATACTTCAGCAGAGTTAACAAGGAGAATAAGAATTTCTAATGCAGGGATTCACTCTATCGGGAAACTAGCAAATGAACAATACTTTGGGTTTACAAGCCTATGAAAGATGGTTGATTGGAAGAACTCAACAAAAGGAAGTATATGAAGCCTTTTATTTGTTTTTTTTTTAAAGGAAGGAGTCAGAATGGAAAAAAAAGACAAGATCCTTTGTAGTCACATGGCTACCTTCAGACCACCTATGGGAATAGGTTTATGTCACTACTTTTGTAAATATTAATGGCAAGTATAGTTCTAGTTGCAAATACACAGGGACCCACTCTTGCCTGGAAGAGAAGAATTAGCTCAGCCCAGGGAATTGGGAATCTAAGGTCATATGCTATGATAAACAAAAGAATTGCAGCATTGGGTTATTGCTTTATGGAAGAGACAGAAAGAGAGAGAGAGAGAGAGAGAGAGAGAGAGAGAGAGAGAGAGAGAGAGAGAGAGAGAGAGATTCACTACCATGAAGGTTCCCAGGATGGGTTGCTTACTGTAGACAAAAATCCAAAGAAAAAAATCCAAGTAAAACAATGATTTGAGAGGACAAATTCTTTGCATATAATATGGACACAAATGACATCATCAGGTATAAGGCTATGTTAATTTAAAAGAATGCACAGTTTTGGACAGGAAGGTATAGATAAAGGACAGGATTTCCCTCAGTTGTCTCTGGTATGGGAAGGGGTTATTAAGACAGACAACATGAGTTGTCTTTAACTTCATGACTGATGCTGCCCCAATTTTTCAGCTTCCTTGACCATGGGATGTGACATTCACATGAAAAAAAATTAGAATAATGCTTTTAGGAAGAGATCTGCTAATGAAGAAAGGGAGATGTTAAATTGTATTCTCTCTCACTCTAGTCTGTGGGCTTCCTTTCAATTCAATATTTTAGATCATTATTAAGATATGTTTTGTTGGCACTTGGGAAAGAAAACTGAGATAACTTCAAACTTACTTTGGATCATCCAGATGACCATTCTAATCTCAGTCTGTCTAAACTCATTTCCTTTCACAGGGTGATTAAAGTGATTCATCAGATCATTATCTATCATGCTTTAGATAAAATATACCTGAATTTTGGGATGGATTTTTGTAGAGTGTCTCATAATAGTGTGGAGCAAACCAGTGGGCTAGATGATAATACAGCTTTGTAAAATATTTAAATTAAATTGCAGAATCATGTTGGAATCCCAGGTCTGATATTTACTGTGTTTGCAACTGACCTTGGACAAGTCACCTAACATCTTTAATTTTTTTGTAAAGTGGACTAGATTATAAGGTTTATTCTAGATCTATATCTTATCATCATAGAATCAAAGAGTTATAATTAATGTCACATTGCCACAGGAATCTTTTCTTGATCTTAATATATTCAACATTTTTGTCAATACTCAAAGCACATAGTTGTTTATCAAATGTGAATATGACAGAAAGTTTGAAGGCACAGAAAAACCAGAACCGAGATCTCAAAATATTGAAATAGGTTAGAAACAATGAGCCAAAGCTAATACGATGAAATTTAATACTTATAAATAAAAATCCTACTTTTGGATAAGAAGAATCATCACCCCAGGGAGTTGGAGAGGAGAGAGAAGAACTAGTCAGATTATAGTTTAGGTGAAAAAAAAAAGATGGATGTTTCTGTAGATTGCAAGTTCAATGAATCAACAATATGATGAGGCAGCCAAAAAAAGCTAATGCTAATGTTAGCTGAATTAACGTAATCATAGACTCTATAATGATGGAGGTTGGACCTGTCAGTTGGATCACATATGGATTATTGTGTTCAGTTTGGAGAATAATATTTTCGAAGGGACATTGACAAGCTGGGATATACTTAGAGAAGAGTGACCAGATGGTAAAGGGACTTGAAACTATGCCACATGGAAAGAACTGGGTAGTATTAGCACAGATAAGAGATATCTTATTGGGTTGGAGGTGGGGATGTAAGATTTGTTTTCAAATATCTAAAGAGCTTTTGAGTTTTACGTAACACCAGAATGCTAATCTAGGAGTAGTGAGTTGCTGAGAGGTATCTTTTGGTTCAAGATAAGGAAAATCCTCAGAACTAAATTTGCTCACAAGGGTAATGGCCTGCCTTGAGAAGGGCTGAACTCACCATCTATATTAGTCTTCAAGTAGAAGTTAGATGATTATTTTTTATGGAATCTCATTGACGGGATTCCCATTCATGTAAAGGGTGGATTCTAAGATCCCCGGAATCCTTTACAAGTGTGAGAGTCTATAATTCTATATTTTAGAACAATTCAAACAATTTGAGAGCCTACTATATTCAAGGTAGTGTGGCAGATGCTGAGGGAGACACAAAGATAAATAAAAAATGATTTTAGCTACCTTCTTCTATTGAATACTCTCTCCTCTCTGTGTATTCATGGCACTGGAGAATTGGAAGAGGATTTCTATATACAGTACAATGGATCAATCAGAGTCTGAGTGATCGGATTAAAAAAAAAATACTGCACAGTTCATCACCCACAGGGAAATGTAACCTACAAGGAGTTAAAGCATATCATGAGGCTTAAATGAGGTCTTAGAAAAATTTCTTCATCCACCAAGTCATCCTCACATTCTCTTTACCAAAAGGTCCATAGCTATCTATTAGGTCAGTCTACTTAGGGGCAAAGTTAAGTCAAACTGCCCTTGTTTGTATCCCAAAGTGTTGGATCAAAATAACCGTAGGTAGAGGTACAGAGTTGGGGAGGTTAACTCAAGTAAACACAGGTTCTGGTCCACACCATCAGAACTGAAAGACATCTTCACTACAACATATCTGATATTTGATCGCTTAGCCTATGTTTTGGGACTTCCAATAAAGAAAAACGCAAAATCTCGAGGTAGCCCATTCTATTTTTGAACAGTCCTGTTAGTGCTTCCTGGCATCAAGCTTAAATTTCTATTAAGATTATTTCACATCATTGGAGATAAAGAGAGAATTCAAGGACAAGGACAGTGTCTTGTAATTATGTGGTGAAATGAAGAAGAGGTATTAATGAAGGAAAAAGAAAATGAATAGTCAGAAACATAGGAGAATCAAGAAAGTTCTTTAAGAAAGATGAGCTCTAGAAAAAGAGTAGAAATAGTAACTCATTGTAAGATATTCAGGAAATTCAAACAAAAGGAAAAAAACTAAGAGGTAAGATACACTACTTTGATAAGCTATGTAACAATCATAGCTATGACTTGATAGGTCTAACTAAAACATTGAAGACAAAATTTCAGGACCAAATGCACAATTAGGAGAGTTCAGACATTTCAGAACAGGTGTTCTTTCCTTGAGGAAAGGTAATATATAGCAAGAAAAATAGATTACTTTTTTCTCTCTTAATCTAATCTCTTGTCATGTGGGTTTTTGTCCTATAACTCTACTATATACGATACATATGCGTATATATTTACATATATACATATGTGCGTGGATCTCTTCATGAGCACACATACATGTGCATGAGCGCACACACATATATATATATGGTCCCATCACCTATAAATATCTTACTCACATTTAAAAAGAATGAAGTAAGAATTTGTCATGTGCATTGTACTATACTGCAAAAAAATGAAGTGTACAAATGAAGAACAGGATATGTTTCTTTCCTCAAGAAATTTATAATTTAGTAAGGCAAAAAAAAATGCATCATGTAATGAATAGTGAGATCAAATTTCCTGGGTGATTTCTGGAAATCAGCTTATTATTATAGACATAATGGAAAATATTTATATATTGTACATGATACTAAAGTAAATATTATGTGAATCTTACACAGTAGAATATTCTAACCTTCAAAATGAGGGACGAAGAGTCCCAGCAGGATACTTAATTATCATTTTGAACATGCATGGAAGGCTAGAAGCTCTCTGACAAAACTAATATTGAAGTAATGTTTTTTTTCTCTTCGTTAAAAATTAAGGGGACAAAAGAATAACCCAGGCAATATAAAATTTAAAAAAGTTTTCAAAAATTCTGAAAAATTAAAATATATATAAATTGGAAGCTAAAATTTAAGAGATCAGGTTACTGAGTTACAAACAAGATACCTTTGTAAAGGATGAATACTATAATCAAAATAATTTAATATTCGGTGCCAGCAGAGTAGGCCTAGAAAAATAGGAGAAAGCAATTGATAACCTATTATAAAGCTTGTGATTTTTGTCCTAAACAGTGTTATCAATAAATGATAAATCATATTAAAGGAATGCACACAGTGATCAAGGGATCAATATCAGTATCTTGTGTTATATAACAAAGAGCACTGTGGTCCTTCTGCAGTATTAAATGATAACAATATAAGTTTATATTAAGCCAGATTGAAGGCATGAGTAGCTAGGACCTTGAAAAATCTTTTTTGAGTGATTCTGGTAATTGTGAGAAGAGAAGCAGAAAGAATTAGGGTCAATAAGGAAAAATTCTGATTAGGTTTCCTCAGCTTGAAAAACATAAATGAAAAATTGTGAGGAGCTAGCCATGTACAAATATGGCATAAATAGAAGATGGATAAGTAAGATGAACTGTATTCCATCCCCCTAATAGTCTCCCCATTTCCAAAAGCCCCTATTTTCATTTCTTTCAAAGCCAAACAAAATTTCATTTTAAGGAACTCTATCTGAGGTCTATATATGTTCCTTCATAACAGAGTTGTGAATTTATCAGCTTTTGCTGAACCCTTGCTCCTTCTTAGAAAAAAGGTCCCATGTCTTAGACACTAATGCTTACCAGAGCATACTGTCCCATCTATATGGCTTTCCTCAAAGTCACAGAATCTGAAGAACACCAGAAGTGGCAAGAGACTAGATAACAGCAGGAGCCAGAGAATTTTGGCATTGAGAAGTCATGATTGATAGAATTCCAGTGAAAAAGGTTCAGTTAGAAATTTGGGTCAAGGCTCAGAAGATCTTTCAAAGTGAACCAGCTTTTCTCAACATATTAAAAAAAAAATAATCCTGCAACGAATTCTCTTCACATCACATCACAACACAGAGCCCAACCAGAGGCTATGTCCAATGCCGTTTATTACCAAGAATACTAAATCATAACTTACCAAAAGTATTAAAACTAGTGCTAAAATTTCCTATATATTTGCCATTTATGTTTCTAAAAAAAATGAATAGAGCTGTACATAGATAGTGTCTTTTTTTTCTCCCTCTTCCTATAAATAGTTTCCTCGTCTTTGAAGCATTAGTCAGGGAGGCATAGATTATTCCTTTAAATGTTTCTGAACTTAAAGACTGTGTTAGTTTATTTTGGTTTTCCTTCAGAGAGAGATAAAGTGTTGGGAAAACCCTTAGAAGGGTCCAGATTATATTATACAGAGGGCCCTTCTTAGGTGTTCGTTCAATATGTGAACAATTGAGTTTCTGCAAAGATGTGCAAACTCAGCTGTATTTTATTCTAGGGTATTTATAGCTGTGAAAACCCAAAGGGACAAGGCATAAACAATTATATGTATAATATATAAGTATATATGTGTTTAACATTATGCACGAGGTGTATGACTACATACACACACACACACACACACCATGATCTTCTGGGCAACTGATTATTTAAAGGAAGTACTGAAATTTTTTTTTTACTTGAAACTATATTTATAATCTCGTGTTTAATTGTCAACAATAACATTGTTCAGTTTTAGAGTCCATACTTCTTCACGTGTGAATTAATTGTATTGTTTCCTGAAACTCAATGAAAGAGAAGAACCATGCAGAACTTACCCCATATTAAAATGATGTAGCGCAGTGGTATGAAGTACAATGTGATGGTGGCGGCTGCCAGTGCTAAACAGGCCAGTCCAGAGAGAAATGGGACTGTCCAGTTAAATGTGCTGTAGAAAAATGGGGACCTTAGTAAAGATGTTTCCCAAATATTTAGTATCACGTTACAGTAATCTTGGAATATCCATCTATCAAGTACCTCTTAACTGATTACTATATACCAAGTCCTGTCTATCTGACATTCATACAAGCTTGAAATTTCTTTTCAAGCACCTGAAAGAGATGCTTTTCTGAAAAGCCAAGGGGACACTTAGAAAGATGACAGTCAGAATACTGGTAGTTTTACATTTATGGGACTGTCCATTCATAAGAGCATGCTTTGACCATAATGGTAATTATCCTAGAAAAAATTGCCATCTGTTCCTAGTAAGCCATAACACTATGATGGAATCTTTGAAGGTTTAGGGATAGGTCTGCCTTGACACTGGGGCTTAGAAAAGATTTATTTCCTGGGATCTCTTCTGGTTCATTATTTCTGTTTCCACTTTAGTTATCTATTTTTGGCAATAAGTACTGAGGAATAAATATATTCATATGATCATTTAACATTCTATATCAAATATCTTTCATATTTAGAGCTCCAAATATCTACTCACAAGAAAGACCTAAAAACTTTAGTTGGGAGTGAGAGCATTTGGCTGAATACTATTCTATCTTCAATATATATTCCCAGTAGAATAAATAGCTTTATAACTTTGACAGGGATATGACTGAGACAAGGTCCTTTCCATTGACTAGATATCCTTCCACCATTATAATGGATAGAAGTAGAGTAGTTGGTTATAGAGAAAGGCAGCACAATTGTCTGAATGTATCAGAGAATATTTCTTACTATTTTTGGCAAAACAATTCAATGTACATTCTTTGTAGAAATATCATTATTTTTCTGGTTATACAGGCACAGAAAACTAGTATGACTTCCTCCTTCCTAACTGAATTCCCGTATCTACTTTCAGTCAACACAGTGCTATGTTCCTGGAAATTCTTCCTCAAAATCTCCCAAGTCTGTTCTCTTTTCCTCCTATTCTCAGTTTACCACTTTACTTCTGTCACTCTCCTACTTGCCTTAAGGCAATCTCTTTGGCTTCCTTACCACTAATTTCTCTCTATACAATGCTTACAGATCAATCTTGCTAAAAAAAAAAACTTTAATAATGACAATGAGGATGAGAATATTTATACATAATAACTTTAGAGTTTGCAAAATGCTTTACATGGGATTTCATTAGAACCTCAAAATAACCCTGTGGGGGCACATCTTATTACATCTGAGGAAACTGAGACTCAGAGAGATCATGTGAATTGCTTGGGGTCAGAGAGTCAGCAAGTATCAGAAGTAGGACTGGAATCCTTACTCTTTTTCTAGCACTCTAACATCTATGGCATAGAGTTAATCCTCTATTTAAAAGCATGAGCAAGTTGTTTAACCTCTGCCTGCCTTAGTTTCCTCAGCTGTAAAATGTGGATAATACAGTATCTAGTTCCCACTGTGGTGTGAGGATAAAACAAGATTTTTGTCAAGTGCTCTGCAAATCTTAAAGTGCTATATAAATACTAATGTTGTTAGCATTATTATGGTCGTGAGACACTCTTCACTGCCGATATTATGAAGTTTAAATTCCTTAGCTTAAAATTCAAGGTTTTCTGTGCTATGTTTCTGATCTGCCTTTCCAAACTCATCTTCTACTATTCTAGAATAGAAATTCACTGTTCCAGATTTGTCTATTCACTACCAATACACATATCTTACATGTACTGATAGTCTTTGTGGAAGTTAGAGTTCTATCCATGCCTATAAAATTCCTACTTATTTTGAAGGCCTTAACTCAAGTCATGCCTGCTTCTCCTCCCCATCCATCCTTGACCATCCTTATTGGAAATGATCACTTTCTCTCTTGTATTCTGGCAGCACTTGTCTATCCCAATATTTTTACTGTTTGTCTTAAACCAGTACTATGTATAACTATGATAGTTATACATACATGTATATGTTTGTAAGTGCAGTCTTTGCATTCCAATTAGAAGTCAGGGACTGTGTCATTGACTTCCTGTACTCCCCATTTAGGCTAGAATTTAGAAATGACTCTGGTTTTGAATTCAAAGACTGGGGTTCAGGCTCTAGCTCTTGCTTCTGCTATGTGGCAATGAAGTGGTACAGTGGCCCAAGTGTTGGAAGCAGAGTTTGAATTCACATCTTCATGTTTCCAAACCCAATACCTTGACCACTGTACCATCTTACTCACATACCAGCAATTATAACCAGACTTTAGAGATACAAGGGGAAAAATGAAATATACTCCATCCTGAAAGAGCTTATAATTCATTAGTATTTATTGAACACCTATTCATAAAGATAAGCAATCAAATATATATGGTGTTTTAAAGTTTACAAAATCACCAGCTGTTTGACCCTGGACAAGTCACTTAATCTTTATTTGTCTTGGTTTCCTCAATTGTAGAATGGAGATAATAACAGCACCTACCTCACAGGGGAATTGGAAGGCTTAAATGATATAAAATATGTAAAGTACTCTGGAAGCCTTAAACATTATATAAATGCTAGTTATTATGTACTAGATGTTTAATAAATACTTGTGGATTGAGATATTATATAATACAACTAAAATACTAGGGATCAAATGAAAATTCAACACATAACTTTGTGTCATGACTATGATGTTATAACAAGAAGGGTCTAAAGTATCTCTGATATTATATAAAACTAGAAGAATACATATATACAAAAGCTTTCATACTCCAAAGATTTTGCTTAAATCAGTCCATCCATCAATTACAGAAAAGATGGGTGAATCTTTCCCTGGTTCATGAACATCAAATTACAATGGAATTCCAATGGAGTTACACATGACATCCCACTTTAATGCCCAAAGACTCTTTAAGGTCATTATTATCAAAATGAATAGCAAACAAATTAATAGTAGCAGAGCTTTAGAAGCCTTCCTGTATTGCAGCTGGTCAGAACAGTACCCTGTTCATGGACTGGAATATATGTCTCAGACATTGCCACCACAGCTGCACAGGCAGGGTAGAACCTCAAAGCCCTTGTAAATTTTTGTTAAATCATTCTTCTGTCTTCCTCTTAAAAAAAAGGCTTTCCTCTGTTTTCTTTAATCATTCAATGGACATATTTGTTCATGGAAGCTTTTAATGCAATTAGAGTCTCTTAGCCACCTACATGATGGTACTCCTTCTATACCATCACCACTTTATTGTTTTACCTACTACTAGTGCTTCTGTGAAGTGCAATATTTCTGAGGCTAATTCCAATCTATATTAGTCAGTATTGCTTTTGTCCCTAACAAAAGATGCAGAAGATAATTCATGATGTATTTGAGTAGAAATCCTACTTTTCTTAAAACTTTTCCCTTCTTTTAAGTCATAACCAGATGAATAGTGTATGATTCAATAGGGACAGACTAAATTAAAATAAAATTTACCTTCAATCCCCAAAACGTACTCATTATAGTAATAGAAAAGTGAGGTTATTTATATACATTTATCTGAAAAAGATAATTACAAAGCAATAGAAAAATATATTCATAATTTGAATCTTTTGATACAGGCTAAGAATAACAATAACAGTTAAAAATTAAATGTAGTATTTTATGGTTTACAAGTAATTTTCTAACTGCAATCCTCTAAAGTTTTTATTTCAACTACTTAGCATCTTATTTTATCAACGAAGACACTGAATTTCATTGAGAGTTCCCCAGGTTAGAGGGTTGGTAAGAACCAGAGCCAGAATTCAGGCCCATAACCTCTGGCTCCAAATTCAACACTTCTTCCATTCTATCACCTTTTCTTTTAGGGAGAAAACTCCCTGGGACCTGCAGATTCATTATTTATTTCTCTCTCTCTCTCTCTCTCTCTCTCTCTCTCTCTCTCTCTCTCTCTCTCTGTGGAGGTGGGAAGGCACGGCAGTTGAGGTTAAGTGACTTGCCCAAGGTCACAGCTAGCAAGTGTTAAGTGTCCAAGGTCATATTTGAACTCAGATCCTCCCGATTCCAGGGCTGGTGCTCTATTCATTGTGCCACCTAGCTGCCTCAAGGGACCTGCACATTTAAAGAGTAGCCTGGGGCACTGGAAAGTTAAATTATCATCTTTTTATCAAGAGACTTAAACCTAAGTTTTCTTGATTCCAAGGCTAATTCTCTATTCACTACACTACGCTATCTCTACACTATGTTGAGTTAATAAACATTTACCAAATTAAATGGACTCTAATGTACAAAATGACAGCTACTACTTTTCATTTTGATATTTTATATTTTCATTTATCAAATAGTTTCTTCAGGTAGGGTGGTTTTTTCACTGGTTTTTCACTGCCAAAATCAATGCCACATTCATATTTATTCATAACAGAGGCCAGAAGCTATGGCTACTATTTAGCAGCAAGCAGTCATGCTACACATCATGAAGAACAGCCTGGCTGACATAACTTTGCTTTTGAAAAAGAAGCAGGCATTTATCATTAAGAGAAAGAAAAACCCTCTTATTCAGTCAACAAGCATTTATTAAGTGCTTATCCTGTGCCGTATATTTTGCTAAGCACTGGGAATACAAATACAGTCTGTTGTTCAAGTGAAGATTAGATTGGGCAGGCTGCTCAGAGTAGGAAAAAAAAAGTGATAATCAGGAACTACAGAATCAGAAAGCAAAATAACGTTTCTACTTACTCCTCTAACTGAGTCAAACTCAAATAGAAACAGTTCCCTGCAGGCTGCATACTGATTTAAAAAAACCACAAGTTAACATTATCTATGTTGTATTTTTATTTATTTTATTAAATATTTCCCAATTAACATTTTAATCTACTTGAGGGTTTTTCAGGGCAGATGTTTTGCAGGCTGATTGCCCCCTGAAACAAGTTTGACATCTGTGCTGCGACTGAGAACGTTTAGTTTAAAAAAAAAAAAAAGCAAATTTGCTTCCTGTATCACTTCTAAGTGAGTTAAGACATTGCGAGGTATGCATACTTCTGGTCATGGACTATCCAAAGTCAAAAAGGATTTACAAAAAACAAAATATCTCTTCATTAGCTGGATATTTTCTGCAGCATATCTGCGTCACATTGTCTTGGGCCTTCACCATTTGAACAGGTTATTTTACAGCACTTACTTTTTAATACGTTCTCCAAAAGATGCCATTTCCTCCAAGACATTTTGAACAGTAGTAATAATGTCCTGGACCATGTAGATTCTTTCAATTATACCTTTTTTCTCCGATTCCTAAGAAACAGAAAAAATATTTTATACATATATTCCACTTCATGCTTATGATAAAGTAAGATGAATCACACAAGGATTTTTTTAAACAAAATATATAGATGCACACATGTAGAACTATATGAATATAGGCATACACATATATGCCTATATAGCTATGTAATATACTATACATATTTTTTCTATGTAACTTAGTGAAGCTGTCTCACTTTGAGATTATCACCTTGACCACTTTTCTTTTCATATTCTAAGTCAAATCTCACTGCCAATCAATAGGATTAGTTAATATAAGGTCATTCCATTATTAAAAAAATGTGGTCAAATATTAGGGAAATATATAGAAGAGACTTAGGGGAAATTATAGTTTACTAGCTAGTCTTTTATGGTCACTGAGTTAATTCATTTAATATTATTTAATGTCAGTGGCTACATGAGGTAGCCAAAGGACAACTAAGATATTTCAAATAGTTTCAAAGTAAAAAATAAAAACAATGTGGAGTTCCTCCTCAGAATATGTCATAAACAAAGCCGAAAGGCATCTCAGAGGCCATCTTGTCCAAACTCCTTATTTTGAATAAGAAGACAGGGAGACCCAGATGGGATGACTATGGTCTCCCAGGTAGCATTTGGTCACATCAATGGTGGCATTTGAACCCAAGGCCTCTGATGCCACTGCTAGCATTCTTTTCACTGTATCTCACTGTTTTCTGAATTTTGTGTTTAATATTAAAGAAGTTTGGGCTCCCAGATCCATCAATGCCCAGAAATATGGCAGACAGCTGTGGAAAACCAACAAGAGATCAAAACATTACCATGGATAATTCATAGTAATAGTGATTAGAGTTTATGATATCTGAGCCATCCTTTAATTCAAGGATTTTATGATCGACAGAAACGGATAATCCATAGACGGAAGCTTAAGAGTTGATCTCTGCTATATAGAATCTAAAGCAATGTGGTATCTATCCCACTAATCTTCCATTTTTTTCAAACTGAATGGAATTTTGCTAATGGTATAAACATTGTTTTACTTATAAAATACCTATTGCTAAATCACAGAATGAGTTTGCTGTATTTACAAATAATAAATGTTTGAAATGAACATTTTAAAAATTAGTCAGATGATGGGGAAAGGGGACAAAGTTCCAAAATAGCAAAGATTATACATAGCTGGAAGCAAAATTTGTCTTGCATTCTGATAATCATAGAACCATCGATTTAGATCTGGAAGGAACTTTAAATGCCAGCTAATTCCACCCTCTATTTTATGGATGAGAAACTGAGAGCCAGATAAGTAAAGTGAGTTGTTCAAAAATCACATAAATAGTAAATGACAGAACTGGGATTTAAATCCAGGTCCTCTAACTGCAAATCCAATGTTTTTTCATTATATCATGCTGATGTATTCTTGCCTCACAAAGGCCACACGTTCTAACACATTCTAGCCAGTGTTCTTTTCGTTAACATATGTGTCATCATGGTCTCTAGGCACAATGTCCACAGTACAGGACCAAACAATACTCTTTCTAAAATATTTTTTCTTCCATACTGAAATTTGGAAGCCACAATAGAATTGTATCAAACTGTTGATCTGAAGGTTGAATTTTGAGACCAGGATGGTATT
Source organism: Pseudochirops cupreus (assembly GCA_028627135.1). Lineage (NCBI taxonomy): Eukaryota > Metazoa > Chordata > Mammalia > Diprotodontia > Pseudocheiridae > Pseudochirops > Pseudochirops cupreus. Next base: position 473,800,142 of record CM053582.1, read on the forward strand.
CAGATTATTCCATTCAGATCATAGAAGAGCTAATCTCCTCAACTTCATCCCATTTCAGGCCCAGATATACTGGAGAGCTACTCTATCACTCCTATGTAGCTTCTGGCAAAGGAACCATCACAGTTTAAGAGAAGTTTATCATTGCTATGAGATATATTATTAATATATACAAGATGTATATTATTTCTCTATGTCCCAGTTCATAGCTTGGATCTGTGGGCAAAGCATTTGAAAAAGGTGCAGAGACTGATGACCAGGCTTCACTTCTGCCTTCCATGTGTAAGAATATGCTGAATTTCCCAGCAATAGTATGATAATTCCAATTTTGGTTGCTTCTACTACTTTCTCATACTTTATACGAGAAATCAAGCTCCTTATTTCTTTCTTTGTACTACTCTAACGACTCTGACAATTTTATATTTTTCAATCTGGTTTTTAAATTCTTTGCTTCCCTTTCTTTTCAAACTCCCAAGTCTTTCAGCATCTTGTATTCGATAATTAGTTATGCTGTCTCTCTGACCTAATTCATGCTGAGCAATCCAAAAACATATATTAACTGAACACAATCATGAAAACCCATCTATGTTTCCTGCATAAGGGTTCATGTGTATAAAGGGACATTTGAGAACATTTGGGAATTTGATACAAAGGGCAGACGTTGTTTCCCCTTTCTAACAGCCTACAGTTTAGGTCAAAACAATTTCTTGAGCAATGACTAAAGTTTCCACCGGGTTCAATTTTATAAATTTTTTCCCTTTTTAATGAAGCAATTCCTCCCAACCCCCAGAAGCCAAACACCCATTAGCTTCTTGTTATCAAGAAGAATACTAAGTTAGCAAACCAAAATAAGAAATTACACTTATATAAGTCATCTTACTTTCTAACTAGCTTTGAGTAATTCTATATCAAAAATGAGCCCCCCTCCCCACATGAATTTGGTCTAGTAATGTTATCAGCATGCACAAGAGATCAAGTCTCTCCTATATTTTCCCTAGAGTAAAAAAACAAAAACCCTCACTTTCCCTGGATCCTCTTCTTATAGATTCTTCAGTAAAACTGGTTAGGCATTCAAATTGGGGTGAAAAATTAATTGTTGGAAGTGTTTATGTCCATATCAGTAGCAAACACATCTTAAGAGGATTTTGTAGCCATTTGGAAAAGTGCTGGGATAATTACTTGGGGTTAGGGCATGAAAAATGAAATATCACATAACCTTAAGCACAGGTGACTCAAGATATTGTCCTTAAATCCTCTTTTCTTCTCAAGCAGGTGGCCCAGTGGATAGAGTACTGGGCCTGGAGTCAGGAAGACTTGATTTCAAATCTGACCTCCAATACTCACAAGCTGTGTGACCCTGAGCAAATCACTTAACCTATATTTTCCTAGTTTCCTCAAAGGTAAAATGAAGATAATAATAGCACCTTATGTCCCAGGATCTTTGAGGATCAAATGAGATAATTACAAAGTGCTTAGCAGAGGGCCTGGCATGTAATAAGCAATAAATAAATGTTGGCTATTATTAAAAATTAGCTATCAGCTCCACAAATTTTCCTTAGGCAACCTCATCAATGGCTTCAAATATGCTGTGCATTTATGTCCCAAATAAAACTCTACTTCCAACCTCTCCCCAGAGCTCTAGCCTCATATTTCCACTTGTCTGCTGGGTATCTCCAGCTAAATGCTTGACCTACACTGTGGGGCATCTCAGAACATAACATGTCTAAAACAAGACTATATCTTTTTCCCTGAACTTCCTCCTAACTTGATCTATTTCTGCCACTCAGCAGCTCTGGCTGGTAACTTCAGAATTCTCTTTGACTCCTCCCTTCCTTACCCAACAGTCCAATTAGTTGCTAAGCTTAATTGACTTTTCCTCTGAAGTCTTGCAGTTGCACTCCTGGTAGGTCCCAATGCAAAAGGCCTTTTTTAGGTCTTCTCCTCTTCCCCTCCTCTCCCTGCTTTTTTGTGTGTGTTTATATTATGGTAACAGTTTCCTAACTGGATTTCTTGCACCAGTCTATCATCTCAAAGCCATACTTTACATTAATCTTAAAAAAAAAAAAAACCAAAACCCAGTAACTTTTATTTTGAACCTAACAATTCCCTCTGGCCCTCTTCATGAAATTTCCATTTACAAAAGAGAACAGAAAATGAAAATATGTGAAACCATGAATCTCTATTGTGTACAGTTGCTTTAATAAAAGCATATAACAGATTCAACACATTACTTTCAACTTTAAAAAAATAGTCATTTTTTATTATTATAGATTAAGTGCTGCTTATCATTTCTTCTAATTTATCATTTCAACTGATGTGCTTCTCTGTGTTTTCTTCCAAATTTCCTTTTATTTTTTGTGTTCATTAAAAAAAATACTTCACTGACCATCTTTTATTTTTTCTTTTTCTGGCAACAGTATTGCTAGGTCCTTTATCTCCCAAATTCTCAATCTCTGCTGCCCATTAGAAAAAAAGGAAAAAGAAAACCACAATCTTTTAATTAATAAGTATACTAAAACAAAACAAACCCACCCATTTTTCATGTTCACAAAATAGTTCTCATTCTACATCACCTCTGTCAGGAGGTATAACCCATGCATTGGGTTCCCAATGTGCTATTATGATCAAGTCTATGAAAAGATTTCACTGGCTTCCTATTTCTTACTTGATCAGAGGCTTTCTACAGTCTGCCTTGAGCCAAACTTTCTAGTCCTATCTTCTATGGCATCCCTTTACATGCTCTATGCACCAGTCAAACTAGACTAACAGTCTCCATCCTCTATTCTTAGCCTGTCTTATTTCATCCCTGTGTCTTTGCTTATGCTATTCCCCATGTCTGGAAATTCTCATCTGCTAAAGTGCTTCAAGGCCCACTCAATTTCAGCTTCTTCCAAGAGAACTTTCCTGAGCTCCCACCTGGAAGTGAGTCTTTTAGCCTCAAATTTCTCATAGTACTTTGCCTGCAACTTTTCCTTTGCACCTATTGCACTCAGGTACATGTCAGAGTTCTTTGTGTCCATGCATTTCTGAACACATACCCTTTCACTTCTGCTCCCCCACATCAGTTTCTCTTTAGTACCTAATATAGTGTCTTGTACATATTAAGTATTTAAGGCACACTGACTGAATTCGATATTCCAATGGTACAAAACCTTTGTTTACACCACTCGCTTTACCTCTGAACCAACCACCAAGTAGAAAAGACATTGGTTTTTTTTGTGGTAATCAGTGCTTTGTATGTATCATATATTATCCCAGTTGGAGGAAATAGTCTTCCTTTCTGTCCCTAGCTGGTCTCAATGCATGAAGCCAGGAGGGTTCTTTTTTGTCTGTTTGTTTTGTTGCTGTTGTTTTGTTTCAAAGAAGATTTATACTAACTTGTTGAAGTGTTTCTACAACCTACCTGACCCTTGAGGCCCAACCCACCTCATGTCTTTTTGTGAAGCTTGGCCAGTAAACCCAGCCTATGGGGTTCTCTCAATTTCTTTCACATCTTTTTGCTGATCGTGTCAGAGAGTAAATGTTGATTGATTGTGCAAATAGCACATCACTCATGGAACAAACATTTATTCAACATCTATTGGGGCAGAGCTTTGTGCTAAGGCTAGAGTATACAGAAATAAGATGAAGATACAGAGAATATGCCGCCCTTGCCTTTATAAAGCTTACAGTCTAGTAGACATATAAATCATGGATACAGATAATTATAATACATAGGATATAAGTATATACGTTTTGTTCTCTGTCTGTATTTTATTTGCTACGCTATTTTATACTATATACCATCATAATCACTAATTATTCTCTAATCATTCCATATAAGTTATCTTCCCCCCCCACCTTCAAAGGAATTATAACCCCTTTTTGAGCAGAGACTATATTTTATATAATCATTCCACAAAGGTTAACACAATTCCTTAACACAATTTAGGCATTCAATTCATTGAGAGATTACACATTTTTTTTTTTGCACTAAAATTATGTCTGCCCACTCTGCCTCCTCTCCTTTCTAATAGACTGCATGATCTTAGGTATTCTATCACTTGTATATGTTTTAAAGAAACATGAATTTGAGAGACAGCATGGTGAAGTGGCAGAAACATTAGACTTGGACTCAGCAAGACCTAGCTTCAAATACTGCCTCATTTAGCAGTTGTGTGATCCTAGACAAGCCACTTAATCTCTCTCTCGGCCTCAGTTTCCTTCTCTGTAAAAATGATCTTGATTACTTCTCTGTCCATTTTACTTCTGTTTTCAGGATTCTGAGGTCCTTTGCATTTGTTGAGGAACTCTGAAAACATTTAGCTGCAGATATCTACTTGCATTTTCACTTATTGGTACAAAGAATGATAGTGATATGGGATGGGCATGGCTTGGCAAGTGAAAAACTAGGTAAAGGCAAAAATTATATAGGAATCTACAATTTTATGATTTACATACTGAATAAGTCATCAGCACCAGCATCCAACAGAGTACAGAGACTCACTTGTTCCAGAGTAAATGCCCTTATCTAACTTACAGAAAACTGGAGATAACATAATTTTTAGAAAAATGATCTTCCAGGACAAGCCTACTCATGCTGCCCTGAGCTGTAAGAAAGATCATCTGGCAGTTCTATCTATATCATGCTGGCTTTATTTACACATTTCAAATTGAACTACGAAATGTGGTGATAACACAGTTTAGCAAAGACAACATTACATCTGCTGCAGCTACTAAGCCTCCAAGAAAAGTAACACTGATTCATTCAGAAAGACATAATAGCAATCACAGATGCTTACTTTTTTTATACCTAGCACCAAAAAGTAAAGTTGATATTTTCAATATGTAACATAGAATATGCAGGAAAAGAGAGAAATACAATGACATGAGTAAGTAGATAAACTGGATAATATGAGCTAAGGAATATCTAATTATGTTAAATTCCTATATTTTAGGAGAAAAAAAAGAAGAAATGTCACCATCTCATTTTCAGGAATTTTAAAATAATGGTATACACAAATCTATACCATAGAAGAATAATTAATATTTATGTAGAATATAATTAATATAAATAATATTTACATGGGGTTTTAAAAAGTTATATAAAGGAAGAAGATATCAAGTGATCAAACATATGTCATATGTCACAAGAAATAAAAGGGTGGAATTTTGAGTTCTAGAATTCATATCTAATTATTTTCTGTTTCACCATGGATTGTCAAGAAAAATTGGGCTCCTATGATCCTAGGAAATTTGATACTGTGCATATATGATATAAATATCTAATTTCTTACTTAAAGATGCCTGTGTTTCCTTTTCCATTGGTCCTTGGGAAAATATAAACTGAAACCAAGGTCTTTTCAAGACATTTTACTATCACTTGACTGCTTTGCTGATGTTAAGACAATAACTATATGATTCATTAAAAATAGATTGATTTTGAAGGTTTAAATGTATGTTCTGGAGTGTTTAGGTAGATTAATAATGAATATTCTGCCTGTTTCTGAATAATAACTTATTCTTTTTTCCACCAATCCCAAACCCCAACAGCCACAACTGATTTTTTTTTAATAAAGAGTCCAATCTTTCTTCAAGGCCTTTTCTCTTCCTAATTTCTCAGATGATTACAGCACTGTAGGTGAAATAAACTAGTCTTGAGCCTCTGGGAGAGAATTAACACCATCAGAATGAATTTACAACTGAGAATTAATTATACAATCAGTATGTTACTTTAAATCTTTCCTGCATGGTCTGATTTAAGAAAAAAAAAAACCCTTCATTTCTCCATTAATTGCCTGAGCAAAAACAGGGACACATTGCTGAAGATTAACTATGCCAGAGAAAAATATATTTTACATGTTTAAAAATTAAGTAGTATTTGTCAAAATAGTTAACATCAACTTTGTCAAAAATAGATTCAAATCTCTACCTTCAAGTTCTTTGCTGAATGTTATTCTAAGTATAAATCAGACTAAAAAAATACCCAGTTTTGCCAAAAGAATGTAACTTGTTTCTCTAAGCCTGATATGACTGAATATTGATAAACTGATTAGATTTTAAAGTCATGTTTAACATGAAAAAAGTCATTATCTGTCTTTAAAAAGTCACCAAGAATATGAGCTGATTTTTCTTTATGCAATAGAAATTGTTTTGAGGATTTATATCTGAATGTACCAGGAATTGCCTTTATGACTACCTTCCTATGAGAAAGCTTATACTTTAAAAGAAATCAGACCACTTTGTATGTTATCAGAATGGGGGTGGGGGAGATGTTTTAAATTCTAATAGAATACTTCCTACTCAAGTAATATCTAACACACTCAATGTTAGGGAAATGAACACAACTGAGAATTTAGGCTTTGAATCAATATCAATTCTAAGTGGTTTTATGCTGTTCTAATTTCCTGTACATTACATAAAGCACTCACACACTGCACATGTAACTTTCACACAATTGGTATTCATCAACACATTTTTTGGCACGCAACAGGAAACTCATCTGGTATCAAGCCAGAGGGCTCAAGCAGTAAAAGTAATGAAGAACAAAAAATGGAAAAATAATGACAATTCATGAATGAAAAACCTGGGACAGTTTAGAAAAATCTTTTTTGGAACTTTTTCTAGCCTTCAGGCAAGTTTAAACTTTCATGAAAAGCTTATAGGAGGCAGATAACCCAGAATGACATTGTCATTGCAAGCTAAACAGGGCTAATGTTTCCAAAGAATTCTTTTAGTAGTGAATGTAAAAAGGAGTTTCTGTTTTGAAAGAGAACTTTAGAGTCTGAGATTCTGAGGTGTTTTGGGTTCTTTATGTATGTGATATAATAGACAATACAAATCACTAACAACACTATATTTTCCTCAGAACCCTAATTTATTAGATCTGTTCCTAGATTATTTCAAAGCATTACTTTCCAACTGAGGACCTTAAAGTTTATTGGGGGGTGGTTGTTGTTGATGGGAGGTGAACAAAAACTCCTACTTCAAATTTTGTATGACAAAATGGCACATTAGGAATATTAGACCTTGGTTTCCACAGGAGTGATAGTAATTCATTAATAACAATTTCATATGTGTTATATAGATAATAGATAATAAACAACAGCTGCCATTCTAACCAGACACATGAAGAAAATACACAGAGGAACAGGTGACTTTAAAATCAGACTACTCATAAGACTATTCAATATTGGAGTGGGAAAGAACTTTAGGGAGCATCTAGCCCAAGGCCTGAATTTTACAGATTAGGAAACTAGGCCTAGTTAAGTGGCAGAATTGGTACTAAAATCCAAGACAGCACTCTCAAAGAGTAGGGCTCTTTCTACTATGAATACTACACTGAATCTCCTTTATTACATTTTGAATGGAGAATTATCCTTAGTTGACAGGAGGATATAACACTCATTTAAAAGTCCTCTACACAAAAGCCAAATTACAGTACTGTGAAGCACATGCTTTCCTCTTCAGCACAAAAAGTGTCAAATGTGAGTTGGACTACCTGAAAACAGTATAAAGGACTCAGTAAAAGATTTGGAATATCCCAGAACCAGAAAGTAATGAAACTTCCTGGAGCAACTGGCTTGGTTTCAAAGAAGTTTTAAATATGTCTTGTATAAGTCCTACAAATTTTCCAATATGACCTTTATTGGTAATAAAAGCCAAAATTCTGCTTTGAAAATTTATGAGAAAAAGGGTTGTGTTTTTAAAAAAGAAAATTTGAGGAAGTTGATGTCTCAATGAAATGCCTACAGGAAATGGAGAAAGCAATCCCTTCTCATTCACAACATGAATAAACTGATAATTAAGAATTGGCTCTGATCCACTTTACTATTAAAGTCTTGAAACTATGATGGCACGGTAAAAACGTTAGCAATTAAATCAATTCATAGCCAAAATCATATTAAATCAAATTAAAAGGAGTTAAATCAAAATGACCATTTACTTTATTACTTTGACAATTATTCATAATCAAGCTGCTACAAAATGTCATGTAGATGGCTTTTTTCTTACCCTTTGTATATCTCCCACATACATATATGAGCAAACAACTAATCATTCAAAATTAATTTTTGAACCAAGTTCTTTCCTTTTAATTCCTAGTATAGGAAGTAACACTTCACAATCTTCAAGTACTGTTTAACATACAGTAATACTGCCTTCCAGCTGGCCACAAAAAAAGCACATTACTAATAAAAAAAAATGGTTCTGAGTTGAGCATTTTCCAAGGAAGGGATAAAAAGAAACTCAGCCAACCATCCTCTCACTATCAGTCTGGAAGGAAAAAAATTTCCTCCAAGAACAACGGTTTTCCCTGATAATCCTATGGACCATCTTCTCTCTACTTTGTAAAAATGCAAGCAAGATAAGTCATTCTAGACTTGACCTACCTAATCCAAAGTATCATGAGCCTGAATTCTCAGAGAAGACAATTTCCAGTGCACATCATGTGTATCTCTCTCCAAAAGAGCTATGCCTCTATTAATGCTATGAGGATTAAGTGTTTGGGGAAGACAATCCAATTTAAACATTAAAAAATCACTGATTTCAAAGCTACTTAAATGTTGAGGATGATGACCTGATTGGTCAAAGATGAGATAACTAATATTTATTCGTATTTTCATTACAAAATGTTTCTCAATCAACAAACATTTATTATATATACTTCTAATCCCATAGAGCAAAGGAGATGTACCTCCTTCTAACCATATATTCAGGCAGTAGTGCTTTAGGAAAACCTATAAAGGAAAAGCTTAGTCCTCTCAATAAGATGTAGAAGACCTGGAGTCTGTGTGACTTCTGGTAGTCAGATTTTTAAGAACACCAGGTAGGCAAGATGCTTCTAACTTCCCTCTACCCAACCTCTGTCCCAAACAGCAGTAAAAAGTTCTTTTTGCTTAATTTTTCTCCTTGTGCCCTTATCATTCCTCCCTCCTGATGTTAATGGTGAACACTGAAAATCTTCTATGTCAGTGATTGTTGGGCTAGAAAAAGAAAGAAACTCTAATGCAATTATTTATACCTTCAGGAATGAAAACAAGATATTATTGTCTTGAGTGACCTTTCCTAAGTATGGGGATACAGCATTTTACACAATAAACTCTTGGTTCATGTTTCAATTACTGACCTTTACTGTGTAGAAAATTAATGCAATTTTCATTGTAATCCATCCGTACAAATAAGGCCCATACGGAAAGATTCCACATGCTAAACCTAACACAAACAGAAAATGTCATCTCTTTGCTACCAGATGAACCTTGCCATTATCTGTTCTGCTGGGTCCTTACTGAATTCTACTTGCAACAAGCAATTTCTTATATGTACCATTAGTTATAAGGGAGAATGGGCATCTTATTTTTGAAGTTTAGTTTTTAAAATTCACTTTTATAAAGTCAGAAAACTAGCTACATTGAAAAGTCTTAGAGAATTGATGAAGAAAGGAAGTCAACTATGCTAAGGCAAATTTTGGCTACTAATATAATTACATTTAGGTACCATAAGTAATGAACAGAACAAAAAGTTTCTGTGATGTAATTTTACAATTGTTCCTATTCCAGAAGATAAAAGGATGGTAGGCCCCAACACTGACATGCTATAGTCTGGACTGTACATACAAGACAGCCAAAATCTCTGCATGTATTTAATCATTGAGGAGACTGCCAAGGAGGCTAAGAATTTAGTAGGCAGGATAGCTGACAATTAAAGGTTGTCATTTTCAAGGTTGATGGTTTAGGTAGAAAAAGAGTTCTTTGGCTCTTCTGTTTTTGAATGAAATGTCTGTATATTTAGAATTTGTAAACAGTTCATCTCCTAGAGGGTGGGTTACAATTCCCAGAAGCAGGGTCTGTTATGTCTAACATACAACAAAATCCAGAAAAGCCCTGGATAAATATCCTGATGCATAGCATTAATGATGGCAAACAGAAATGTGTGCATCACATCATGAACCTTCTATACTCTATCATGATCTTAGCCTTGGCAGCTGCTGTGAGAGGGTTGGTGAATTAGAAGAGTATATAAGTCATGACGTGTATATAGATATGTGTACAAATATATATTGATTGCCATAAGAATTTTAAAATTTCAAATTTTTATTCATTTCAAAGTCAGTACTACAGTTTGTCTTTTTAAGGATGTGAGGAAACGCACATTGGTAGAATGCAAAGGTTTTTGTTTTTTTTTTAAACTATCAAACCTCTTGGTAATAACGGAGGAGTATTTAAGAATTTCAGGTTCATGGAATTATATCCAAGAAAATAAAGATTAGAGTAAAATTTTTATATTCGAGGGCAATGCTTTGCTAAAGCTTTTTCTAAAGATGCTAATGGTTTATATCAAAAAAGACCCTTAATCCTCAACTAAAGGCCAAGCCAAAGATTACACATAAACAAGATTATTAGAGAGGTGACATGTCTTAGGAGAGAGTACTGGTATTGGAGTCAGGAGACCTGAGTTCGAATCCTACCTGAGATACTTACTGATTGAAAATAAAAGGTCTAAATACAACCCCTTGACCTCATTTTCTGTGTACCACAGAAAAGCTGGTTATGAGCTTGAGAGTAGGAATTTATAGTCTTTTAATCAATATAATTAGGGTATAAAGTTTTATACAACTTATCTCTTTATAACAGTGCATCTCTCATGCTATTAATTAACATTCAGTGATCTTATTGATTTATTTACATGTGCTTGGTATTTTCCTAACAAGATGATTGTTGTTTAACTCTAAGTAAGAGTCTAATACCAGGGAGCTAATTTGGATCTTAAACAGCTTTCTTATTGTGGTTGTGACACTAAGCTGTTGAACATGAACTCTTTCTACAATCCTGGCTATCCAGAAGTCAAAATGGCCATAAATAACAGAATACTACTTTTCATTTAGAAACGTTGTCATGTAATGTAATTTATTTTAACTTAATAAACATAAAATAGAATAAACATAATTTCTATAAAAATACAAGATAACATAAATCAAAGTGATATAATATAAAATAATATAAAAATAAAATAAATATTGAGTACCTACTACGTGTATAGATAGAAAGTTTGGATAAGATGACATTCTTCACCTTACTGAGCTTTTAGTTTGATGTAGTCAGAGCCTTTGATTTCAAAGCTAATTCTGGGCATTGGCCTCCTCAGTGCAGCTTTAACTATTTTTTTTCCAAAACCCAATGCCTTGCTCTGCTATTTTGCTCCTTCTCTCTGATTTAGTCATCAAGTCTCTTAGATTTAAGCTATTCTAGTTTCAAATGTCTACATGTTTCTAGGAAGGAGGGAGGTATATATTAAACAAATGATGTCTAATTTGGCACTTCACTTTCTTCATTTTATTCCATAAGGTTTTGCCTGAAAGTCTAATGACAATAAAGCAGCAGGTTCAAGAGGAACTCCCTTGAGAGGAAAACGGGCAGACATACTTGGATATCCAGATGAAAATGGTGCCAGCAACAGCTGGGGAAGTGACAGACTCACACATTTGGTGACCAGACCAACAGAATGAAAATATCATTCCAAAGTAAGAGCTATTATACTTTAATTATTTTTGTGATTACATTGTGTCTTTTCTCCAAGAAATAAAAGGCAAACCTCAGGTTGCTTCACTTAAAAAGTTTTGTACAGACATCCTTTTATGTTATTTTACCATCTCTTCATGTTTTACCTCTCTCACATTTGTCTTTTAAAAATAACCACAGACTAGACATTACTGTGATCTCCAATTTAGCTTCCTCATAGATATCTGATGTTAGACCAGTCCTGCACAACTTGCAGCTCTCAGAGGGCTGCTTATGGTCCTTGGGCTCACCAAAGGATTTCAGGCAGCCCCCGAAATGTAGAGGAAAACATCCTTTGTATGTAGAGGAAATCCTTTGGCATGCTGCAAGCCTCCTGAGGGCCATAAGGTGCACGCTGTAAGCAGCCTGAGGTCTGCAAGTTGTGCACACCTCCTTTAGACACACTCACCTTATCATCTTCATCACAGTCGTCATCTATGTCTGTGGTTTCCTGAAAGAAAAGCACAATTCATTATTAATCATATCCTCCTGACAATTACATTTAAAACATACATTAAAATATTCCATATGTTTTAAAAAGATCTCTCAAAATTTAAGTACCATTCATTATTTTTCAAAGTTCAAGAAATTGTAAACATTATGCTACCTCCTCTTATCCCCTTTAGCTCAGTAAACTCTGGGGGAATCTCTATCACCACAGATCCAATATATTTTCCTCAGTATGGCATTTATGGTATTTCACAACCTGATCCTTCCCTACCTTTTAAAGTTCTTTTTCTCATTACTTTTTTCCACATGATCTGCAGACTAGGTATATTGGCCTTCACATATATTCTATCTGCAATCTACCTTTGCACTGAGTGTCCCCCATGCCTGGAATATTTTCTTTCTTTACTTCTCCCTCTTAGAATGGGTGCTTACATCCAAAACTCAACTCACACACCACTTTCTACATGAAATTTCTCTGGGTCTCCCCAGTTGTTTTTGCCCTTCCTCTCAAAATTAACTCATAATAATTTTATTTATTTTACATACTACCTATATCCTAATCAGCATTAGCATATATATTACATATGTGTAACACATTATATATTTATGTTCTAATATATTCATTTTTACATACATCCTATAAAATACTTATATAGGCTAATTTTGTCTTCCTATTAGAAAGTAATCTTGAAGAAGAGCTCAGTTTCGTGATTTTCTTCGTATTCTCAGCAGTATTGTGGCTGACACACATTAGGTAATTAATTAATTAACTGACTGATTGTTTCACAATCTATATAAAATTGTTAAGTAAAAATATAGCTGTTAGAATTGTACCTATAGTTTGAAGGCAACAGGCTTTTATATTCATTGCCAAGGTCTGCTGTCTGTAAACCACTTTGTTCTTAGTCTGATAAATGAACCAGTTGGCATATTAAGGCTGAGGACTCCATACTTAGTTTATTCCAGGCTCATTGCTACAAGGAGTGCTTTCCCTTTCATATACTGCTGAAAGTTTAGATGGTAGAAAATACAGCAGTATGAAGATAATCAATCTCAAGAATAAGATACAGATTTCTCTATGGCATTATAATTTTGCTTTGGTTTCTGTGGTGACAGGTGATTGGATTAAAAAATGAGGCAATGATTTGAACTTGAGGGCACTTGGCTCTCATTCAGGTGGTGCTAGAACAGCTGTCCGACTAATAGGTCTGTTCAGTGTAGTTTTTAAATTTTTTTTTATTTAATAGGCAGATTTAAACCATATCACTAAAAGTGTAGAGAGCTTATACACATCTATGTGTAATTAGTTCTTAACACTTGATAGCTCTTTGAAAGGAATGCTGGATACTAAAAATTGGGGTTTGTTTTAAGTGCTAAAAATCTTCCTTATGCTTCCTAGTTAGTAGAATAGGACAGAGAATCAATTTCTCTCTATGCTCTGTTATGAAAAGAGTTTTAGAACAGTAAGATTAAAGGGGTGACTCCTTGAATTTCCTGGAGTAGACTTTACTGATCACATAATGTCAACTAACATTGGCTAGAATTTGGTACCAAAGACCTGATTATCCTTGAATTTCACATGCTTCCATCCTGACTGACTTCACAGAATATGATGAGTATTCACTAGCAGCCTGTATGACACTCAGAGATCTTCAGATGAAAGGATATAAAGTGCTCAGCATTGTCAGCAGGCAGTATTTCATGAAAGCAAATGAGGTCTTTAAAATAATAATAAAAAATCTCATCTCTGACTAGGGATTGGGAATAACTTGGCTTAAATGATTCATATTGCCCTCAAAACTTAGAAGTACATATTTTACCATTTAAGTTTAAAAAAATGTGAAAAGTTATTATGCCACTAACTACCAGATCTCAAGTTCACCTTAGGAAAAAAAAAATTGTCAGATCTAGAATTTGGTGAGCCTTATGTCCTGGCTATTTTTCTAGATAGAAATATTTTTCTTACTCTTTAAAAGTAAAAGACTCAATGTATTTGGTTACAAAAGAAAGTTTACTTCCAATATTTAACAAAAAGAAAAAAGAAGAAAAAAACCTATGCTATTCAAAGGCAGAGATATATAGTAGATAAAGATCTGGGATCAATCTTATGTCATATTTAATTAACTATATGACTATGGGCAAGTCACAGGATCATAGATTTTAGAAGGGACCTTAAAAGTTACCTAATCCATTTACCCCTCTTACAGATGAAGAACATAAGGGCAAAAGAAGTAAAATGACTTCACCAAGAGCACACAGGTAGTAAGATATAGGACCAGAATCGGAACCTAGGTCCTCTGACTATAAATTTGACATTATTTCAGTGTATCATCATCTATGACTGAATTATAGACTAATTCTTGCTCAACATCAATGGAGGAATTTTTCATAATGCATAATCCCCATACAAATGAAATCATAGGTCTTAAGCAAAACAAAAATGTATATATTATTTTGTCACAGAAAAGAGTAAAAATCAAAATGAAACAAAACAAAACCACTCTAGTCTTTAGGAACAGTACTGCTCACTGTAGTCTGATCCATCACAAAGTGAATTACATCAAATGTGAAATAAGACAAAATGAAATATTATATGGACAAAATAACTTCATATATCATCACAACAAAGTTCCTCAGCTACTTATATTGAAGTGAATAAACAAATAAAACACTTTTTTGAGCATCTTTTTTAGGTGCGGAGCACTGTGTTAAGTACCAGGGACACAAATAGAAAAATGTCCATCCATTTTATTTTAATAGGGAAGAAAACACAAAGGAGGTTCAGCTGCAGGGGAAATGGAAGGGTCTACGCTTTCTTAAGATGAAGCAGTTGGGTAGATATATGAACATACACACACATTTATATAAGATATCACAGAATCTTAAAGTTGGAAAGGATTCTAAAAGTCATCTTATCCAATCTCCTATTATATAAAAACCTTTTATCACCATCTCAGGGATGTTATGCAAAGTATATAACTTAATACATTTATCACAATATCTTAATAAGAAGGGACTTCCAAAGTCATCCCAAACAGACCAGAATTAAAACCTATACCCTAACATCCCTAACAAATGGTTATTTAGCTTTTGTTAATATAAAATCTGCTTTTATACACCTGCCATCAATTGTTTCTACTTCTATAACCTGTGATAAAATGCATCAAGTTTGATTACTTTTTCATGTTTTTTAGATACTTGAAGACTGTGATCATTTTACTCCAAAATCTTCTCCAAACCAAACTTCTCCAGTTAAATTAACCTCTGTACAGCATGGTTGTGTGTCTTCTAAATCTTGGTCATCTGCTTTAGGATTCATTGCTCAATCAATAAAATGGGATCTATTGACCTTTCAACTTCATTTCCATCCATGGTTCACCAGTGTTTGGAGAAGGAATATGTTGCAAATGAACCGCCACTGATGCCACCCTCCTACTTCAAAAGCTCTTGAAAGGTAGGGGATAATAATCAATTAATTCTCCTTTTATTTTATGACTCAGAAACTTCCCCTTATGTTCCTCTAAGTCTTGCACACTAGAGTAATCATCTTAGATACCTTTCCCAGAACCGATTTACTGCTTATCTAACGGCCTTTGCCTTTGTCCTCCTTGACTTTTTAATGACTTCTTACACTATCCATCTTCTCTTCTTCTGGATGTTCATGTCTTTCTTGGCTTCCAAGGCATTTTTCTCTCTTGGTTATCTTTCTGCCTCTGTGGTCACACCTTCTTAGTCTCCTTTGTTGAGTAATTATCTACCCCACCACCCTTCACACACATAAGCACACTAAGTGTATTTGTCCTTCAAGGCTCTGCCCCCAGTTCTTCTCTTTAGATGGTCTTTTTTGGCCATTGCAGCAGCTCCTGGGAGTTCAATGATCGCTTCTGTGCAGATGACTTTAAAATCGATATGATTGGCTCTTATTTCTCATCTAAACTCCAGTCTTTCACTTTCAACTACCTGTTAGACATCTCTATAAGCAGCTCAAATTCAACATTTTCAAATTGTAATTCATTATTTTCCTCCTTGAACCTGCTCTATTCTCCTAGTCCCTAGGGTCACAAATGCAGAGTCTTCCTGGATTCCTCCTTTCTTGCCCCTCCTATTGAATCTGTTGCCAATTCGTGTTGATTCCACTGTGCTTCCACAAAATATGCCATGTTTGTCCTCTTCTCTCACTTTTTACAATCATAATAAGAACTTACCAGTGTAAAATATGTATAGTTCACCAAGTTCACAGTTATGTAAGGCATACAGGGCAAATATTCTCCCCATTTTATAGATGAAGAAACTGAAACGCAGACTAAGGGATTCCTCAGTTAGGAAATGGTGGATCTGGAAATCAAATTCTGGTCTCTTGACTCAAGATATTTTCCACTAGACCACATTGCCTCTTATGTAATCGATTTATTACATCCCCAATGATATTATTCTTGATATAAATCTCATCCTAATAAAATAGTATGAAAATTAGTCACAAAGCCAAGTCTATCAAATCTCTTATACGAGATCTAGATTTAATTATACAAAGGATATTATCAACCCACACCCTTCTAATGAAGTCAGATTTTGGTAACTTGCTTAGAAAGGGAATTGAAGAGAATTGTATACAAGAAATATGTATGCTCTTTCCACATATATAACATTACAACGTCTTCTAGAGTGTGAAAGATACATACCTGAAGGCCAAGTCATTGACATGCCTTAGGGGAAAGAGGCTCTGCTAGATACAAATAAAAAGATAGCCTCAGTGAAACTAATAGGCAACATTGTTAAATATGTCTAAAATAAAACAAATTTGGATTATGTTTTTAAACCAACAAATTATTCTTTACTCAAATGTCAAAGCTGATGGGGCGCTTGGCTTACCTGGCTTTCCTGGACACTGCTGACCTTTCCTTTCATGGGTCTGATGAAATTATAAACAAAGAGCAGCAATAAACCCAGGGGGATCATATACAGGTCAAAATTCCAGACAGTGACCAGAAACACCTGAGGGGCAGAAGTGAGACCACATGAGAAAACAAGAGGAAGAGAACTGGGGTCTGTCATCGTGTCACTGAATATCAAGTTCCTTTTTAAGTCTGAAGCCATTACTATTTAAAATATAAGAAGGTACTCCGACATGCAAGAAAAACAAAAAGGCAAATGAAAAGATTTTCGAGCCACCAGGAGGGGGAGAAGTTATAAGAGTAAACAGTCAGCTAATCAGGCCATCGTTCAGTTTTAGAAGTCCCACCCGCTAAACTACCCTGAGCTTTTAAAGTAACTATTTTTTGTTTTATTTTGTTTCTTTTTTCCCTTCCCTCCTTCATTCCCCGCCCCCCGCCTTCTCTTCCTTCCTTCCCTTTCTTTTCTTAATTGCTTGCTCCACAAGATCCTCTGATTAGCCAACAGCATTGTCAATCAGGAAAATGGAGTGATAAGAAACCAACACAGAAATTATTCTTTGGAGGATATTCCCAGGCTAAAAAGCGGAAGTTTAGTGATCTGAATTCACTAAAGTCATCAAGAAAAGACTGCATCATCCCTGCCCTGCCTCCTACCCCGTTAGTAGGTGGTACTACTAGCAAATGATTAGAATTCTGGACCAGGAGTTAGTAAGATCTAAATTCAAATATGGCCTTAGATACTTAGAAGCTATATGACCTTAGGCAAGTCACTTAACCTGTTTTCCTCAGTTTTCTCATCTATAAAACAGGGATAATAGCATCTACCTTCCAGGGTTAGTTGTAAGGATCAAATAAAGTACTTTGAAAATCTTAGAGCACTGTATACATGTTAGTGATGATGACAGCCATGAAGCAAATGACCATGGGGTTTCTTAAAAATGTTTGTAGTATACAATTCTGTGCAGTACACAGAGTCTAGTTGGTCCTTTCAAACAAGAAAACTTGAATATGATCAACCAGATTAAGACCACAAAAAGTTTTTCAAAGAATTAGGGTGAAAGGCGATGGATTTTTTTCCCCTCACCATAGCAGCTCATAGAAATGTGTGTATCTATGTATACATGTTTGTATACATATATGTGAGTGTGCATATATGTATATACACATATACAGATGAGATATGTGTGTATGGGTACATATAGATAGATAGACAGATAGATATAACCTGAGGTAAAGAGGGTAGAAGTAGGGATATGATTTGATTCAGCAGATAAAAATTAATGCTGTTAGATATTATGAGTGCAGTCAAGAGCCTCTGTATTCAAATACCATTTTAGGCTTTGGAAAGGATATAATGTTTGTATAATAGGAAAAATATAGTAAATTGTGGGTTATTACTTATGAAAACTTGTCTGTTTCCTTATAATATTCTCAAGGATGCCCCTGATGCTTTTGTAAATTGTTTTTATAAAACTGTATAGAAACGGCAAATGTGTGTGTGTGTGTATAATATATATATATATATATATAATATACACACATTCATATATATTTGTGTATATATGTATATGAATACACATAAACTTAATATCTTCAAGGATGATCCTGATTGTTGTTTAGATTATTCTCATAAAATTGTATGGAAATGAGAAATTATATGTGCATACACACATATACATATTATATATACATACATACACACACATATATATACCTGAAAGTGTATATGTATGTATGTATGTATGTGTATATATATATATATACATACATATGCACCTAAAATATTTATGTGTCTGTCCATCTATCTCTCTATCCTTATTTTCCTATTTCTATATAATTTTCATGAGAATAATCTACACAAGCTTCAAGGACATCCTTGAGGGCATTATCAGGGAACAGGCAGGTTTTCACATATGACATCCCACAGTAGACTGTATCTTTACTGTCATACAATCATTGTGTCCTTTGCAAAGCTTGAGATGATGTTTGAGTGCACTGACTTTTGACTGTACTTATAACATCTTAATATCAAAGATTTTTATCTATTGAATTAGCTCATGCTCTCATTTCTACCCTCTTTAGTCCTGAAACACACACACACACACACACACACACACAAACACACCCATACAAACACAATTACATACACACATATATATCCATATAAATACCCATATACACACTTACATATTCCCAGCAGCTGCTATGGAAAGAAAAACAAAACATTTATCACCTTTGATCCTAACCCTTTGAAAATTGCCTCTGTGAGCTTAATTGGTTTAATCCTTAAGTGATAATCACAAGAACAGCCAGACCATATATGATTTGATGGCAGTGTCATAATGAACAGAGAGCAGCCCTAGAGTCAGGAAGACCTGAGTGCAAGTTCTGCCTCTCTGGTTTGTGTCCAAGCTCTACACATAGATTAAGAGAGTTTCCCCTCTGGAAGTTTTCTGTATCAATGAAATCATAGGTTCATTCCACTAAGAAAAAAAGAAGTCCATGCTTTGAGTGGCTTCTTTTTCTTTGGATACTTTTAAGAATTGCTCCCTTAATGTCCTCAATATCATGCAAACTCAAATACTGACCTCTTCTCTGTATATTTCATCTCATTAAGTCAATTTTCCTACCCTTACTTTCTTTCTTTTGCATTTCCTATGGGACTGCTATGCTAGAGTCCAAATTACGTGGCTCCACTGATGATGAAAAAGGCTCATTCAAAAACCCTCCACAGGTCTTTTCCATCTTTTGTTTCTTTCCTGTCCTGGTTTGCCTCTGAAATTCCTCAGGATTTATCCTTACCAAGGCTTTGTTCAATTGATTTTGCCCTCCCAACTGCTTATTTTTGGTTTTTGAATCAATATTGCATTTCATGTCCCACCACCCTTCTCCATAAGATTTTACAAAATTAATTTGTACTGTAAACCAGTGAGTGCCTTTGCTGCCATATTCCTCCATTAGTCATTTAAGCCAAATGTTTCCAGTTTTTTTGGACACCTTCTGGTAACTCTTATAAAACAGAGATAGAGTAGATATTGGACCTATGATTTCACTGGCATAAGGAAGACCTGGATTAGGAAACTTTCTTCACCAGTGTGGGTTAGTATCTTCTCTATGGTTTATGAGATGAAAGAACATTTAATTTAAAAACATTAAAGAGTCTAGAGCATGACGATGTCAAGTGACATCCCCAGGGTCACAAAACTAGTATGTACCAGTGGTAGAACTTGAACCCAGATCTTCCTGGCTTCGAGGCCAACTCTCTATCCAGTAAGGCAAGCTTCTTCTGGGCAACTGATATAATCTGCTAATTTTTTTTAAGGAAAGGTTATCATTAGTTTTGATAGCCTTATCCTTCAGCCATTACACATTTTCTATTATTAATAAGTTCTTTAAATAGTTGATTTAATGACAGAGGAAACTGTCTAGTTCTTTGCCTTAGGTTTAATGTTTCAAAGCCTTGCATTGGCCTGAAGACCTCACTGGAGCAGATGATATTTTTGCTTTTCCTGATTTGATCATCTCTATGACGATGGCAGTTGTGCTTCCAAGTCTAGATGGTTGAGTTTCTAAATCTCCCAAAGACCTTTCTCTTTCTCTCTCTTTCTCTCTCTCTCTCTCTCTCTCTCTCTCTCTCTCTCTCTCTCTCTCTCTCTCTCTCTCTCTCTCTCTCTCTCTCTCTCTTTCTCTCTCTCTCCCTCTCTCTCTTCCTCTCTCTCTCTCTCTCTCTTTCTCTCTCTCTCTCCCTCTCTCTTTCTCCCCCTCTCTCTCTCCCTCTCTCTCTCTTTCTTTCTCTCTCTCTCTTTCTCTCTCTCTCCCTCTCTCTCTTTCTCTCTCTCTCTCTCTCCCTCTCTCTCTCTCTCTCTCTCTCTCTCTCTCTCTCTTTCTCTCTCTCTCTGTTTCTGACAGGGCGGGGCTCTGTATCCCAGCATCTCTTCACATAGATCATTAGCATCACTCCTTTGTTTTATTCATTTTGGCCTTGGCCTCACACTCCTGAATTTCTCAAACTGCTCCTTCTCCTCATAAGAGTCCATTTTTGTGAAGGTCTGGATCAGTCTCAGTAAACCAAGATGACGATTTAATTACGGGCAAAATTTAGGTTAAAGTAATACTCAGGCATCTCATGCTCTTCTCAGTCTTGGCAATATTCAGGGATCACTCCGATGAAAAAAAAAAAATAAAGAGCCATACAGCTCCCAAGTCCTACAAGATATCACTATTTTGGCAGGTGGTCAGAAGCATGTGTAACTTGTCCATGGGTTGATAGACATATCATATATTTTCTCTCAATAAATAATTCTAGTGTTCATAAACTTGGAGAAAGCTGCTACCAAACTCTCCATTTAATTAATTAATTCAACTAAATTAAGTATATTTTCTCTTTTATATTCTTTCTTCTAGCTTTATATCAATTGCTCTCTAACAAGATAACTTCCTGACTGTATTGGATCGAGCAATGACAACCAGTCACCATAACTCACTCCTGAGTTAAAATGTTATCAATTTAATGTTTGTGTGTATGTATGTGTGTGTGTGTGTGAGAGAGAGAGAGACAGAGAGACAGAGAGACAGAGAGAGAGAGAGAGAAAGAGGGAGGGAGAGAGAGAGAGAGAGAGAGAGAGAGAGAGAGAGAGAGAGAGAGAGAGAGAATAAGAGAGAGAGAATGAGAGAGAGAGAGAGAGAGAGAGAGAAGAGAGAGAGAGTGTTATTTGTCTAATGTCTTCTGACTGTTTAAGTCCTTATGACTTATAGTTCTGAGGCTTCTCTGTAGTCTAACATTCCCTGATCTATTTTTTTTCCTACTTCTGAACCATGTTTTCCAAAAATCGTTTTCCCTATCCTCACCAATGCTCACTTTTCCAATGAAGTCACTGAATGTCATTCTATCTCCAGACTCAGCGTTTTCATTAGTTGTTCCCCATTCTTGGAATTCTCTTCCTTCTCACTTCTGTCTTCTGGCTTCCTTCAAAACTCACCTCAAAGGGCCAGCTAGGTGGTGCAGTGAATAGAGGACTGGCCCTGGAGTCAGGAAGAACTGAGTTCAAATCTGGCCTCAGACACTTAACACTTACTAGCCATGTGACCTTGGGCAAGTCACTTAACCCCAATTGCCCTGCCTTCTCCCTTCCAAAAAACAAACAAACAAAAACCCCAACAAAACTCACCTCAAATTCTTCTTTGCACAAGAGGCTTTTCCTAGTCTCTACCACCCTCAACTCCTTGCCTTTCTTTGTATGTCCAGTAGTTATCCCCTGGCACCTAATGAGCACTTGATCAATATTTGATATGGATTTTTTTGACTTCATATAATTTCTCTACTTGCTTACTCTTTGTAAAAAAAAAAGTCTGAACATTTCACGCTTTCGTGGTGGTCATTTTGCATATCAGTATTTATGAATGATCTAAAAATATATTTAGTACCCTCTGACACATCTTCTACCACTTCAATTGTTACTACTACAGAATCAGAAGGGAGGCACATATAGCAGAGGGTTATTTAAATTTCCACCTACTGGGTCATTTAAGACCAAGTGGCCTACTTAATCATGACCAACATTTCCAAATTTAGTTACGCTGGTCCTTGGAAAGCCAATTGCTGAGTCAAGCTGAAAACATTTCTGGCATGGTGCAACCTCCCAAGGCTTGTTCTTAATTACCATAGCTTTTGAGAACTAAGGACCACCATCATTCCAAGGACAGGGATTGGAGTGACACTCTTAAATGGGCAAATGAGGAAAGAAAATGTTAAATATTCTGATTTATGTCTTTATCACCATTGAAATAAAATGCAAATATTAATTAAAGACTAAATTTAAAGATATTGAGGGGGCAGAGCAGAGGTGGCAGAGTAAAAATAGGAACTCTATTTGGTTCCCACTCTACCTCTAATACCTCTAAAATATGACAAATTTTAGAGCTACAGAACCCACAAAGTGACAGAAAGAAATAAATCTCCCACTGAAGGCAGCCTGGCAGGACAACAGGAAGGGTCTATCACACTTAACTGGGAGCTGATCACAGTCCTGCATGAACTGCCCACAACCATACCAGGGTAGCCCTGACCAGCGGCCCAGACCAGCTGGAGCAGCCTGAAGGTTAGTGAATCACCAGCAGCTGTGGCAGTTTCCAGACTTCTCAAGCCATAAACTCCAAAGAGAAAGTAAAAGATCAGTGGGGAACTCTGTTGGAACCATGTGACTGAAGAGCACATCTCGCCCCCATTCCCAGGGCAAGAGGTGGAGGAGTGGGGTGGCTACAGCTGCTGCCACATGGCTGTCTCCAGAGCTCCTGGCCTGCAGATCATAGGGGGACCAAGTGACCATTCTGAGGGTAATTGATCTTGCTTTGACCTGCTTGGATCTGGACTGTGGTCTTGGGTGGTGGTCCTGGGGTGTCTGGCAGTATTGCAGAGCTTGAGGCATCTGTAGAGAGGGTTCCCTCCTCAATTCTCTGACAATATCTGTGAAAACCCCAGCAATTTAGGACATAGGTCACTCTACTCTAGAAGCAGAGTTCTATTGTGGCAAAGAGCTCAAAAGTTAAGTAATTGGCTGTCAAGATGAGCAAGCAGAGGAAGCACAATCAGACCATAAAATCCTTTTTTTGGGACAAAAAGGATCAAAACAAGGAACTGGAAGACATTAATGAAGTCAAAACTCCTGCATCAAAAACTTCCAAGAAAAAATATGAACTGGTTACAGGCCATGGAGGAGCTGAAGAAGGATTTTGAAAATCAAGTAAGAGGGATGGCTAGGTGGTACAATGAATAGAGCACCAGCCCTGGAGTCAAGAGAACCTGAGTTCAAATCTGGCCTCAGATACTTAACACTTATGAGCCATGTGACCTTAGGGAAGGTGTTTAACCCCAATTGCCCTGCCTTCCCCTTTCCAAAAAGCAAAAATTTAAAAAGTAAGAGAAATGGAGGAAAAATTGGGAAGACAAATGAGAATAATACAAGAAAATCAAAAGCAAGTCAACAGCCTGCTAAAGGAGGACTCCCCCCCCCAAAAAAATACTGATGCAAATAACACCTTAAAAAACAGACTAACTCAAATGGCAAAAGAGGTCCAAAAAGCCAATGAGGAGAAGAATGCCTTAAAAAGTCAAATTGCCCAGAAGGAAACAGAATTTCAAAAACTCATGGAAGAGAATAATTACTTGAAAATTAGACTGAACAAATGGCAACTAATGACTTTATGAGAAGTCAAGATACTATAAAACAGATCCAAACAAATGAAAAAATAGAAAGCAATGTGAAATATCTCATTGGAAAGACCACTCAGTAGAGATCATTTAAAAATTATTGGGCTAACTAAAAGCCATGATCAAAAAAAAGAGAGCCTAAAAATCATCCTTCAACAAATTCTCAAGGAAAATTGCCCTGATATTCTAGAACATTCTAGAACCAGAGGGCAAAACAGAAATGGAAAGAATTCACTGATCGCCTCTTGAAAAAGATCCCAAAAAGAAAACTCCTAGGAATATTATACCCAAATTCCAGAGTTCCCAGGTCAAGGAGAAAATATTACAAGCTGTCAGGAATAAACAATTTGAGTATTGTAGAAACACAAGTAGGATAACACAAGATCTAGCAGCTCTTACAATAAAGGATTGAATGGCTTAGAATATGAAATTCTGGAGGACAAAGGAGCTAGGATTAAAACCAAGAATCACCTATCCAGCAAAACTGGGTATAATACTTCAGGGGAAAATATGGTCATTCAATGAAATAGAGGACTTTCAAGCATTCTTGATGAAAAAAACCAGAGCTGAACAGAAAATTTGACTTTCAAATACAAGAAGTAAGAGAAGCATGAGAAGATCAACAGGAAAAAGAAATCATAAGGAACTTATTAAAGTTGAACTATTTACATTCCTACATGGAAAAACTATAATTGTAACTCATGAGGCTTTTCCCAGTATGAGGATAGTTGAAGGAAATATACGTGTGTGTGCGTATACATACATATATATATGTATGTATAGGAGGGTGTATGTTTGTATAAACGCATATGTGAGTGTGTGTATATGTGTGTACATATATACATAGAAAAAGGGCACAGGATCAGTTGAACAGGAAGGGATGATATCTAAAATAAAATTAAGAGGTGAGAGAGGAATATAATGAGAGAAGGAGAGATAGAATAGGGTAAATTATCTCATATAAAAGAGGCAAGAGAAAACTGTTTCAATGGAAGGGAAGAGCAGGAAGGTGAAAAGAAATGGGTCAATCTTACTCTTAATGAATTTGGCTTAAGGAAGGAATAAAATACACACTCATTTGGGTATCTTACCCTACAGGAAAGTAGAGGGGAAGGGTATAAGAGGGGGAATGATAGAAGGAAGGGCAGATTGGGGAAGAGGGTAGTTAGAAGCACATATGTTTGAAAAGTGACAGGGTCAAAGTAGAAAATAGAATAAGTGGGGGGTGGGATAGGATGGAGGGAAATATTAGTCTTTCACAGTATAATTACCATGGAAACGTTTTGTGTAACTACACATGTACAACCTATATCGAATTGCTTGTCTTCTGGGGGTGGGTGAAGAGGGAAGAAGGGAAAGAATCTGGAAATCAAAGTTTTAAAATCAAATGTTGAAAAAAATTTGTTTTTATATGCAACTGGGAAATAAGATACACAGGCACTGGGGTATAGAAATCCATCTTGCCCTACTAGAAAGTTAGAGGTGGTATGGGGGAGGATATAAGAAAGAGCAGATTGGGGGAAGGGGTACTCAGTAGGCTCATATTTGGAGGGAATGGGGGGTAGGGGAAAATGGGGAGAAAATTTGTAACTCAAAATCTTGTGGAAATGAATGTTGAAAAGTAAAAATAAATTCAAAATATTTGAGGAAAAAAGAAGACTGGAATGGTAGGAGAGGAGGGGGAAGGATATTAAAGTCTTTGAATGCCAATAAATAAATTTAAAGATATCTTTACAGTAAAGATTTGGTGGGCAGTTTAATATAATCATTACTGATAATCAACTGGATGATTATTAAATTTCCATTTCACTTTGTCAAAGAATATACTGAAGTAGTCAAAAGAAGACATATAAATACTAGGTATTTAATATGAATATAAAATGTTCACATTTAGTAATAGGATATATAAATAAAACAAGCTTAACCTAGAGACAAATATTTTACAAAACATGAGTTATCTGTATCCCTACTCAAAGTAAAAACTGAGTCTAAAGAAGGAAAATAAATGAGAAATGGTTTATATTAAAAATAATATTTAATACTTAAAGTAAAAGCAAAGGCTGAA
This sequence comes from Pseudochirops cupreus, assembly GCA_028627135.1. Taxonomy (NCBI): domain Eukaryota; kingdom Metazoa; phylum Chordata; class Mammalia; order Diprotodontia; family Pseudocheiridae; genus Pseudochirops; species Pseudochirops cupreus. Next base: position 473,826,287 of record CM053582.1, read on the forward strand.
CAGATATTCCGGAGGAAAACCAGAGAGAATAAGGACCCCAGAACTCAGACCTTACTAGACTTCTGTTCTAGCACTGAAAAGAACATTAATATCCCAGTCAAGTTGGGTCAAGTTGATTTCATCTGAATTATGCGATGCTATTCAAAAAGCCTAATGACTTCAAGCAAATGCTATTGAGGGATAGAAGTTCTTTCATATGGAAAAGTACTGATTGGGGGAGGGTGTCTAACTATTTTTGTTAAGTTCCTCTGCAGTCGTCCTTTTGATAGAAATGTAAAAGATAAGAGAAGACAGTCTTAACTTAAATCACATACACCTTTCAGGAATATTGTTTGAATGAGGCAGCCCTCTCGTTTAACTGTACATCATAACTAAAGATCCAATATTATTTATTATTGTAATAGCTATAAGGTATTTATTAACTGAGATTCCATACACTCTTTTTGGATGTTTGAAGTTTAGGCGATGCAAGTACATACTGAATTGATTGTAGCTTATAATATATTCCGAAATGAAAAATCCCAGTTCAGTTCCAAAAAACCTCAAAGCAAAAGAAACAAATGCTATTCTAATCACATTAAATGCTCTTCTATTAGCACAATAAATGAATTTTTTTTAATAGACAGTATAAAAATACCTTTTCTCAAGAAATTTTAGTTACTTCTAATGACTCTTCTTCAGTCTTGAACAATTTTATATCAAGGATTGTCTAATACTCATATCAAATCACTATAAGGATTAATAGTAATTCATA
>CM053582.1:473827540-473858359 GCA_028627135.1 Pseudochirops cupreus
TATATATATATATATATATATGTATATATATAGCGCGCACACACACACACACACTGTTTAGTCATTTTAGTTGTGTCCAACTCTTCATGACACCATTTGAGGTTTTCTTGGCAAAGGTACTGGAGTGGTTTGTCATTTTCTTCTCCAGCTTATTGTACGGATGAGGAAACTGAAGCAAACAGGGTTAAGTGACTTGCCCAGGGTCACACAGCTAATAAGTGTCTAAGGTCAGATTTGAACTCAAGAAGATGAATCTACCTGACTCCAAGCCCAATCGATTGTGCCACTTAGCTGTCACACATACACACACACACACACACACACACACACACACACACACACACACACCCTAATATACATATATATGGTTTATACCTTATTTTCTTATTTTAATTGCATGTATACACATATGTATACCTATAGTTATATCCCTTGTTGTTTACCAATCGATCACAGGACCTAATTCAATGCTTACTTTTAGTCTTCAGTCAAGCAGTCAGTAAGCATTTATTGTTTACCATGGATCAGGCACTGTATGAAACGCTGAGTAAACCAAGGCAAAAGGTGGCTTCTCAAGGGACTCCCACTCCAATGGGGGAGACAACATGCAAACAACTATTTAAAGACAAGAGATATACAGGCTCAATTAGAGATAAGTAACAGAGAAAAGGCACCAACACTAAGAGATCCATACTTAAGAAAGGATATAGAAGTATAGGATGAAGAAATCTCAAAAGAATTTTTGGAGGGTGAGTATCCAAATATCTTTCTTTTCCAGCAGTAGTTGGTACATTTAGGAAAATATATAAATTACTTAAAATAAAAATAATATAGAGCATTTCTAGAACACTTCAAGATTTGCGAAGTCCTTTCATTTGTTATTCATTTGATCCTCACAGCCAGCCCATGAGGGAGGTATGACTATTATCTCCCTTTTACAGATGGTAAAACTGAGGCCCATGGAGTTTTCCAGGCTTAACTAGGGTCACATAACTGGCAAAAGAGCTTTTCAAATAAAGGGCAGTACTCTGTTCACTATGCCATCCAGTGTCCTTGACTCAGTAACTTTTTGTTATTACTGAGGGAATTAATTTCTTGATCCTGACTGTTAGTAATGGAAAGATTTGTAAGATTCCAACTTTGTGGAGATGGAAATCTGCTTTCATTCCTTAGGAAAGGACAGAGAGGTAGCAAAGTACGGTAGACAGACTACTTACTGGGTCTGGTGTCAAAGGACCTGGGTTCAATCCCACCTGTGATGATTGCTACATCTATGACTTTGCAAAAGTCATATAACCTCCCTGGGCCTTCATTTTCCCATTTAAGAAGTGAAGAGATTAGAGTAGATGGCCTCCGATAGCCCTTGCCATCTCTGAATCAGATTCTCTGATCATGTGAATAAAACCATAGTAAAAGTTAATAATAAAGAGGTAAACAGAAACAGAATTTATGAGCTTAAAGCTTCTCCCTTTTGTGAACATTAGTCTACCTCTGTCTTTTTCCAGGGTTCGTGGGCATTATAAAGTGCCACTGTATAGAAACAGGTGAGGAATTTATACAGGTCTGTTCCTGAAAAGTTAATGGAAAGTTTTATATGCTCAATCCTATTCCAACTTTCATGACTAAATTGGAAATATGATCCCCTGTAAAAATGACACAAGAAATCAAGGAGTCTTTTACAATTCACAAAGGAAAATACAATTATTAATTATGTACATTGTCAGATATGAATATAATTCCTGCATGGTATTCCTAAATATGAATCCCCACGCTGTAACATTTCACATGGGGTATAAGCACCTATTCTCTCTCTCTTTGCTAACTGACTTAAGACAGTCTATCTTTCAGCGGGCAGTTTTGAATTCCCAGAGAAGGACTACCACCATGAACCTACAATTAAGCTCTCTCAGGTCCTAAGTGGAAACCTGTTGCAGGTATATACTCTTCCTAATCACCACCTTGAGCTACTTACTGCCAGTATGTTTCCATGTAAATACTTACACTTGCTAGGCATTCACAATAAAACACAATTAGATCTTAAATATCATTTACTTAAGGTAAAAGTAATAATAATCATGGGTGCTTAATATAAAATAAATGCAGGAAAAATCAATAAATCACAGGTTGCAGATAAACTTGAGTAGTAGTCTCCCATTAAAGGGCTTGGTATCTGTGGGGTAGAAACAGACATATACTTAAGTAAAACTAATATGGAGACACGTGAGTGAAGTATACTCAAGGTAATTCTTAGTTCTGGAATCAGGCCTTCTTGTCTCTTCTCTGTTAACTGATCTACTTCTTGCCCCCACAGTTTTCCTGCTGGGTAAACTCCTGGTTTCTCTTCTACGACTGATGAAGCATTGTCAAGTTCCTTTAACTAACGGTCTTAAAATGGTAGGGAAAAAGTCATACGATTTTATAGGCTAGCAGTCCTTTTTAAGCCAGAGAACTACAAAGCTTACGAGGTTGGCTTTTTTCTGTTTAATGCCAAAAAGCTCAGCTAGTTCTTAACTTACAAAGATTCTGTATCATCCATCCAATCAGCTTGCAGCCAATTTAGCAGCAAACCAGGTGTAAAACTTTTATTTCTCCTTCCTGCTCTTCCTTTTCACACCAGAGAGGGCAACCTAGAATAGGTACAGCACTTGTGAAGAAACTCTATCTTTCTCATTGTAGATGATATTAGCCAGCAAAATAGCCACCTCCTAGTTAGAATCAGTCTTTCTTTAGGCAATTAGGAACTGGCATCTGAAGCCTACTATTGTTTTGTTCATACAAATCCCTCAGTTCTGGCTTTTCCACTCTCTATTTCCTTTTCTGCTCTACTTTAAACCTGTCTAGTCAGGTTTCTCAAATTGTATTCATTCAGTGGCTTAAATTAGTGCATCCTCTGAGTTAAATGAGTGGGGTTAAATAAAAAAAACCCACAAATTCCTTTTTTCTCCTAGTTATATAAGGAAGAGTCTTTACAAAATCATTCTATAGTCTTTAAATTGTTTTGTGATTTCTACTTTTGTAAATTTTAACTTCACCTCCACCCCATAAACTTTTTTTAAAAATTGATATATATGTATATATAAATATATATATACATATATATATATATATTCAGCATACATATATATTCAATGTAATTGGCTTACTTTTATAATCCCATATACTTTAGACACTTAACATTATCCTTGGAAGGGATATAGGCTTTATGAGACCAACAAAGAGATTCGTGAAACATAACAAAAGATTAAGAACGTCTCTACTAGACTGAAAAATACTTGTTTAATCAAATCCCTTCCCTGATAGGCTATACATTACATTACTTCAAACATCATATCCTTTTGCTTTGTAGAAGTTGCTTTCATTTGGAAAATAATGGGTTAACCCAGGCTGAATGAAATATGTAAACGATATGCTATAGGCTAAAATGTAAAAATCAGTGGCATACAAATAGGAAGCCTATTTTCTGCAAAAAAGTTTAAGGGCAGAGTTGTTACATATTTACTCAATCAAGTCACTCCACCTCATTTCAATTAAGTCATAAGATAGATGCTTAATCAAACAATTTCAATCATAGTCCTTAGTCTAAGTAAGAAAAGTCTTTGAAAGACACTTGATGAAGGGAAATGACTCAACACTGGAAGTCTGTTCTAATAGGTTGTGGGATTTCATTACATCGTTTGGGACTTGTATAAAAAAGCATCTAGTTAATCTGGAGCAAGAGTCTTTCCAATGTACCTGTGAGGAGGAAGTGTTTGGTGGGAAGAAAGAGGGACCTTAATTTCAGTTGTGGTCAGATTCTTTCCCCTAATCCTCTAGCTCTCCCTCCCCTTCCCCTTAGTCAGAGAAGGGCCTTAAAAGCTTCAACAGCTCTGAAAGATGTTGAACTTCTCATCTTCCTATTGGTATCTTAGCAGTAGCCCTGGTCTGGGTCTCCATTAAGAGCTACGGAGAAAAAACATGCCCAGCAGAGAAACGACACCATTAATGGTATAATTTAATTAATGGTGTAATTAATTATACTATGAATGAGTAAACCTTTCAACAACCAGAAGCTCTGAGTTGTCCCTTTTGCCACATGTACCCTCTAAGTTTGAACCCACTTTAATTTGGATTCTGCATGTCCTTATAGGAGACTATATCCCAGATTACTGGAGACTGTTTTGTAACAAAAGGTTACTTAGGCATGGATGACTAAAATGATTTTCAACTGATAATCTTGAATGGGAAAGTGGCAAAGGAAACATGCAAATTCAAACTCAAATTGACGGCATTAGAGTGCCAGTCCTGACCAACTAGTGGTACCCTGAGAGCCCTGAAGGAGAGATGGAGTCAGATTCTAGAGATCCAACAAATCAGTGAGAGAGGGAAATGGGATATTTCCTCACACGAGCTGCTATACTAAAGTGAAATCATGAGGGACAATGTTTACTGAAATACAGTTCAAGAAGGATTCTTAAAATTCTGCCGTCAAACTTCAAATAATATATTTTGAAATAGCTTCCTAACTTATAATAACTAGTTTCTATATATAAAGTTTTTGTATGAGATGTGAGTATAAAATAGTGAAAGCAATTTCCACAAGCCACTGGGGAAAAAATTCTTTCATTGACTCACTTTGTCCTTCTAAATAAAACTGTACAATATGTATGACAAAGGCATGGAATTTCACTAAATGATCAAAGGGCCGTACATTTAGAGCTGGAAGCTAGCCCATCCTCTTTACATTACAGGAAACTGAGGCCCAAAGTGGCTAAATAGCTTATAAACCATTCAGGTCATATAAATAAGTGAGAGAACTGTGATTTGAATTAAAGAATACAAAGGGAATTCATTTGTGTTTTTCCTTATAATTATTGTATTGGGGTTAAGAAGTTTCATGCTACTTAATGATTGGGTCAGTTGTAAGCAAACAAAACTAAAGAGAAATATATAAGATGAGCTAGAAAAATAACAAGATACTTTTTAAAACTTCTATTGTAGGATCTTGAAACCAACTGAAATCTGATTTGTTCAAAATTATATTGAAACATCAATTCAAACTAGGTCAATTATGTAACAGTAATGAACTCCGTGTTTTCTAGTAAACTAGACTCATTAAAAATAAAGACTAAAATGATAAGTAGATGTTTTAAATATTTATACCAGAAATTCTATACTATGATTATTCATCAGTGTAACAAGTGTATTGTTTAAGGGAATACCTCTGGCAGAGATGCTATCTGCCCCATTCATTCTTCTTGTCAAAGAATTCGAAGTTGCTATATTTCTGAAAACTCAACCAAGAACATGTGTAGTCACTACCATATCAGAAGTCGTTACTGCACAAAAAATCAATGAAAAAAGGAGGGATTTTTTCAATAAATATTTAACATAAGAGCAATATATTAAATATTTTTATCAATTGAAAGACATGGAATTCATAGTGAACCATGACAGTTCTACTGCTACATAGAGTAACATAATTTATTTAGGAGGTCAAGCTTCTGACAATATGAAGTATCTATATTACAACAAAATCAAGAAATTTAAAAAACCCCAAAAGCCAAAATCAATCAAAAATTAATGAGCAAATACTAAATCATAAATACCATATTAGCTATTAAAAATATAAAAAGCATATTTTATTTTAATGAGGTTTTTTTGCTTCTTTTCTTCTAGATTTTCTTCCACTTCTCTACATTTTCATTCCCAAACTACTGTTCTCTCTTTTATTTGTTGAGACATGTCTTTGCAGATTCCAGTTTTTCTATTTTGCTTATGTTTTGTTTCTGTGTAGCCATAAATTCTGCTTCCATACTTTTTATTTCTCTTTTGAATCACTCAGGAACAGTGTTGTGGTTTCATGTTCTCACATTCTAGAGGGTTCTCTGTCTAATCAATTGTTGGATCATTATCTTTTGTTTTGCAGTATTTATTCATGGATACTTGAAGTTATTTACTAGATCCTGAGGCCATATTTCCTTCTCTGTCTTTTATTTTAACTTTAATTTAATTTTTTTTTCAGTCATAAATTTTCTCCTTCTCTTCAGCCTCCCCCTTAAGAAGGTAAGGGATGTGGTATCCCTTATACATGTGAAGTCATGCAAAACCTTTTTTCCATATGAGCTATGTTGTTAAAAAAAAAAAAGAAAAATAAAGAAAATAAAAAAAAATATGCTGCAATCTGTACTGGTCATTAGTTCACTCTCCCTCTCTCTCTCTCTCTCTCTTTTTCTGGAACTGGATAGTATTTTTTATCATTAGTCCTTTCAAATTGTCATGGATTATCATATTGACCAGTGTAGCTAAGTCTTTCACAATAGGTTATCATTACAATATTGCTATTACTGTATATAATATTCTCCCTTGTTCTGCTCACTTCACTTTATATCAGTTCATAGAAGTCTTTCCATGTTTTTCTGAAACTATCTCCTTCAGCATTTCTCATAACACAATAGTATTCTATCATAATCATATGCCACAACTTGTTCAGTTTTCTTTTTCTGTAATCTCTTTGGGAAGCAGAAATAGTAGCAGTATTGCTAGGTGAAAGGATATGCATAGTTTTATGGCTTTTTGAGCATAGTTCCAAATCATTCTCCAGAATGGTTGGATCAGTTCACAATTCCACCAATAGTGCATTAGTGTATCTATTTTTCTAATATTTCCTTCTGTTGCTAATGTTTTCCCTTTTGATTTATCTGCTTATGTTCAAGGTCTTTGTGTTTTCTCCTTCCTTAGGTCTTTGGTCATTTCAGTATACCCCCACTACCCCCCATTTTCCTCTATTATTCCCTTTCTAACTCTATCTTCTCTAATGGAAATTGCCTTAGGGCCGAGATCTCAAAACTTCTCATTCCCCTTCCACATTGGACAATTCAATTTGCCAGTCTAGGTCATTGCCTCAGGTTACTTATGTGTGGACAAAACTGGCCCAGCTGGATGTTAAGCTCTTTCCCTCAGACTTAGTGGAGTGATTCAACACTGACCCCTTATCCCTTCTTCTATCTCCCTCATAACCCACCTCCTGCCCACCACACACAGATGGTCCTGATAGTGTCTTATTGTAAGGGCAAATAAAATTGTACTTAGCTCCTTGTTTAAGTACTTAGCTCTTTATTTCAGCTCTTCAAGTCTCTTTGAACCTAACCTGTGATTATATCAAGTCTTTGTTAGAAACAGAACCTGTGAATCCTACAGAAGAAGGAACTTGCCATAAGTAGAAGCACAAGCGGGGATGAAATAGAACTGGGAGGAAGGATGTCTGTGGTGTCAAAACTTTGTCTGTTTGTGTTGATGTTACTTTGTCAGACCTGTCTGCTGATAGAGGATGTTGCTGCTGTTACAGAAGCTCTGGGACCTTACTGCTGGTTTAGAAGCCCTGAGAGAGGACTTTCTTGTTGTCTGTTTACAGAAGTCCTAAAGTAGGGTTTTACTGATGTTTTCAGAGGTCCTGGGACTTTACTGATGATTTGTGTTATTTCTAGGACAGAAACCCTGTCTGCTGGTCTATATTGATTTCATAGGCAGAAAGTGAATTGATGATAGTACCAGCAATGCGTGTGAACTTTGTTGTAACTCTGCTAAGCCTGGTGTGTGGAGATGGACTGGGAGCTGAACCAGGAGCTAGACCAAGAGCTGGGAGCTACCTACCTGTGAATCCAGGTGATGATTGGGTGAATTCAGATAAGAGCTGGCAGCATGGAAGAGGAACCATGGAGTTTGGGAGTCAGTCTTGAGTCAATATGAAAGGACCTTTCCTTGGGTACTTAGTGGTGACTGACAAGATCATGATTTACTGTGACCTAGAGGTAGGAGAATTTTGTAGTTTATGCTTTGTACCCCTTAAGAATGATTGGAAGCTAGTCTCCAATCAAGATGAAAGAAGACTTTCTGACTGACAAGATTAAGACAATGTGACCTAAGGGTGGTAGACCTTTGTACTTTGTATCCCTTAAGGATGATTACTCCTTAAGGATGATTGAGTTAAGGACTTATTGAATGACATCTTTTGTTTAAGACTATGTGGCCACTTTGGTAATAAGTTGTTATGTGATATTGTTGTGAATGTTGTACTTGGGTTTCTGTGAATGTTTTGCTTTAGTTTATTGCTGAATAAATAGAGAGTTCACTATACTATGTGATCAGAACCTTAAGGCTATTCACAGAAGAAGTCCTCTGGAAAGCTGTTTGTGCTTGGCTTTATACTTGCCCCTCTCCCCCTGTTCCTCTGTTTTCTGGTCCTATACTGACAGTTCAGAACTTGCAATGCTGGTGCTGTGAGGTTGTTTACCACAGTGCTGGCTATCTTTTGGGGCCCTGTAAAGCCAAGCATGAGCAGCTTTCCAGAAGAATGCTACTGTGAACAGCTTTTAAGATTCTGATTACAGAGTATTGTGAACACGCTATTTATTCCATAATAAATCAAAGCAAAACATTCACAGTAAATCTAAGTACAGCATTCACAGTATTACAACTTATCACAGAAAATGGCCACATAGTTTCCACTACAGTGGTCACAAAGTTTTAAATAAAGAACCATCATTTAGTAACTCAATCATCTTAATCATTCAATCATCCTTAGGGAGGTTTGCCTCCTCGAGGGACACAAAGTACAATAGTCAAAAATCTCCACTCTAGAGGCATACTAAGTTACAAATCAATTACTTATTCAGTCATCAATCACTAAGTACAATCATTTAGTCAATCAATAATCCTTCATCATTCACTATTCAATCATCAGAAAATACACAGACCCTCCACCCCTAGGTCACTAGTAAATTTACAATTTCTCAGTCAGTGCACAGTATCCAAGTAAAGTCTTCTTTCAGCTTGACTCAGGGTAGTCCCTCAGATTCCCTGGATCCCCTTCCATGGTCACATATTCTCCCTGGATTCACCAAACTGTCACCTGGTGTGTGGAGATGGACTGGGAGCTGAACCAGGAGCTAGACCAAGAGCTGGGAGCTACCTACCTGTGAATCCAGGTGATGGTTGGGTGAATTCAGATAAGAGCTGGAAGCATGGAAGAGGAACCATGGAGTTTGGGAGTCAGCCTTGAGTCAATATGAAAGGACCTTTCCTTGGGTACTTAGTAGTCTGAACTTAGTTCAAAGGCAGATAGCTCCTAGGTCCTTGTCCAGCTCTCTGTATAGTTCCTGCTCCACATTGGAGCTCCCAGTGTCCAGTCCATCTCAAATCCTTAACAGTTTCTGTTCCTGGGAAGACAAGGCTTAACAAAACCACAAAGTCTTAAATCCCTCACAGTCATGCTTTCTCAGTCATTTGGCAGCTCCAGCTGGCCTCATCAGAAGTTTCAGCTGGTTCCCAGAATCAAAATCACTCCATCCAAGTTTTCAAAATCAAAATCATTCTCTCCAGCCTGGAAGGGGCTTTCCTCTTCAGCCTCCCCAGCGGCAGCAGCTTCAGCCCCCATGGAGTTTGCTTCAGGAAGATCTGTCTCACTGACCAATTCTCATTTTTCTTCCCAATTCTCAGTCCAGCAGTAGCAGCCCAGGCTCCAGATGCTGCTCAGAGAAATTCTCTCTTTCTCCAGTGGCAGCAGCTTCTGTCTCCAGATCCTTCTCCCAAGAAATTCTGACTCTCCCTCTCTGGGTTTTTCTTTATATACAGTATTGCATTAGCTTCCTGTTTCAGCCAACCCCTTCCTGTTACATCAGCAACAGGGATTCATACCTTCTTGATTAATTACTAAGTGCTAAGTACCTGTTACCTTGGCCAATACAAAGGGATCTTCAAATTCAAATTACATTATCATTATAAGCCTCAAGCAATGTTTTGCTCCTGAAGAGCTATCACCACACTAGCTGTTTGTTGTAGCCCAAGAAAACTTATGTAGCATGGAGGCAGTGTCTCAATGGCACTGGAAAAAAGTAGGGGGCACTAGAATGTGGAATTCGGTTTTGTTTCAAGCCTGTGTGTGGATCCTTGGTTCAGCTGGTACAATTCTGCTGCCAGTAGTGTGGGAGGTGAGATAGGGGTTCTATGAACTCAGGGTAGGTGTCAGCTCATTTTCACTTTTTCTAAAAAACATTCTTTTGCATTCTGGTGTATCCTAGACCATATAGATAACTGGAGTTGCTTTATCTTTAGTATAATTTCTGTTCTGGGGAGGTTAGAAGTTCAAGGGATTGTGGGGATTAAAGAAAAATGTCTGCTCCATGGTGCTCATTTGCTCACATGATCTGGAACTACCAAGAATACAAAAATGAAACAGACCCTGCCTTTATGGAGCTTACATTCTATCAAAATCATTGCACTGTTAAAAAAAAAAAGCACGGCTACAATGGAAATAGCTGAAGACTTGGATGTGATGCATGAAATACACTTTGTCAACCAGAAGCAAAGTATCACTGTTACTGATGCATGAGAAAGGGAGATGAAATGACAACAAGGGTATTTAGCTACAGAACAAGCAAAATCCTAAACCCTTTAGGAGCCTTTTAAAAGATCGCTGTATTCAGGAAGGCCTGAATACAATAAAAAAGGCCTGCTAACCATTAAAATGCAGTAGTTTGGGAGGAAGGAGATTCATTGTGGTACAAAGACATAATTAATCATTATACAGATGATCACTATACCCTGTATAACAGAGTATAAATAAGGGTACAACAGAGGTATACTTTAGAAGCTATCTGACTATATGGATCGAAAATTTCCACAAGAGAAAAGCAAAGTAAAGGGTAACGAGAAAATTGTGGTAACCTTTAGATTACAGGGCACCCCTATATATTGGATCCAAAGCTAATTAAACAAAGGGAAAAATTTCATAAAGTAAATGCAGCTGACCTTTTCTGATGGATGAATTTGGCATGGCAAAACAACAGTTAGCAAACCATGACACTGCAGAAGTGTTTTGTGGTATTTTCAAAGCATTCATTTCTGAGAAACCTCAAACCCAGAACTCCCAAACTCTTTTTACTTCCACTCTAGGATGATCTACAACCAAAAAGTTTTCTAAGAATGTCCCACTAGTAACACAAATTCAACATGTTCCAATCAAACTCACTTTTTCCTCATAATTTCTTATTTCTCCTGACTTTCCTATTTTTATCATTAATATCTATCATTTCCAGTCAACCATGGTAAAGACTTTTGGGTTTTCTTTGGGTTTTCTTTCTCTCTCTCTTCTCGTATCCAATCAAATTTCTGTCAATTTTATCTCCAAAAGATTTCTCAAAGGTTTTCTCTACTTTCTAGTACAAGGTCTCATTGCAATCAGGCTCAACTATTGGGAAAATCCCCTACCCAGTATCTCTATGTCTGGTCACTAACTTCTCCAAAGCATCCTCTTTTTGATTGCCAGAAAAATATGCTTTATGCAAAAATGTAAGCATGTCACTCTTCTACTTCCCACCCTCTAGTGATTCCCTGGTGATTACCACTTAAAGTTCAAAGTCTTTCCCTGGCATTCAAGTTCTCTAATAACCTGGCATCACACTATTTTTTTCTTATTGTGTTATACTATGTTCTATGATACATAGTCAAATTTGACTGGCCTGTTCTCCACAGCCCTCCTCAGGTTACTCATCTACTGGTTCCTAGCATTGTCTATCCCTGGAATACTCTTTCTAACCACTATTCCCATTGCCACCTACTGAAATCTTTCCCATCTTTTATGATTTGATGATACTGTCAGTATCACCATGAATTTTTCCCTATTCCCTCCACGTGGAAATCACAGAATCTTAATGTTGGTAGGGGCCTTGAAGGTCATTTTATCCAAATTGTTTTTGGACCTTGGATTCTGACTTGGTTATGTACTATCATTAAGACTTGTGCCAAATTATTTCCTTCTCTCTGAATTTCACTTTCCTTATCTGTGAAGGGAAGAAACTAGAGTAAATCATCTCTGAGGTTTATTCCTGCTCAAAATTCTGTGATACATCTTCTTAGCTTGCAGAGCACTTGGTCTGTATTTCCTTTCTGCTCTTAGTATATTCTGTTCTGTAATATAATTATTGGTATATATTTCATAATTTCTTTTAGGGAAGAAAAAATGTCTTAATTTCTCTAAATGCTCCCTGGTGCCTCTTGAAATGCTTTGCACGTAGTAGGTGCTTAATAAATATTTGTTGAATTGTATTGGATTTAATAAAGTCAGTGATTACTGATTTAGAAGAAAAGATACCAAATGCTGGTAAATATATCACATGCAAAGCAACTATGCTAATAAAAGGAAGAGGGATAGATACTGTGTCTGTGATTTCACTGGCACAGGAGGCTGATTCCTTGTTAGGAAATGCCTTCTACCAATTTAGGCTGGTCTCCTCTCCGAAATTTTTAGTCTTAGAAAATTGGCTAGAACACTAAGAGGTCAAGTGGCTTGCTCAGGGTCACGCAAACTATTATTGGCTGGGTTGCCTGACTCTAAGTCTAGCTCTGTATTTATTGTGATATGCTCTCATATTAATTATATTGTTAAAAACTAGTTATAAAATAAATAAATAAAATAAAAAGTAATAAATAAATAAATAAAATAAAAACTAGTTATAAAATAAAGCTGACATACCTTATTTTAATAAAATCTAAATATGCAAAAAAGTATTTCACATCATGAAATAATCCTTACAAAGGATGTATGAGTGGGTTAGTTTAACTTGTTTATGTCATTAGTAAGTTTAAAATGTAATTGATTTACTAAGATTTAATTTGAAACACGATGATGATGATGGTGATAATGATTATGATGATGATAATGATGACAGAGAATCTCCATGTTAATTCTTATGGGGATTTACCATAAATCAAAGTATATCTGCATAAGCATATGGCAAATAATTGGGCAGCTCTGCAGGAAGCTTAAAAGCCCAATAATTTCAATATATTAGCCATATAGGAAAGTTAAATATTCTTATTTTCTTAAACATGTACAAATTTCTAAGAAAATTAGTCTTCCTTCATACTTTGCTTCAACTTCATAGTTCTCTCACCTCTCCCTTTCTTTCTAACTTCAAAGACATTTAAAGAAATCATCAACTATTTAGTTTATCATCTATTACACTTGAGGTGTCAAGTTAGGCACTATGAGGAATAGAGAAGAGAACATAACGTTAGCAAGTGCTTTCTAGTTTATAATCTGGTCAATGAGACAAGGTTATGACAAGTTGCTTGCGAATAAAAGATTCAAAAATGTTTAAGACAAGCACAGAGATACACAAAGAAGAGCATGATTAATTGCCAAAATGTTATACAAACACCATAACTTTTATGGGAGCTGGGCAGAAGGAGGGAAATCTCTAGAAGGATTCATAAAAAAAAAAGTTTTGAATTGGAGACTTATTTTTCTTATTTGGGTCATGAAGGATATGGAGAATTTCAATGGGTAGAGGGGAAGGGGAAGGACATTCTAGGCCAGCAGTTCTCAACCTGTAGATTGCGACCCCTTTGGGGGTCAAATGATCCTTTAAGAGGAGTCACAGGGGTTGCCTAAGACCATTGGAAAACACATATTTCCGATGGTCTTAGGAACTGAGACACTGCACTCCTCTATCCGTCTCCAGGTGGATATGTGTGTGTGTGTGTGTGTGTGTGTGTCTGCCCACATGCAGACATGCCCACATATAAGTATTAAAGGGTCACGGCATTAGGAAGGTTGAGAACCACTGTTCTAGGCCAATGGCCCATTGGAGATGGTATACTAAGGCAATTTAGCTGGAGTTAAAGGCATATGTGAGGAAATAGGAGAATGTAAGACTATAATGGTACGGTTGGTTTGGACTATAGACTGCCATGATTGTTAGACTAAGAATCTTTTACCTTATCCTGTGGTAAACAGAAAGTGAATGAAGGTTTGGGTAACATGATCATGGCAGTATTTTAGGAGGCATTGTAAAATAAGTAGCAGAAAGATTAAAGACTGGACACTGAGAGATCAGGTAGGAATATATTGAAGCAGTGTAGATGAAAAGTAGTACAATTATAAATTTAGGTCATCATTCAATGGGAAGGAAAAGGAAAGGATAGCTTAGATATTATAATGAATAACTGACTAGGGTTTTTTTGATTGATTGAATATGGTATAGGAGAAGGGAAAGGAAGAGAAAACAATGTATCAGAGATGATTACAAACCATTACAAATCCTGGAGAGCATTGGCACTGTCAACAGAACTAGAGAGGTCATATTTTGAGGCAGTAATGTGGAAAATAGGTATCATCATCATCATTTCCATAGAATTTCATGGTACAAATGTCCTCACAAAGTACTGTATAATGGTACAAGTATTATTATCTTAATTTCATAGATGAGGAAACTGAGGCAAGTGACTTGCTCATGTTCATAGAGCTATGCAATGTCAGAGCTTGGATGATGATGAGCTCAATTTTAGACATGTTAGCTTAAGATAAAAACAACATGCAATTGTGACAATAGAGGAAATTCCCCAAAGGAGGGGGTATATATACATACATACATACACATGTATATATATATGTATACACACACACACAAAATAATACTTTGTGAAGGATATCACACTCGAGGGACTAGAAGGAAAAAAGGGAGTTAATGAAGGTGACAGAAGGAACAGTCATAGTAATAGGAAGAAAATCAGGTTAGTATAGAATCAGAGTAGCCAAGGGAGGAGAGAGTTTGGAGGAGGCTATGAGAACTCAAAAATTTCACTGAAATTGACAGTGAGGATGTTATTAATGACTTTCAGAAATATAGTTTCAGTAGAGTAGATGTAGAAGTTAGATCAAAGAGAGTTAAGAAGAGAGAGTGTGTGTAGTGGGATATGTATATGTGTGTGTGTGTATACATATATATAATTTATTTAAGAAGATTTTTGACACAAAGAATGAGAGTAGTACTAAAGTATCTAAAGAGTCATTATACCAAGTGGGATTTTTAAAAACTAGGTGAGACCTGTACATATTCAAAGGTAGTTTAAGAGAAAAATGGATATGAAGAATTGAAGAGACTGACAATTAACAAGAGGTAGGAGAAGGTATGATGCTAGCCATGGAAAAGAGGAAGATCACCACTTAGTCAATAGTCAATGAATACTTATAACGAACCTACTATGTGACAACCAAGGCTTCTATAGAGGGAGACCTTGAGAGTTCCTTGATCTGTCTTCTGGAACCTTCGATCAGAGGGGAGAGGCAACTGCTGATTAGGTATTGAGTATTGAAGTGAATCAGTCTCCAACATAATGAGATTTTAGGTGATAAACTTATTCTGGGGAAGGTATGTTATTTGTGGAGCTGAAGTCAAGCAGGGCAGGTATATCAGTTTTTACATAGTTGAGAACAGAGAAAGGATGTGTAAAGAAACAAAATGTAAAAAAAAATTGATTTACTTTGTTAGAAATTTTTTCTTATATCAAACAAATCTACCTTTCTAATTTTCTGTTCATTGTTTTTTTTTAATATTTATTAAGCATTTGTTTTATGAAACTCACAATACATTTAAAACTAGCCCCTATAGTTTATTACGTATCTTCCACTTAGCCTAGCCTTTATTTTCTTAAGATCAAAAATTTAGGGCTGGAAGGAATTTTAGAAGTAATTGAGTTTGACCCTCTTGTCTACAGGTGAAAAAGCTAATGCACTGAGAAGTTTTGATTTGCCCAGGATCACATAGCTATTAAGTATCTGAGACAGCATCTGAACTCAGGGCTTCCTGACTCCAAGTTCAATATTCTGTATGCTTATATGGCCTACTTGCCTTACAAGCTAACTAGCTGCCTAAAGGACACCAAAACAATCAGTCAGTAAATGTTCAATTAAGAAAGAATCTCAATATTAGTGTCAGGAGTCCCATAGGCAAAGCTATTTTTTTCCCTACTAATCTTTCTTTCTTTTTTTTTTCTAATTTGGGGTAAGCAAATCTAAAGTGGAGGTCTTAATCTGCTATCCTTTGCCAGCTGAGCATTAGGTGATGTGCTCCCCATTGGTACTGCTGACAAATGTTACTGTGAAAAGCAACAAAACACGTCATTTTCATGGTAAACCGTTAACGAAATTTTCTACAAATGAAAGACGTGATTCCCTCTTTTTTAGTGGGTAGTCTAGAAATTTAAAAAATACAGAGATTCTAAGGATTAAATTTAAATTGTAGAGTTTTAGAATGTATTCTTTGAGGTAGAAAAGTTTTTCTTGGCTACTATTTTTCCCTGGTGTATCCATAAAATGGGATGAAGAGAAAAGGGAAAAATTACTTTTAGCCTATATTCATACATACATTTCTAGTCAAATAATTAACATTTTTCCCTGTCCTGAATGGAAAAACATTTGTTAAAATGCCAGCCATTATAATTTTTTCCTCATGCTACTGACCACCACGTACTTTACATTTCTTTACAGTTTTATGTAATTGAAAAAATCAAATAGTCGCCTATGGCACTATAAAAAATCCCTACCACACACAAAGCTAGGGGAACTAGTTCTAAACTAGAAAAGAAGGAAAAAAAGAAACTAAATGACAGAATCAAAGCTGCTGGAGCATTGCTGCTGTTCTCTTTCCCCTAGCAAGGTCAGAGTTTCAGGTCTGGAATGGGAAGGTAAGTTTCTCATTATACATTTTCAGAGAAGTTGGTAATTGAGCAGTTGAAAGTTAGATTTGGGAGAAATACATCTTTCAAAATCTGTCAGCAAAATCCCTTCACTGATTAAAGGAATGGGCTGGGGGAGTCATGATTTTATTTATTCCCGCTAAAGCTAAAGAGATCAAGAAAAATTCCCCTTGAAGACACACAGATAAATGTCTTGCTCACTTCTGCGACATAATTGTTAATACTGTAGGAAACATCCATGGTAAAACTCAGATGGGGCTTTAATTGGACTCTAAGTGGAAAAAAGTATTCAGGAGAAATGTTCTTTGACTTTGGTCAAATGAACATCAGCTTACAGTTGTGACTAAAAGTTTCAACTTGATACTTAAAGGACTCCCTCATGTTCATAGCAAAGATCAGATCTGAATGAAGAGGAAACAAAAAGTTCACTCCTTATAATAAAGTGTGCATATAATTAGCATAGTATAGTAATAGAGCACTGTAGTTTAATATACTGTCATGTTACTCCTTTTTTTTAATTTAAAAGAATTGAGAATGCAAAGTTCAAATTAAGTATGGAGAAGTTCTTTTTCTATCTGTAGTCTTAAAACATACCAGGGTTCATTCTTTCAGGATACCACCAATCTGCTTAGAGCAGGATACTATTTGTAGCAAAGTATAATTCCAACTGGGAATGGATATCAAGGCTCTCTTAGATATTTGCCTAATATTACAATATATTAGCTCCTGGGGTCATAGTGAGAGTTAATAAAAAAAAAAGTTGCTACTGAGCCACATGTACCACATGTAACATTTTTTTTTTTAAAGAAATGACTCCAAAGCTACTACCAACTGCTTGAATATATTTTGAGGAACCATAAGATTTCATTCATTCTACCTCTCTGACCAGTGGTCCAAAGGTTATTTCTAAGAGTCCAGAGTTTTTTTTTCTTCTTAAAATCAAGAAGTTCACCATAATGAAGCATTAAAAATATGTGTGTGCCTATCTACATAATTGTCTTGTGCAAAAAGTTCATTTTCTTGGCCTATGAAATTAAGTGCAAATTCTGTAATGCATAATGATAGTACAACAAACTGATAGGATGAAATAATGAAAATCAATAACATTTTAATATTTTAATTTTCAAATAAGAAAGTTTGATAATATGAACAGAAAATAAAGAACTTTCAGCTCTGGGGTTTTCTAAGATCGGATCCTTTTAAGTACAGAATGGAAATATTTTAAAAGGCCCTTTAAAACCGCAAGGCAGATGTTCAGGTAAAACCAAAGCCAGAAGATTGTTTATTTTAATAAAGCCATTATATGTGCAGCCCCAAATTAGGAATGGCAGTGAGGCCAGGGGATGTCTAAACCATCACCACCTGTTTGCCCTGAAAATCAATTAAAGTCACACTATCACAGCAATCCCTTCCTAGCCAATAAAACTTATACAGCTTTACCGTGAGACTTTAGGTGCTCTGAGGGAATGTGCTTGAAACCTAAATCCTTAGTCTCACATTACTTTGCTACTCACATTAATATGAGCTAACCACTGTAAAACTGGCCTTCAGGGGGTGGTGGTAGGAATGGGAGGGAGCAACGGAGGAAAGGAAGGAGAAGGAAAAAAAGGAGAGCAAAGAGAGAAATATACACTATAATTGCTTTCATACTGTGGATCATACCACAACTCTGAATTCCAATAATTCTTCCGAAGACTCAATCCTATTTTTTTAAGGCAAGAAAAAAAATTAAAAATCCTTCACAGCAGAATTCTGTTCTACATATTCTCTGCTACAGAACAGATCCAACTTTGCAAGTTGAAAGCAAGGGCAGTAGAGACATCCCAAGTGTTTTAGTAATTAAACGAATATGCATAATGAACCATATGCCCAAAGGGCCTGTTCTTCATGTGGGCCAGATTTTTGTTTGAATTTTTAATTTTTATATACAGATGAAACATTCAGTGTAATACACCAACAGTGTGAGATAACATGCAATATGAAAAAGTGAGAGAGAAGTGTCCGTGTGAGAGAGTGATCAGGATATACTAGACAAATTCTCCTCTTAGATTTTGATTCCAATGTGTTTTTCCCCCTCCAGCAATTGTTCTAGTCATCTGCTCAGAGTCTTCATAAGAGACACATAAAGAATACACTGACAGCTTTATACAGTATGACTAAAATACAGTGCTATCAGTAGAAAAGTGTGAAAATCCCATGGGACAAACAAGGGTTCCCTGCCCCCCCTTTAACATCCTGGTATACTCACTAACCAGGCTACCATTTTGAGGAATCCTCTCAGCTCTTATTGAAACTTAGACTTAATTTGCATATTTTAGGTTATATTTATTAGAGGTTTTAAATTGTTATAAGTGGAAATTCTTGTCTCAATGGAAATAATGGTTCCAACTATATATTTTAGTAAAAAAAAACAAACCCACGTAAGCTAATTATCAATCCCTATATACTCTGACAAGGCTACATGTATGATTTTACAGAACTGAAGGTTCCTAAATTCTTATCGAGGAAAACTTTTTAAAAATTCCTCTTATACTACTAAATACGAATTAAAGGCACTGAACATCTACTCTATGAATCATAATTATACAAACATAAGGAATGTTAGGTCAGAAAAACAGCTATTGCAAGATGCAAACATATAAAGCAGAAAAAAACTCCTAATAGAAAGAGGAAGCAGGTTTTAAGATGTGCTTATACAACATTTCCAATTTACAATGACATTCCAGCCAAACGTTACCAACTTCCAAGAGCAGTTTGGTCTCCTGCCTGCCAAAATTTGGATAAACTCTTGGCAATTAAACTACCACTGTAGGTTGTGTTTTTAAATGAGGGTTCAAGTTCACCAGTCTCATAATCTGCCTCCTTCTCGCCTTCTCCCTGTTCCACCCTTTCATTCAGTCTTCTTAGTTTTTACTGAAATAACCTAAATGCAAAATGACAGACTGGAAGTTATGGAGTGGAAAGCAGGTCATGAAAACAAATCTGGTCAGAAGTAAAATTAAAGCCTAAGACTTTAAAAAAAATTAAAAACCTCCCATTTTTCAACCTAGAGGTGCTATCTTTTCACAAGGTAAACAATAAAGGAATGTAAAATATGAAATCTCCCTCTCTAGGAGATTTAGAGAGAAAAATAACTGAGCTGTAAATAATGTCACTCATTGCTTTCAGTCCTAATACAGGGTTTACACTTTTGAAACTGGCCGGGTTACTTGATCTAGGGGTCTCAGTGGAAAGACAGATAAACTTCAACTGTAGTCAGAAGACAAAAATTGACAAGAAGCATCACCTTTCCTGACTGTTTCAATCCTTTAAGGAAGTGTTGGAGCAATTAGAGAGGGAGTCTAATCTTTGCAGACTGCATTAACACTCTCCGACCTCACAGACAATAGATCAGACCTCAGACACATAATGCTTCCCTAAGGCTTTTTAGCCTGAGTATTTGATCTCCTAGTGACTCTGTATGTCCTGCCTCACTTAAATCTAATTCACTTGCAAGTCATGACATCACTCTCCTGATGTCACACAACAGAAACAACAACAACTCAGTGTATGTTACTATAGGTATCAGACTAAGGCATTATTCTTTGTGCACTACACGTCCACTCTTTCTAGGCTGGTGATCTCACCATTTCTGAATAGCAATAGAGTAATTTACTGCCACCCACCACTGTGTGGTGTATATATACACACATACACTCACGCACACAGACACACACAATCAGCAGCAGCACCTCACATTATTGACCCATTTATTTCTGTTCTTCTGGCTATAAAAGGTAGCCCAAAAAAGTGGCCCATTAAGGAATACTCTTTGGTCATTTGATCACCATATGGGTAGTACTAAGAGGAATAACAGATTCATTTTAAAGTGTTGGATAAAGAACTCTCTAATATGCAGAAGACAGGAAGTAGGGGGCAGGGAGGGTCAGGAGGAGGAGGAGGAAAGAAGAATCCCGTACTGTGAGCTTTTACATTTTCATCTATTCTGTAGGTCACTCCTGTTCCACAGGATGCTCTAGTCAGGCAATAACCTATTTCCTGATGAACACATCCTGTTCCAACTGCTAATCTCACTGTGTAAGCTTTGCTTTTACCATTTATTATAAACATGTTCAAGAACTGCTTACCACTATATATTTTTTAATGGATGAGATTTTGGTCAACTGCTAAAAGGGTAGAATACTGGATATTCTTTATACAAAGGATGAAAAATGGATTTTCAAACAGGTCAACTTAGCTTTCATTCTTTTTTTTTTTTGAGCAATCGGAATGAGAACTGACAAAGCATATAAGTAAAGTCAAGGATCCTCCGCCTCTTCCCATATCGGAAAATTGCATATGTCTTGATATGGATTACAAGACTCTTTTGGATTTGAACTATATAACAATGGATTGTGAAATGTTTGGAGGACTCTAAGACAGAAATTCATATAATTTGCACAAGATCATCACACTTGTCAGCTTATGACACTATGCATCTAAAGCCTTAGAGAATTTATACCAAAATAATTATATTTTCTAGAATCAACACATTTTCTCTGGTAAATGTTCATTGTAAAGGTTTTCAAATTAGCAGGAAAATAAGACTACTGAAAATTGGAGTTACATCTAAGCAAATCATTTTGTAGTAAGTATTTTGAAATCCAAGCTGAAAAAAAAGAAAATGCAAACGTATAACAGAGAAAGCAACTAAGGACTTCTGAAACTTAGCTAGCAGGAAAGATGCAACTCATTTGTGGAATATTTTAACTCTATAATGCTTGCTGTCGAAGACAAAAACAAGTAACAGATAAGCTATACAATATCAACAATACATTTTCTATTTTTTAAAAGGAAGTCTTTAGTTGTATTTTCCCCCGCTGGTAAAATGGTTTTCTAGGAATTTTCAGTCACACTGAGGATAAAAATAAACCCTAAAGAAGTAGCTAAGGAGGGAAATGCACTCTAGAAGCAATTGGATTTGATACAATGATTTGATTTGAGGGATTTTTTTTTATTGTTATCCTTAAGCAACCTCATATCCAATAACAAGGGACTTCCTTGAAGCTAAATCTAAACCCTGACATATGCATCACATTTTAGCTGCAGGTGAAGAAAGCAAAAACAAAAGTATTAAAAAAAAAAAGCTTTAAAAAATATATTTGCCACATGCAATCTTTTTCCTGTGTCTATGAAAATCAACAAGCTTTGTCAAATAGAACTCAAAAGTATAAGGGAAAGAATCACAAGAGAAAAGATTATAGCTATTTTATAATACACAAAATTTTGCCAGTGGTCAAGATTTTTGCTAGGAGATGCTTGAGTAAAATTAAAAGAAAGAGTTCAAATTAAAATCCTCAGGAAATAGCCTAGAGAAATAGACAGCAAAATGTTAGTCATTTATGAGATTCTATCGCCACCTACAGGATTTTTTTCTTTCTGAAATCCTTGATTTGGATGTTTTGGTTATTCAGGGCTTAGAAATTATTTTAAAGAGAAGAAACAGAACAAACTGGGTATTTTTCTTTTGAAAACTATAGTGCTCTTCTGCTGAAGGAAAAATAACTTACCTATCAGATGTAAAATCAAAATTCCCAAGCAAATTATTCTGTATGAATTGCTTATGATAGAGATACATACATTGATAATAATTTGAAAACATGAATTTTGTATGAAAAAGTTCCATAATAATAAAAAATAATAACATTTGATATACATCTGCCAAAAGCATGTGATTTAATAGTGTAGCACTATTTAATAGTATAGCACTATTTAATAGTGTAGCACTATTAACAGTATATTACTTTGTGATATCATGAAACCAGTGAAAGTCTGAAATCAGGGAAATTGGTTTCAGATTCCATTTCAGCCTGTTACAACCTGAGTGATGTTGGGAAAGTCAGAATTTCTCTTGGGCCAGTTTCCTTACATGTGAAATATGGGAGCAGACCTAGATAACCTCTGAGGTTCCCCTAAAATTTTAGATGATATTCTGGCATTCATATGTATTAGTTAGTATTAAGGCATTTATTCTGTTATATTATTGAATGATACATTAAGTATTTTTGTGAAGAAGACATTATTTCAATGCTGAATTTTCACAAAAATAGTTTCCTCATTTAATCTGGCAAAAAAAATACCATGCCTAAGTCACTTTAATTTTTCTCGACTTTTATTCCCTCATTTGTAAAATTCTACTACCTTCTTCAAAGGTTCATTATGATGACTAAATATGATAACAATTATAAAATCTTCTGAAAATTAAAAACACTTATTATGTAAGCTGCGGATATTATGCTACTGTGTTGGCTAACTGAAAGACTTCTTGAAAAGATTGTTTACAGACACATACTTGTAGAGTCTTAATCGGATTAATGCATTGACTACAATAATGTAAATGAGGTCACTAAAAGGAAGCCACATTCTATGTGACTGAAAAGCCAATAATGCTCCCAAGAGATCAGATGATCAAATACAAGGACTACCAAGGCAAAATGTTGTCTACATGGTCACCATATCTGTTGGTTGTTTTGCTTAGTTTTTAAATTTGTTATAGAAACCATTCAATTTGGGGTGAGAGCATAATTTAGAAATGCCTATGCTATTAAAATAAGAGGCATCAGTTAAATTTATTTTTAAAAAAAACTTTTAAAAAGATTCTCATGTGATCCTCACAATTGTTGAGTGACATAAGACACTGAACTGAGAATCAAGTGAGGAATTTGAGTTTTGGCTGTTCCTATGAAGTTATGTAACTTTCAGCTGGCACTTAATCTAGTTGGGCCTCAATTTCTTCATCTGTAAAATGAGTATATTAGATTAGATCTTTAAGGTCCTGTAAGCTATCATATCTTCTGGTTCTATATTTTTCTCAACCTAAAGCAGCAAGTGTTTTATTGGAGGGTTGTTTGTTTTTTTTAAAACATAGGTTGATTTAAACTGTGTGATATTTTGCCTGGCAAAACCAAGTAAGTGTCCTTGACAATGAGCTGAAAGACAGAATTAAAAGAGTTTGGAAAGAAATGAAAACCTATCTTATTTAAACACTAGGCTGAAATCTTAAGGGCAAGACAAGGAAGTAGCAGGAGGCAAAAATTGTATGTGCTGAGAAAATATTCACAACTAGTCTCTGAAACGAAAAAATAAACATGAAAGTTTTATAGGGTGTGTGTGTGTGTGTGTGTGTGTGTGTGTGTGTGTGTGTGTGTGTGTGTGTGTGTGTGTGTGTGTGTGTGTGTGTGTAACAATCACAAATTAACCAGTCCTATCCACTTTGGTATTGGTTAAATCTTGCACCTATTTTTTTTAAAGCAAATCAATAATTAGCATGAGGCAATTATCCAACCTTCTTCAATAATATTAGATCCAGAGCTTCAATTGAAGGACAGGGGAAGGATATAAAAGGGATTATAAATCCAATAGCCAAAGCATAATACACTACAGTAAACTCTAACCAAACCACAAAGAGGGCTTCCCTTCTCTTCATAAACATCAGATCAGGCAGCTGAAATTATTACCAAGGCTCTCTGGTAACTGTCACCTGTGGTGGGTATAATTACAGGCTACCGCTGCATGCACACCCACATCATACAGCTATAAAAGAACCTGCGGCTTGCCAAGACCAGGCAGACAATGGAGAACACACACGCCACCTGACGAGAGCCCAAAAAGATCAGCCAGGGAGACTAATAAAAATGACAGCTTAGAAACAAACGACAAAGCTCTGACCACAAAAAAGGCAATATCGAATTAGCTAGAAAGGTAAGTGCTGAGAGTGGTTCTTCAACAGGTCACAACCCAAGCAGGAAATCAGTTATGGCTGTTTACACACACACACACACACACACGCACGCACGCACATACATCCTCTTTTTATTATTTCTAAATATTCTTTTTCCTTTGCACAAAATATTTGCACATTTTGGTTCTACATATAAAAACAGCTGGGGGGAACAAAATCACTAATTCAGCTCAGTAAGCACGGAAAAACAACAAGCTAAAACCAAGTTTAGAGGACCATCATATAGGTTATGGATTAACTGGTTGCTTTACTTCTCCACCCCCTTGATGCTGCTATCTGCCTTTTGGCTACTTCTGTCCTAATTAACACCACCACAGGGTGAGCAGGGTCAAGAAAAGGCCATCTAAAAAAGTGCACGAGTCGATTATTTGTGTTAGTACCTCCAGAGAGAAAGGCTGCAATTCAAGGCTAAAATGAAGTCCCTATACAATCTCAGCATTTTACTTACTGGTGTTGCCTTGTCTCTGTGACCACCTTTTGTGGGAGGTCTTTCCCTCCCTTCCCCATGTCATCCTCCCTGATGGATTCCTTCCGGGGTTATTTCCATTTACTCTATGTACCTAATTCTTTACAGGTTGTCTCCCCAATTAGAATGCAGGCTCGCTGAGAGCAGGAATCGTGTTTTTGCACCTTTCTTTATATCCCTAATGCTTAGCACAGTGCCTGACGCATAGAATATGCTTATTAAAAGCTTTTTGACTGACCATGATAGATTAAATTAGTACAAAAACTCTTTGTGAAGGTAGGTGGAAGTCAATGTATTTTTCATCTTCCTATCTTTCCTTAGAGTCCAGCATGGTATTTGTAAATATTCGGTATCCTTGATGCCAATTTTCAGAAGAATAAAACATAATGAATAGAAAAGTAAAAATGACCATTTTTTTTTCACCATTCAGTCATTAATGTGATTTTCTTAAAACGTAGGTCCAACCATGTCACTTCCTACTCAATAAACTCCTATGGCTACCTACTGCCTCCAGGATCAAATACTGATTTCTCTGGTTGGAATTCAAAGCCCTTCATAATCTAGCCTCCTCCTACTTTTCCAGTCTTTTTATATCTTACTGCCTCCGCTACTTACTCTTCAATCTAGTAACACTAGTCTCCTTGATATTCCATGAATAAGATACTTCATCTTTCAGCTCTGGGCATTTTCTCTGGCTGTTTTCCCCAAGCTGAAATGTTTTCCCTTCTCATCTCTGCCTACTGTCTTCCCTACCTTCCTTTATAAAAGTTCCCAAAATCTCAATTACATGTAAACAAAAAATTTTCAACGCTAGTTTTTTTTTTAATTTTGAATTCCAAATGCTCTCCTTCTATTCTTCCCTTATCTCTCCTTGAGAAGGCAAACAATTTTATGTAGATTATACATGTCAAGTCATGCAAAACATTTCCATATTAACCATGTTACAAAAGAAAGTGCAAACCAAAATTTTTAAAAAAGCAAGAATAATAAAGTAAAAAAAAGAAAGATGCTTCAATCTGTACTCAGATTCCATTAGTTCTTTCTCTGGAGGAAGATAGCATTTTTCTTCAGAAATCATTTGGAATTGTGTTAAATCATTATATTTCTGAGAATAGCTAAGTCACTCACATTTGATCATCATGATCATATTACTGTAACAGTACAGTGTTCTCCTGGTTCTGTTCATTGGACTTTGTGTAAGTCTTCCCAAGTTTTTCTGAAAGCATTCTGCTGGTCATTTCTTATAGCACAATAGTATTTCTTCACAATCACATGCCACACCTTGTTCAGCCATTCCCTAATTGATGGGCATCCTCTCAATTTCCAAGTCTTTGCCACCACAAAAAGAGATGCTATAAATATTTTTGTATGTTTAGGTCCTTTTCCTTTTTCTCTGATCTCTCTGGCGTACACACCTCGTAGCAGTATTGATGGGTTAAAGGGTATGCATAGATTTGTAGCCCTTTGGGCATAGTTCCAAATTGCTCTTCAGAATGGCTGGATTAGTTCACAACTCTGCCAATAGTGTATAGGTGTCCCTATTTTTCCATATCCCCTGTAGCATTTATTATTTTCCTTTTCTGTTCCTTTTCATGTTAGGCAATCTGATAGGTGTGAGGTGGTATACCTCAGTGTGGTTGTAATTTGCATTTCTCTAATCCAGTGGTTCTCAACCTTCCTAATGCCGCAACCCTTTAATACTTGTATGTGGGCGTATCTGAAAATAGGCAGACCCGCCTGGAGATGGATAGAGGAGCGGTATCTCGGTTCCTAAGACCATCGGAAATTTGTGTTTTCCGATGTTCTTAGGCGGCCCTTGTGACCCCTGTGAAAGGGTCGTTCGACCCCCAAAGGGGTTGCAACCCACAGGTTGAGAACCGCTGTGGAATCAACAGTGATTTAGAGGGAGACTTCCAAGAGTCAAGATGGTGGAGTAGGAAGTAAATCACCATAATTCTACAATATTCACCTCCAAACAACCATAAAATAGTAGCCCCAAACAAGTCCTGGAACAGCAGAACCAGCAAAAAGATGGGGTGAAACAACCTTTTAGCCTCCTCCCCCCCCAAAAAAAACTTGGAAGATTGGCAGGAAAGGTCAGTATCACTCAGGTAAAAGGGGAAATCGGTCCAGGACAGGAAGTATCCTAGGAAGCCAGTAGCAAGCCCCACCTGAGAAAACCAGTGGGAGATCCTGAGCCCCAATGTGGTAGAACAGGCAAACGCCAATACCAGGATGCTCCCCCCAAACCCCATGTGCCTCAGCACATCCAGGGAAACTGGCAGACACCAACTTGGAGAATAGCCAGGTGCTTCAGCATAGCCCTGGGCAAACAGACAGCTGCCAGAGGCCAGACCTCCACTGCTTTATCATAGCCCCAGGCAAACAGGTAGATGCCAACCCTAGACGAGCCTAAACAAACAGGCAGCTGCCAGCTTTGGCTCCTGCTATGTGCTTCAGCACATCCACAGGCAAGCAGATAGCCACCAGTGGCAGACCACCACAAGCTTAAGTGTAGCCCTGTGGAAATGCAGAAAAACTCCACTAGCCTCAGCACATGCCAGACACCAGCACTAGCACCTCACCTCAGCACCAGATAAACTGCCAACCTTCTATATCCTCCAGCCACCCCCTCATCCCTTCAGTCCAATCCCAGACAGAAGGGTCCCCTGTGGGCCTCAGGACAATATCAATGCAACACCAGGTAAATAGTCAGGGCCTGCAGCCTCCTGCACAAGAAGTCTGAAATGATGCCCCTGGGAATAGAGCTCAAATTTAAAAGAAAGGAAAAAGGCCAGAAAAGATGAGCAAAAAACAACAATAAAAAATAATCGGATGATAGAAACTTATTATAGTGACATAGGAGATCAAAACACAATATCAGAGAGGACAACAATGTCCAAACATCTAATTGCAAAACCCTCCAAAATAGTGGGAAATGGTCTTGAGCCCAGAAAGAACTCATAGAAGAGCTCAAAAAGGAGCATAAAAATCATATAAGAAAGGTACAAGAAAAATTGGGGAGAGAAATGAGAGTGATGCAAGAGAATTATGAAAAAAAGAGCCAACTTCTTGGAAAAAAAAATTGCTTAAAAAGTAGAACTGCCCAAATGGAAAAGGAAGTACAAAAGCTAACTGAGGAAAACAACCTCTTAAAAGTTAGAACTGGGCAAGTGGAAGTCAATGGCTCTATGAGACACCAAAAATCAATTAAACAAATTTAAAAGAACGAAAAAATAGAAGAAAATGTGAAATATCTCATGGGAAAAACAATTGACGTGGAAAACAGATTCAGGGGAGATAATGTCAGAATCACTGAACTACCTAAAAGTAATAATCAAAAGGACCTGGATAGCATCTTTCAAGAAATTATCAAGGAAAACTGCCCTGATATCCTGGAACCAGAAGCAAAATAGACACTGAAAGAATCTACCAATCACCTCAGGAAAGAGATCCCAAAGTAAAAACTCCTATGAACATTACAGTTAAGTTACAGGAACCATCAGATCAAGGAAAAAATACTGCAAGTGACCAGAAACAATTTAAATATTGGGGAGCCACATTCAAGATTAGACAGGACTTAGCAGCTGCAACATTATCAGAGGTCATGGAATAAGATATTCTGGGAGGCAAAGTAGCTAGGACTACAATCAAGAATCACCTATTCAGTGCAATTAAGCATAATATTTCAAGGGAAAAAATTCATACAATGAAAAAGAAGGATTTCAAGTTTTTATATAGAGAAGACTAGAAAAGAACAAAAAAAACCTTGATATCCAATATCAAGACCCAAGAGAAGCCTAAAAAGGGAAAAGAAAACATAAGAGATTCAGTGGGGCTGAACTGTTTACATCCCCACATGAAAAGCTGATACTTGTAATTCTTAAAAGTTGTTCTACTAATAGTATAGCTAAAAGGAATATACATAGACAGAGGGTACAAGTCTAAGATGAACTTGAAGGAATGATACTAAAAAATTAAGAGATGAGAAAATAGAGTACATTAGATGCAGAAGAAAGGGAGGTAGAATGGGGTAAATTATTCCACATGAAGAGGCATGAAAACCTATTACAGTAGAGGGGAAGATAGACGGGGGTAGGGAGATAGGCATCACTTGAACCTTATTCTCATCAGTATTGGCTCAAAGGGAGAATAATATACACAATCAGTTGAATATAGAAATCTATCTTAAACAACAGGAAAGTAGAAGGGGAGAAGATTAAGTATAGTGGGGTGACTGACAGGAAAGAAAGCAGGCCAGGGGAAGCAGACTGAAGCAAAACACTGATGAGGAGGGAAAAGTTAAAAGGAGAGAGAGGATAAACAGGAGGAAAAATGGAATGGAGAGAAATACATAGTTAGCAATCATAACTGTGAATGTGAATGGGATGAACTCTCCCATAAAATTAAAGTGGATAGCAGAGTAGATCAAAAACCAGAATCCTACAATGTGTTGTTCATAAAAAAAAAAATATTTAAAGGAAAGAGACATACACAGAGCAAAGGTAAGGGTCTGGAGAGATTCTTTTTAGCTTCAGCTAAAGTTTAAAAAAAAAAAGGGTAGTAATCCTGATCTCAAGCAAAGCAAAAGCAAAATACCATAGATATTGAAATAATATCAATATTAAATATATATGTACCAAGTGGTAGAGCATCCAAATTCTTAAAGGAGAAGTTTAGTTACAGGTACATGCTCAAATAAGAGATAGAGAGCTTTATGAGATGTAGAATAGATAATGTTAATTATATTAAATTAAAAAGCTTTTGCACAAAGAAAACCAATGTAACCAATATTAAAAGAAAAGCAGAAGCTGGAAAACAGTCTTTAAAGTATCTGATAAAGGCCTCATTTCTCAAATATATAGATAACTGAGACAAATTTATAAGAATACAACCTATTCCCCAAATGATAGCCAAAGGATATGAACAGGCAGTTTTCAGATGAAGAAATCAAAGCTATTTATAGGCATATAAAGAAGTGCTCTAAATTACTTTTAATTTTGAGCAATATTTTGAGAGATTTAAATTTTACATTGAACTATGATTACTAGAGGTATAAGGTCTTCAAATTCCAATTCTAATGGACTCTTTTACTGAAAAAGATTTAGCAGTGTGATAAAGAATTTGACATTTTGAATAAATAAGATCACTCAAATCCTTAGTAATTTGAATTAAATAAGCACATACTAAATATAAATATGCAAAGTGTCTTCATGAAAATGCCATTGTCAGTTCATACTAGGATAGTCAAATCCTATATACACTGACCATTTGTGAAAGAAAACACTTGATTTTAGCAAATAATATTAAGAAAAATGTCCAACTACACTAATAATCAAAGAAATATAAAATTAAATAATTCTGAGGAACCACATCTTAGCCATCAAACTGTTAAGACAATAATTAAAAATAAATAAAACTCAATGTTCATAGTATTACGAAGAAATATACATCATTCCATTGCTGGCAGAATTGAAAATTTGGAGAAATTTTTTGGGAAAAGAATCTGATAGCAGTCAGACAATATTACAAAAATAATTACACTATGTGAGGCAATAATACATTGTTGAGTATATCCCTTGAAAAGGTTATCAAAATCTATAGGAAGGGAGTTGTCAAAATGATTTCATAGCAATTTATAGGTAATAGCAAAAACTGGAAACCAACTAAATGTTTAACCATAGATGGATGGTTAAATAAAATGTAATAACATAATGGAACACAACAACACAATTAAGACAAATATAAGGAATACAAAGAAATATAGAAATAGCTTCATGAAGTAATGCAAAACAAAATTAAAAAATCAGAAGTACAATAGAATACACAGTATGACTATATGTAGATGGAAAGTTAATGAAAATGAATGGACAAAGTCTCCTAATGAAAATGTTACCTACAAGTAACAACATGAAAATGTAAATAATGCTTCATGTATCGACACTAATTGATATGAATTTACTCAAATACAAGCAACTTCAATTGGTTACATTGCTCCATAAGAAATGATGAATATGAAGAATTCAGCAAAGCATGGCTTGAAATAGATGGCTAAGTT
>CM053582.1:473858859-473921747 GCA_028627135.1 Pseudochirops cupreus
CTCAAATACAAGCAACTTCAATTGGTTACATTGCTCCATAAGAAATGATGAATATGAAGAATTCAGCAAAGCATGGCTTGAAATAGATGGCTAAGTTGCTTTAAACTCCAAAATTGCTTTATTCTATGACCATATTAGGTACAAAAATACTCATGATATATCAAAAAAAAAGTAAGTGAGGAAAATATTCACACACATACACATTCAATGCTCTTAGGCATGGTGATGTTTGGATACTACACTTTTCCAGCCAATTATTTTTTTGAAGTACCTTTTTCACTAACTACCTATGACGAGAGTTCAATTCAATTCAATATTAGATTACATTTCCAGAACCTTGCTTCAAAAAGCAGCAACTTAAGTCTTGAGTAAAATAAGTTTAACAGGTCTCATTATACCCTACAATAAGCAACAACTCAAAAGGAGAAGACCAACCTTGGCTGTGAGTAGTAGACAGTGGCTGATCATGAAGCCCCAGACTAGAAAAACAAGGTGGAAGGTAGTAATAGAGTTGTTGTGACTAAGCGAGGAATCAGGACTATAATAACAAAGGCTAACTAACACTGTATTGTATTGTATAACAGAGCTGGGGAGGTGAATGAGGGGAACTGCATGTTACTCAGAAACTACAACCTAGTAGGCAGCTTTGATAGGTCAACACTGAGATATGCTAATGATACTTTTGGGGTTCTATGGGATTCTAATCAGTATACCTGCACTTTTCTCCCTAGCTGTAATTCCATTTTAAAATAGGGAAAAAGGTAAACAGCAACAACAAAAGCATTTAAAAAGTTTATAGTGTCTTTTTAATTTTCAACAGATTATCTTTTTAATTCAATTACTATAATTTTATTAAAGGCCATAATTATTGTGGATGCCTGAAATGCTGTCAATAGAAGGTGCAATTATGCTGCATAAAATTGTAATCATAATGTGCAATGATGGATAATTCCTCAAACACTATAAAAATTAACTTTAAAATATTTTTAAATTTATTAGAAATCTATTATTCAGCTAATTCTTTTAATGAGTTTTTGGGAGATGCTTTCCAATAGGCTAGGAAAAATAAAAATTATGTCAACATTGCAATATTACTTAAAGCACATGAGTAATGAAGT
This sequence comes from Pseudochirops cupreus, assembly GCA_028627135.1. Lineage (NCBI taxonomy): Eukaryota > Metazoa > Chordata > Mammalia > Diprotodontia > Pseudocheiridae > Pseudochirops > Pseudochirops cupreus. The sequence goes on from CM053582.1 coordinate 473,859,978, forward strand.
TGACATGTAATGAGGCCAGAAAACCTTTCCCATTAAAAAAAAGTCTCTTGTTGATGGAAATGTTCTCAGGTGTCAATAGCATATCGACAACCCACAAGTGCAAAAAAGACAAGCAGAATAGACAGTAATATTTGTTTTACAATATCTGTATCAGATGTTGTTGGGGTGAAGTGGAAAGGTAGTATTTTATGGGAAGGAACATACAAGAAGAAACTCTAAGCTTAACGAAATGTATGCAGGCTAAGTTGTGAATAAATCAGTAACTGCACTATATAAAGAAGAAATTAATTGTTCACAGTTTGCACCCCTGCACATGACAGAGAATCCTAAAGGATTCAGTTTGTTAACATGTCAACTCCCTAAACATAGCAATACTCCTTTTGTTCTTCCCCTCTCCAATTTATTGAATATTCTTCTAGACTAAGTGCAATGTTTAGAGTCACTTAGTGAAGGTTCCAAACAGATAACCCCCCACCACACATCATCATTTCTGGAAAGCATACAAGTCTACTTTTCATTCCTTTCTGACCTTTGTTATCATATTTTTCCTTTTTTTACCTGCCCCAACTCGTGCATTTTTAAATAAGAAAAGGCTTATTTCTCTTATAATATTTTCCCCCTCCAATACACTCAGAAAAAATCTGTATCTATGGAAAAATATACTGCCACTTCATAAATGTAGTGGCATCCAACTAGAAAAAGTTGCTGTTTTTTCTTATTGCTGTTGTTTTAAGATTCTTTAGGTAACAACTTAAGGCATGAAAATTAAATCCTTTCCTTTGCTTACTATTCACAGATAGAAAAACAACTGTTCATAGGCATTGCAAATCTATTTTCACATGGTATACATAGCTAGACACTATTAATTTCTTTTTAACTTCAAATACTGATGTAGTTGGTTAAAATTCTAGTTACTACAAGCTTACCTTATTTTATATATGTAGGCTTCAGAAAATTAAAATGCATTTCTTTAAAATGAATAGTCTATCCTTCTGCTACGTATAAATAATAGGTATAATTTATAAAGCACTTTTAAGATCTTAAAAAGTGCTTTATAAATATCTCATTTTATGCTCAAAACAACTCTTGAAGGAAGGCACTATTATTATCCCCATTTTACAGATGAAGAAACTAAGGCAGACTGAGATTAAATCATTTGTTCACATAGTAAGTGTCTGAGGCTGGATTTGAACTCAGGTCTTCCCGACTTCAAGTCCAGTGCTCTGTCCACTGTGCCACCTAGTTGCCAAAAATTATTCTTTGTCTCATCATGGAGATGACTTTGGATTAATGCAGGATCTGAGATCCTAGAAAGGCTTCAAGGGTAAGCCCTGAAATAGCATGTTTGCTTTCTGGTGAACAAGAGAGGCTTATCTTTATTCATTAGCTACTTGATATGTTTTGTTTTGTTTTGTTGCTATTGCAAACCCATGCCACAAAGAAAACTACAAAACAGCCTTTGGTCCTATGGGTTCTTCCATTTCTGCAATGACAGCAGAGTGATGGACTAAGGAGTCAGAAAAACTAAGTTACAAAAGTTTGGGATGACATAGCAATTAATACCCTAAATGTTACTTTATTATACAATGACCAGTTAGGAAACATATTAGAGAAACTGAACTGAATCCATCTTGACTTTCTTGCTGGTAACAAAACCAGAAAAAGAAAGGCTAAATTGAGGGAAGGGTTACAGGTTCTCCTTGCAGAGTCAAATCCTGTTAGGTTTGATGTTATCATACCCTCAGAGGAAAAGCAAACAAACCAATCATCACTTCATGGGAATTGCTTCAGTGTTTGCAATGCCTTTTACATAAAGATCATCATGACAATGACTGCAATTTATCTCAATGGAAACTCTACCGGTGGAGGGACTTTTCAGCCAGTTTCTTGTCTGCTGTATCATCACTCTTCTCATTTATTGGCTGTTGTTGATCTGTGAGTGGTTCTCTTGGGGCAGGACCACTCTGATGATCTAAAAAAGACCAAGACTCCATCCTTTAAGGGAGTGGAACTAAATAATCTTTGAGATTTCTCCAGATCTAAATGCATCGTTCCCATATCATTTAGGCAGCACTAGGAGTATCAGTTTCTCAGTTCCTCTTCACTTCTTAGTGCAACTGATTTTTTTTCCAGTAAATTTACTTTAAAATACTATTGTTGAGGAACTTAATGATAATAATTTTAACTTGTGTGCCAACATGTCTGTAGAAGATGAAGAGTGAAAGGAATGTGATGAAGAATTTAGTAAAGACCTTTCACATTAAATACACACACACACACACACACACACACACACACACACTTTGATATTTAATGACTTAAATGCAGAAATGGTAATTGGTAAAGATATAAAAGAATATGGGGTAATACAATTCAGGATTAAGCAACTTATAGACTATACAGAAAATTATATCTATACATTATGATACCATATTCAGGAAAATAACCAAGCATTGGACATGTAAGCACAAAATATATTATGAAACAAAGTGAAATTAATTATATTTTTATATATAGGAGACAAGTGAATATTAATGTAGAAGTTATTAAAGGCTCAGCTATCTTTGTACAGTTAGACTTGTATAGTGACTCACTAAAAACCAAAATTAACAGAAAGTTGAATAAAGACAAGAAAAAATATAGCAGACAAAACAACCCTAACCTGAATTATTTGAAGATGTTACTGACACAAAAAAATGGAAACTAGAGGAAAGGACATTAATGCTGATTATAGCAATTTCACTTATAAGTTTAACTGCTGTAAATCAATGGCCATATTCAGGATACCAAAAGAAACTAAAAATCCCTCAATCTGCAAATAATTAATTTACTTGCCAAATATATAGACATAACAGTAGTATTACTGAGTGAAAGGGTAGACACACTTTAGTGACTTCTGGTGCGTAGTTCCAAAGTGCTTTCCAGACTGACTGGTTTAATTTAGAACTCTTCCAAAAGTGTATTAATAAGTGTACTTTTCTGAAGCCTTTCAACAAATGTCATTTTCTCCCCCATTCCATCTTTGTATATTTGATGTATGTAGGGTAGAGTTTCAGAGTTGTTTTAATTTGCATTTCTCTTACCACTAGTTATTTGGGGTGTTTTTGTGTATATGTTAATAGCTTTAGGCTTTTTTCTTTTGTGAACTGGAAGTTTACATTGTTTATAAATTAGGAAATGGTTCTTGTTCCCATATATTTGAATTAGTGCCTTATCTATTTTCATATCAGATATTTATCAGAGAAACTTACAAGATTTTTTTAGTTAACAATTTATAATTTTAATTAAGCTATCTTTGTGTAAAACAATTTTATGCAATATAATTTTTCAGTTCTATTTTCTGCAATACTCTTGATGCCACATTTGATTATGAATTCTTTCCCTTATCAAGAGTTACAAAAGTTATTTTCTTCCTTGCTCCTCTAGTTTGTCTATTTTTTCACTTTTTACTAAGTCATATATCTACTTGGAGCCTGACTTAGTACATGGTGTGAGCACCCAGTCTAAACCTATCTTTTGCCAGACTGCTGTCCAGTTTTCTTAGAAGTTTCTATAGAATAAGCCCATAGGCTAGCAGTCTTTGGGATTCTCTTTGGGATTATGCTACTAGTTGTATGCTTCTTTAATACACTGATTAACTTTCCTATGTTTTAATTAGTACCTAATAGTTTTGACACTTTTTCGTTGACAATGGGGACTTATAAAAAGATAGGGCCAGTTTTTACATTGTTCAATATATCAAAGTGAATGGATTTAGACATTTTAACATTAACCTAGTAGAAGAGAAAAGCTTAGTGGGAAATGTTACATTCAGTTATATGTTATGACCAATGATTTTTTTAAAGGAAATTCCAACAACTGAAAAAAAAAACAACTTTAGAGTTTTTCTTTTTTTTTTCTCATTTTAAAACTTAATTTAGATGCAAAATGTCTCTTTATTAAAACTGTCACTTTTCAATGACAGTAATTGTAGTAGTAGTAGTAGTAGTAGTAGTAGTAGTAGTAGTAGTAGTAGTAGTAGTGGTAGTAGTAGCAGAAGTAATAATAACAACAGCTAATATTTATGAGGTAGCTTGGTGGCTCAGTTGAAAGAGCCCTGGGCCTGGAGTCAGGAAGACCTGTGAGATTCTTAGTAGCTGAGTGTCCCTGGGCAAGTCACTTAACCTCTCTTTGCCTCAATCCACTAGAGAAGGAAATGCAGAACCACTCCAGTATCCTTGCCAAGAAAACCCCATGGATAGTATGGTCACAAAGAATCAGATACAACTCAACAAGTGAGGAACAACAACAAAAACCATTTATACAGCTACTATGTGCCAAGCACTGTTCTAAATGCTTTTCTACACAAAATCCTGGGAGGTGGGTGATATTATTTCCTAGATCTGCAGATAAGAAGACCAAGGCAAACTGAGGTTAAGTGACTTGCCCAAGATTACACAGCTCGCATATGTCTGAGGCTAAATTTGAACTCAGGTCTTCCTGACTCCAGGTCCAGTGCTCTATCCATTACTCCATCTAGGTGCCCTGAAACATTTGAATGAGCATACGCTCAAGAACACAGACTTATTTCCAGCATAATATAATATACAGTGCCCTCTGCTAGTGATATAATATCAAAGTTTCATGAGCAAAATTGCATCTTTGCTAATTTAGACCTCTAGAGACTACCAAAGTTATTTGTCTATCTTCAATTCTATGATCCCCCCCACACACACATTTAAAGTAATCTACAGTGAACTATTCCTTGTATGCTGGCAAAACTGTCACTGTTTAGAGAAAACAAAACAAAACAGTGATCTACTAGCAGAATGAGAGGAAAATGACCACACATTCTGCCCATGTTCAATTAACTTTCAGAATTCTCCTTTATTTCACTAACCCACTGGTATTTATTAGTTTTTTAAATTAATTCTTTAGATCAACTTTAGACGACATTAATCAATACTTTTAAAAATTCTCCTACAGAAATTCCTTTAATGGTCACCATATTTGTTTTCCCCAATCTATGGTACCTCAAATTGCCATATACTCAACAAGTAAAAACCACCTGCTTCATTTGGAAGGTCATGGAAACATGAAATAAATAATTTTCATGTTTCTCTTCTGCCTGAGAATAGTGAAATTCTATGCCTGAAATTTTAAAGGGACCTTGGGGAGGGGGGGAAAGGAGGTTTGTGTGAGCAAGAAGTTAATTATATGATTAACAGTCATACTAAAATATTTTCTTGTATCCAATGTCTTTGGCAACTTCAAAGTAGCTACAGATAAAGGAACAAATAAGCAACAACAGCAACACAGTAATGCCCCACTTAACTAGAGGTAATGCTTCTAGTAACCTCAGTCAAGTAGTAAATAGGATCAACTTTAGAACTAAACCAACACCCTCTCATCAGAGAGGAAGATAATTCTCACAAAGATTCCAGCCATCCACTTTAAGGAAAGTCTAGAATTGCCCAGAATAATCCCAAACCCACCCTACGTCATGGAGCCGTGATGCTAAATAATGAAGTGCTACAGAAATGCCACTTTAAGCTTTCAAGCTGCAAATAACTATAAAACTTTGGATCTAATGTTAGAGAGGAAACTTAACAATATTTTTGCCATATAGATATTCATATCTACATTTTACAGATGAGGAAATCAAGGCTCAGAAGAACTAAACATGGACATTATTACCAAGTTAGTAAGTGGCATACAAAGACTTTGTACCCCTATTCTCCTGACTCCAAGCTTAGCCCTCTCTTTACTATGTCACACATGTTCATAGAATGCAAATCAGCTGGTTGATAATAAAGTGATCCAAACAGCATTGTCTCCAGAAAAATTAGTATGGTTACTGATTGCCTCTCTACCCCTACAACATTGCTTTGCCTCATATGATGTTTTTATGGTACCATTCAATTCAGCCAGCATTTATTGTCTACTCACTATGCCTAGTCAATGAGGATGTAGGAGGGGTGAGTGGAACAAATAAAATAGTCCCCATCTTACAGAATCTTATGTGGTTGGTTTTTTTTTTTGTTAGTTTGTTTTTTGGTGTGTGTCTCTCTGTGTGTATGTATACAACACTCATGCAGGTAAGTAAATTGAAAACAATATGAAGAGAGGGAAAGGGCTAACAAGTGGGGTCAGGAAAAACTTCCCACAGGAGGCAACACCTTCCCTGAGGCTTGAAGGAAGTTAGGATTTTGTTGGAATGCTACAAAAGAAATGTGCTTTAGGCAAGGACACATTCTGTGCAAAGATAGGGAGAACTGGAAGGGGCATGATGAGTTCCCAAGGCAAGCTTAGCTAGAATGTAGAGTACATGAAATCATGGAAAGGTAGGCAGCACTCAGATTTGAAGGGCTATAAATACAAGAATTTGTATTTCATCCTAATAACAATAGGGATGCCCTGAAGAATGTTGAGTAGAGAAGTGACTAGGTCCCTTCCAACTCTGAATCTAGGATCCTGTGATCCAACAAATGTAACCCTGAGAAGAAACAGTTACCTAAGTGGGAGGAGAACCAGGGGAGTGTCACAGATGCCATGAGAGGAAAAGAGCATCTTGGAAGGAGTGTTTGACCAAAGCTACACAGGTCAAATAGCTTGGGAACTGAGAAAAGCTCATAGAATTTAAAAATTAAAATATTTTTTTAGGAACCTTGGAGAGAACAATTTGAATACAATAGTGAGTTCAAAAGACTATTAATGACGGTATTGAGCATAGCATTTTATAGATAGATAGCACAGCATTCTATAGATAGAAATATCACAAATACGGCATATTTCTCTACGATGCCAAATTAACCAGGTCCTATTACTCGTTTTTAATACTCTGAGTAAAAACACCTCTTCAGCTTACTGGAACATCAAAGACCTGCTTACTGGAACATCAAAGATCCACTTACCACAAATGCTATTATACTTCTCAATGTGGACTCCCACTGGAAACAACTTTTAAGGAACTGTACTGTATTCCATATTGCCATAGTAATTTTTTTCACACGATCAACATCCCTTGATAAAATCTGATAAATGGTAAGGAGAAAACAAGAAAAAGAGTTGAATACAAATTCTTCCTTCAGATCCATTAATATGATATTTTGTCATGTAGTTTATGTATCTTCTGATTCCTTCTCTATTAATTAATCTTTTAAAAAAAATCCCAAGATTTCATCTGAAATTTTATTTCAGACGGATCTTCATCCACAGGGTGAAAAAAGTAAAGAGTTCATTTGCAGAAGAAATTCATGTCTCTTATTTGGTATAAAACAATGCTTTTTTTTTTAAGGTGATAAAACCATAGGAGTTGCTGGTTTTTATTTGTTTTTAAAGATGTCACAGGGAAGAGATAGCTTTACCATGGAATGTTCTTGAGTTTTCTGCCTAGTAAGAAACTGGCAAGGAACAGTATCTATAATAAAAAGTCACAGTAGTGAAAGATTCAACCAGGGAAAAAGCAAGAGAATGGAGAATTCTAGCTCAAATATTAGATCTTAACACATGATCATTGGCTCATTGAAACAAAGAAAAAAGAGACCTACTGTAATAATAATAATAATAATAATAAAAAGACCTCCAGCTAGTAAATCTGAGCATTGATCCTAGCCCCACCAACAACTTACTGTGTATGTACTTGGCAAAGCCACAGAAGTTATCTTGATCTCATTTTCTGTCTCTTCAAAAATTAGGGGGTTGAAGGAGAGAACTTAAGGGTCTTTTCTAGGTCTCACATTCAATTCCATATATTCCATATGATTTCTGTCCCTCTGACCGTCTAAAATCCACCCATCAGAAAGCTGTCGCTCATATTCCCAATGGGTTTTAGTGTGTTACAAAAGGAAACATTTAAATATGATTATATTATATTTTAAATATGAAATATAATTATAGATTCAAAGAATCTGAGAGTTAGAATGGCTAAGAGTTGTCTAACCAAACGATTTTGTTTTATTTTATAATTGACAGGACAACACTTAGAATCCAGATCTACTGATTCCTGCCTAGGTCAGTGATTTTTCATTTTAATTTGTTTGCAAACCAAATAATTCACTTTCACCATACAGTTTTGATATTCAAGCAAACACAGTAAGAGCAATGACATGTTAAAAAAAAATAATCCACAGGTTACTTGAGACAAACATGACAATATTTTGGTGGATTAAACAAAATGTTGCTTAATTTTGGAAGATATTCTGGATTTTTCATAAGTATCCTTCAGGGTTTTTTAAAAATTCAAAGGATGATAAGATACCATTGTGGATATTTTTAACTATTTTATGTAATCCACAGCTGTTCCATGCACAGGAAATGGTGGAAGTAATAAACACTTTTAAAAGGGACACTTTGTTCTTTGTTACACAACTGAAGAGGGACAATAGGTACAGAATAAAAATCCTGAATTGTCTCTGAATAGGACAGGGAGGGACTCTGAAAAAGAATGCAAAGGTCATAGTAAAAATGTGGTACTTCCTTTAGCATGACCTTATCTTCACTTTTCTTTGAAATGATGAGAGAGGAACTAAGTGTATCAGGCAGAGGAAAGGTATTTTGTTCAAAAAAGGGCAGAAAGCCATAACATTTAATCCTGTAGTCAAACCCAAAATAATAAGGGAGGCCATAGGTGAAGATCATATTGGGGAATCAATGACTGACCCTTTGCTATACATCCTCTTCTCCCACACTACTCATTTAGTTATTGACATCATGGGCATAAGAGCTTATTAATTTTAAAGGACCATCATAGAATAGACAGTGAAGGCACTAATGCAGATAATTAATAAATCAAGAAAGACATGTTTCTTAAATGTTAAGTGAAGAGAGAGGGAGAGAGACAGAATGAGAGTCAAGATTTGATCACTTCTATTTCATTCAATAGATTTTCTTCCTCTCTTCTCCTCTCCCCCCTACAACCTGGTTATCCCCCTCCTGCATTTCTCATTAAAGTCTTGGTTTTAATGTTTAAAAAGAAGTTTTTAAAAATACCACCACCAAATTGCCACCTGTAATGATGACTGAGTATACAAATAAGCTGGCAGACATTGACCTACCTTTTTGGAAAGCTTGCGGCTATCTTCAACAAAGCGCTTTTCTCTGGGTGTAAAGGTCCTAATGCTTGCTTTTACCTAAAGAATGACAAAAAAGTTTTAAAATGGCAGCTTTTGCATTGACTTCTTTTTCAGGAGGCAAATAAAAATAATAAAAAAGGAAACCAATACATTTTGATACTCTTGGGGTTTGTTTGTTTGTTGTTGTTTTCGGCAGAGAGCACCAATGAGTGGGGACCCATAAGGAAGAGGCTAAGGCCAGAGAAGAAATTAGAATATTGCTACTGCTCTATAAGCATTTCAATGGCCTTGATTTAATGAGACCTTTGTGTAAGGCAGGTTGGAACTCAGGATTATTTAAGATCATCACTGTACCTTCCTAAATCAGTGGAAGGTTTTTAACTACTACAGAGTTGCACTCAATGTGCTTATGGTTCATTGAGTTCCTAAACTTGTTATCATTGTTATGCAAACTGTCCTCACAACTTCTATGAAAATCAAATTGCTAAAGTCAGTTCTTGATTTTTAGTGTAGGAGGCAAAAAAAAAATGAATTCTAGGTCTCTTCCCTATTTATGTCCATTATTTTTCACATAATTGAACGACATTAAGCTGAATTACTGGGGCTTTCATCAGGCTGATTATACTTTTAAAATTAATTCTTCATAGTTTTTAAGCTTATGAGTGCTTACCAATGAGATCAGAGCTGGCTTACCATGCAGAACAAAAAAAAAAAAAAGGAAACAGGTAATTTCTTATTGGCCTTTGCAGTAACATGTATTGATATGCACATATTTAGGATGTGTTTTGCGGGGAGGGTGAATTAGAAGACAGGAGTGAATAGCAGTGACCTATAATCTAGGAAGTTTCATAGAGTGTAATCATGGGAATTTTCTTAACCTATCTTTTGGATGAAGCACAATATGTGACTGAGGAAAGATGGCTCTCAGTTGTTAAAGTGTACCAGTCCCCACATGGGTAAAACTGTTAACTTGCTGAGCATACTAATTGAGAGAATTACTGAAGTACACTGAATGGTATGCTAGGATGACCCACAGTAGCTTTTACTTTGAATCAAAATATGGCAGACTTTAACAATTGGGTCCTCTCCTTGATTACATACAGCAGACAATAAAATAATCAAAATAATTTTCACTTTCTTTTGTGACAGACATTTGAGCTTTAAGACCAAAGAAAAATGGTCACCCCTCCTTTTATGCAAGCAGGCCTGGAATGATTTATGTTTGCCTGGAGTCTAAGGGCTAATGCCTGATTGGCAGGTGGGTGCCAAGGAATTCAACAGTTCAGTTACAGAGAATCATGAAGGACATTTAGACTTACTGGATTATATATGACATCCATTTCCAAATAAATAACTCCTTTTGATGCTTGTTCTAAATCTTTATTCTTCAGTACATAGCAACTTTGCTGCCCATCTCTAATCTATAAAAGATAAAATATGTATTGATGAGCAATCTCTCTGCTGGGTTTTAAATGGCTTCTTCCCAAAGACTCTCATCTCTTCAAAGCTGAGAATACAAAATGACCACCAATGGAACAAATATTAAACCGCAGATTAAACCTATTATAATCCAACTTTTAATTCCACAGTGATGCAGTTTGTGGAGCATACTATGATAATAACCAATCTGAAAATTCTGCCCTGAAAGCCAATGTACTGATAGAAAACAATCAGCACACTTTATTAGAAATTCAAAATGGGAACTTCTCTTCCAAAGATCCAAAAGGTCACCAAAATTTTGGTTTATTAAAAAGATCATGTTTGCTGTTAGCCAGGGCACACTCTAAATTAAATAAATAAATCAACACAGCTAAAAGTGAGGTGCGGGACATGTTTGAAATGTACCATGTCCTGATAAACGTTCAAAATAAACAAATCTCTCTGATAGCCTCTTCCTGCCAGTCTGTGAAATCAGTTCCATGCACTAATCTGCCTGTTGGCCCTAGCATATCAGACATCTATGAAAAACATCTCCCTTACCATTTTGGAAACTATTTGGCTCAAGTTAAAAGGCCTTCGCTCTTCAAATTTGATGGCAGCAATGTTTTTATTATACACAGTAGTATATGTATTGATTAAACATTTGGCTTTTTAGGAAGCAGACCAGTTAATTCGAGATGGTAGCAACATAAAGCTTCAACTCACCAAACGCTCCATTTGGGACTGTAATGATCTAAGATTAAAGATAACAGGGGAAATTTGAGGGCATGAAATTTCAACCATATTTTAAATGGCTATCGCTGTCATTGCATGAATTTAGTACAAACATTCATATAAACAGTGGTGGAAATGAGTTAAATTAGCCACTAAGGGAAACAACAATTTCACATTACAAGGGAGAGGTCACTTTCCTTCCCAAAGCCACCCACCTCCCTTGGATTGTAGAGCTTTTAAGTAGAAAGATAGTTTCCCTAGCCAGTGGCTAAGAGGAAGAAGTGCCCCATAAAGAACTGGTGTCCTTCCTGATCAGTGTCCAAACAGGAACCTCAGTTTCTGTTTTCATCCAGTCTCAGTTAATTGAACATAGGATCTTTTAAATCAGAAAAAAAAAGTATGACAACATGCCAATCTGATGTTGACCCAACTTTGCACTTATTTAACCTGCAGTCATACCACATTTACCTGGCAATTCCCATCAGTTCTCAAGATCTAGGAGGGGTCAACCTGGACAACTTTAGGGATAAAAGGTCTTAATGGAAAAACAAAATCAAAGACAAAAACATGACAAAGCAGGAAGAGTGGTTTCTGATTTCCTAAGTGACTTTTTTTTTTCTTGCTCAAGATTGAACCAGTGCATAAATGTGTGATTGCCTAATTTAACTTACAAGCTAAAACCTGTATCACTGTATGGATCTTTAATGAATTAAATTAGGGAAATAATTCCACTATTCTACCAACTCCTACTTTTTTTTTTTTTAAAGCAGAAAGGGGAGAATTGACAAGAGTATCAGCCAATTGGTTTGGAAATTCTTTTGTCATAGTCTTACAATAATAATTTTGAAACACATTCTGCATTTATCCTTTCAAATAGTAAAACAATAGCCAATAAAATACTTAAGACATTTCCTTTTACTCCTTCCCTGGTGGAACTTTCAACTCTAGGAGAAAAACTCTGGACATCCTAACTTTCATAATGCTTGTATGTCTGCTTTTATACATATGGGGCAGAGAGGAAATCAATGAGTTCACAGATTTTTTAATTGCAAGTATGATTTTTAGAGCCAATAGATAAATACACTCTGTTAATATACACTTATAGTTACCAAAACCACTTTATTGACTGTTATTGGGTCTTTAAGCTAAAATTGGCTGTAATTTTCTGATGATGACAAATATAGGCAAGTTTTCCTTGCTTTCTGGGGACTGAGCCTTTCAAAGGTAAAAGAATTATTGAATATCATTCTATGACATCATAATGGAGTTTAAAGTGACCAAAAATCAGAAGACTTTCAAGATCTGGTTCTCATGCTAATTATATAACTTGGGGCATCTCACTTATTCTCTCTGGATCTCAGATTCTTTGCATGAAAAAATGATTATGTTAGCCTAGATGATCGTCTTTCAGTTTTTAAGATTTTGTGATTCTAGGACATAAAATAGCCTTCATGTATATACATGTTCATTGTATGCATATTTGTAATATATATATTATATATGAATATATTAATGTACATTGCATTCATTATATACATAGTTTCAGCACATGCATGTCATTAATTTGTGTAACACAGTTAAGTGGTCATATAGGCCCCTACACAAAAGCAATTGGTGTCCAAGGACATAGAAAACACTCTTTTTTTTCTTAGCTGGAACATTTCTTTTATGTTAAATGTTATCATTATCCTCCATGTAGAATTGCATTGATGTAAACCATCACCACCTGATTCAATGGGGAAGATAATCAGAATTAATATCAAGGAATAAAACTATCAGCTTGGTTTATGTAGGAAAGATGTGAAATTATAGTTCAATCCAACAGTAAAGATTCATATTAATTTCTCAGTTGTTTGACCTTCATGAAAAAAGAAAATAATTGAAAATAAAGTAACATTACTTCATCAGGCACCTTTTATTGAATACAAAAGAGAAAAAAATAGTTTAATGTAGCAAAGCGTGATAACCTAGTTTGATCCAGCTGATGCACAGTAGAAAGTTACCATCCTGTTGAATGCAGTGAGAAGAGGTTATAAAGCCAAGCAGTGTAAAGAAGAAAATGAATCAGATCTCAGTTGGTAGATAGGTCAGATTTAGCACAAATTTCGATTCATGACTATTTTCAATGAGATTGGGATAAAACCATATGATAATAAGTAAGAAATGTTAATAAGGGCACCATGGTGCAGCTTTTATAGATCTGTGTGTTTTTTGCATTTATATTAAGGGCAGAGTTGTTAGCCTCCAAAATTACGATGGAGAAAGTCTGTCTATTAGAGTGTGCAAACCTCCAAACTTACAACCGCAAGTGGAACTTGGGTAAATATTTAATTGGAAATGCAAATGCACATTTAAAGCATGGATGTTTATTAGGTACAAGCAATTCTAGAAAAATTACTCTATAAACCTAATTAACTGAAACTGTTGTAATAGGCGCAGCTAGTTACTGTCCCCACAGATGCCCATGGAATGTGATGGATTCACAGACCAACAAACTTGCCTCATAGCAAAGCCTTGGCTTTTTACGTCCTTTTTATGCCCTCTAGCAAAGCAGCATGTGTGTATGTGTATGTGTGTGTGTGTTCCTTTTATCAGAAAATTTAAACCATTCCACCTTAAAGATGAGGCATAATTGTTGATACGTTGAAAATGTGACTCTTTAAAAGGTATATCAATTTTACTTCTATACCAGACTTGTGATTTTATCAGTGTAGGGGACCCAGAGAGAGACTAATTACCGATACTAAGACAGATCAGCTTCTTCTCTGTATTTTACACTTCCAGAAAGCTGCTTGAGGGCAATAAGAGTTTAAGTGACTGGCCCAGAGTTACACAGCTAGGGTGTGTCCGAGTTTATATTTGGACTCCCGTCTTTCTGACTCTGAAACCAGCTCTCTATGTACTCATTATACCAAGTTGCTTCAATAACATTGATTTTCACCATAATTTGACTTGAGTCCATAAATAAATTTGAAGTCACTTACCAAAAAATGCTAACATACGAATATGTAAATCTGTGAGAAATTGGAACTTTTTTTTTAACAGTCAATATAAGGATAATTTTTTTTTATTCCAAAGATATCTCCTACACATAAGAGGTCTTTTAAAAAATTAAACTGTTATTTTTCCTATCAGCAAAAATCTCTCTCTGCCTCCTATTCTCTCTTTCTCCCAAATGAAAAACAAAATATCTGCTATAAATATGCATAGCTATATATAGCATTGGTTATATTTAAATGAGAAAAAACACATATTTAAATACATATACACATATATGCATGTATACGTGCATGTGTCTCTTTCTGCACTTTTCATCATTAGTCCTCTCAAATAACAGTTGGTCATTACACTGATCAGAGTTCCTAAGTCTTTCAAAGTTGTTTATCTTTACAATACTGTTTTCATTGAATAAACTGTTTTTTTCTAATACTGTTTATTCTGCATCAGTTCATACATGTCTTCTCAGGTTTTTCTTAGTCATCCCCTTCATTATTTCTTACCACACAATAGTATTCCATAACATGTATATACTATAATTAATTCAGCCATTTCCCCATTGATGGGCATCTATTTCCCCTTAGATTCTAATTCTTTGCCAAAAAAAGGCTAAAAATATTTTTGCACATCATCAAATTTTGTTTTGCTTTGCTTAGAACTTATTTTTCTTGTTTTAATCTACCCATTCTCTATTTCCCCTGTCCCTTCTTTTACCATCCTCCTCCTATTTCCTGTCGAGTGAAGTGCATTTCTGTACCCAATCTGTGTGTGTATATATATATTTTTTTCCTCCTTTCACCAATTCAGATGAGTGTAGTTAGTGTCAGCCACTCCCCCAACTACTTCTTCCTTGTTTGTATAGACCTAATCACACACTCCAATTGTGTGAGATAAGTTTCCACAACCTTCCTTATTCTTCATTTCCCTTCCCCTACTTGTATAATCTTCTCCTTCCTTTTCTGTTTTCCTTTTTAGATCAATGTGAAACAAAAGAACTTGTCTCAGGACTTCTGCTTATTTAGAATACCTTCATGACCCCTGATGATGACAGGGTTTAGAGGAGACACACATATAATCTTCCTATATTATAATGTAACCTGTTTATCCTTGTTGAGTACTTTATTATTATTTGTTTACATTTGCCTTCCTTGTTTCTTTTCCTCTTGTATTTTAATATCAACATTTCTATAAAGTTCAGACCTTTTTCATCAGGAATTCAAGGTAGTCCCATATCATACTAAAGGTCAATTTTTTTTTTCTCACTGTAGGATTATTTTCAGTTTTGCTGGATAAGTTTTTCTTGAGTATAAGCCTTTTCCGTTGTCTTCCGGAATGGCATATACCAGCTTTCTGTTGTTTTATACTGACTGCTAAAGCATGTGTGATTCTGACTATGGCTTGCCAGTACTTGAATTCTTTCTTTCTTGATGTTATAATATTTTTTTCTTTAACCTGGACATTCTGGATTTTGTCTAAGATGTTTGTGGGAATGCTCATTTTGTGATTTCTTTCAAGAAATGACCAGTGGTTTTCTGGTTCTATGAGATCTAGATAGTTTTCTCTTAAGATTTTTTGAAATATTATTTCTAGAGCCTTTTCTTTGGTCATGACTTTCAGGTAGTCCAGTGATTTTTAAATTTTTTTTCTCCTCAATCTGTTTTCTAGGTCAGTTGTTTTTGCTATGAGATATTTCATACTTTCCTTTTTTTTCTTCTTTTGATTTTATCTTAATATTTCTTATTGTGATGAGTAGTCATTGGTTTCCATCTGGCCCATCCTAATTTTCAGGGAGTTCATTGCTTGGACAAAGTTGTGCACAACTCATGCCAAACTGTTAATTACCTTTCTAGTTCTTTCTTCGATAGCTGTCATTTCTATTTTTTCCTCTAGTACTCTTATTTCATTTTATAAGAACATTTTTAAATGTAAAACACAAACAAACAAACAAACAATAACCCAACTCTTGCTCCCTTTCTTCTAGGAATTCTAGTTGAATTTAGTTGAACAAAGATTTTTTTTTTTTGAGGCTATGCTTATAGATATTTTAGAGACATTCTCTTCTATGTTTGTGTCCTTGTCACCATAATAGTGTTTATGGCGGGATTCTTTCTAAATTTTATTTGATACTTCTCCTAGCCTTTTTTATGACTTATTCTGTTCCAGACTGAGTACCAGACAGACATCCTCTACCATACCTAGCTCTTCTTCATGAAGCCTCACTCTAACCCTGGAATAGATATTTTGGATTTACCCTCTGCCCTAATGATCTCTAGCTTTAATTAGATGACTCTTCACAGAATTTCCATTTAAAGAAGACACTCAGGTTTTGTCCCATTACACTCCAGGCTGCATTCTGTGCTTCTATTAGGCTCATGCTGAGTACCTGCCGTCACCTTTTTTCAACTTCCTTTCATGTGTTTTCTTCCCCGTTAGAATGTAAACTCTTTGAGGGCAGGGACTGTTTTTCCTTTTACTTATATTTGTATACTTAGTACTTAAGCACAGGGTCTGGCATATAGTAAATGTTTAATTAATGCTTGTTGACTGATTGTTGACTAGACTGACTTTGGAGTTGATGTTACGCCCAAGATCTGTGTATTACAGGAGGGAAGGTCTGGGTTGGTCCTATTGTTCATTTCTTGGGCTGTTTAGTGGTGTGTCTCTCAGACTCTCAGGGACAGTTCAGGCTGGGGATCTATAAGTTTTCAGCATTCTCAAAATAGTCAAAGGCAGAGCAAATTTTATTTACTGTCTTCTTTGGTCAGAACTCTGCCAGTTCCTGACCTGTGTTTGGGGGTTAGAATAGACTGCTGCTAAACTGAGCTACTAGCAACCATCTGGAAAGCTGTCAGCAGAGTGACAGATTTGCAGGTTTCCTAGTGGCCTGAGATTTCTTCCCTGGTCTTCCCTCTGTAGACTTCAGTTTGGACTAGAAGTTTGAATTGAGATTCCATTCCACTCTTGGCTTCTGAGCCACACAGCTGTACTATGTAGGTTTTGTGCTCATGCCTCCCCAAAGAATGCAATCCCAGAGTGCAAATCCCTTCCTTCTATCCTAGACCTGTGATTTGGAACTGTATGGTGGGCTAGAAAGTTACCAGGACCTGTTACTGCAGTCTATATGAAGTTTCCCCTAGTATGGGTTTAGGACCTCATCTTGTCCTTAGGCATAGCCCCTGGGAGCTAGAATGTTGCTTGGGAGGGGATGCTCTTCAACAGAATCTATCTCCACTGTCTACAGACCTCTTTTGTTAACTCTCCCTATGCTAACCTGGTCTGAAAAAAGTAACTTTACTGCTATTTTTCTTGGATCTCACCATCATGATTCAGTATAGTGCAGTTTTTAGATTTGTTTGGAGGAGTTTTGTTGGGAATTTAGTGTCCTACTTCCTGCTACTCTCCCATCTTGTTTCTGCCACTAAATCTGAGAAGTCTTGGGGCATGTAACAACTCCCTCCATCCATTTCAGTTATTTCCATCTAAAAATTATAGATTGAAAAATGCATTTCTATGATATTGATTTATAGTTCAACTCAGCCAAGCACTTGTTAGGTGCAGGGTACAGTGCTACGTGTCAGGGATAAAATGGCCAAAATAAAACTGTCCCTTCCGGCAAAGAGTTTATCTTCTATTGGAGGTAGAAATCCAACATCTGGTAAACTGTTAAGTAAAGGAAAATTTAAGGAGGGAGGGAGTTCTAACACCTGGGGAAATCAGGAAAAGCCTTCTTCTAGAGGTGACCCCTAGGCTGGTCCTGGAGATCAAAGAGGTGGAGGTGAGGAAGAAGTACATTCCAAAAGTGGACCACAACCTATGCAAAGACATCTGAGATGACGTGTGGAGTCTAAGGAATAGCTAGTAGGTCAGTTTAATTGGAAAGGGGTCTAGGGCAGGGGTGGGGAGCCTGTGGCCTCAAGGCTATATGTGACCCTCTAGGTCCTCAAGTTTGGCCCTTTGGCTGAATCCAAACTTCACAGAACAAGTCCCCTTAATAAAAGAATTTGTTCTGTAAAACTTGGACTCAGTCAAAAGGCCACACCTGAGGACCTAGAATGCCACATGTAGTCTCAAGACTGCACTTTCCCCACCCCTGGTCTGAGGTATTGTTTCACTTACAGTATATCACCAGCACCTAGCATCGTGCCTAGAATATAAAATATGCTCAATAAAGGCCTATTGATTGATTGATAAAACAGAATAATATGAAATAAGACTGAAAAGATAGTAGGGGAAACAGATTATGGAGTACTTTAAAGGAAAGACTGAGGAGGTTGTATTTTATCCTAGGAACCTTAGGGAGTCACTGAAAATTCTTAAGCAGGAGAGTAAAACATTGGCATCTCTGTTGTAAGAATATTACTTGGCTGATGTTTGGAAGCTATATTAGAAAGCAGAGAGTTTAGAAGCAAAGAGTTCATTTAACAGGTAACTGATATGATCTAAGTGACAGGTAATCTGGGCCTGAACTAGTACAGGGGCTATATAAATGGGGAAGGGGAGGGAAGGAACAAATGTAAGAAATAGGATAGAGAAAGACCTGACAAGCCTTCACATCTGACTGGATACTGGGGATGGTCTAGAGAGGGAAAACTCAAGAATGACATCAAGGTTGGGTACCTTCCACAGAAATAGGGAAGTAATGAGGAGGGATAGATTTTGAAGGAGGAAGATGATAATGATTTGTAGTTTTGAAAAGTTGACTTTGGACTGATGACAGGATAGCTAAGTAGTCCAGCAGATATATGACAGTGAGGGCTAGAGTTCCACAGAGAGAGATTATTGCTGAATATATAGATCTGGAAGTCACCCACATAAAGATAAATGAATCCATGTGAACTAATGGTATTTTCAAGAACAAAAGAATATAGAGTAGGTGTTCTTAACCTTTTTTTATGTCATGGCCCCTTTAGCAGTGTGAGGAATCCTACAGACCCCATCCCCCCCAAAATTATGAAAACACATAAGACAAAATATTTAAGATTATAACCAATAATATTAACATAAAGCTATCCAAATAGTTTACTGTGGAGTAGAGAGGAGGCGGGTTCACAACAGAGTCTTGAGGGTCACTCATAGTTAGTGACTTGACAATGGATAATTTTGCAGCAAAGGAGGCTGGGAAGCAATGGTTAGAAAGGTATGAAGACAACTAAGAACAGCATTATGGAAACCAAAAGAGAAGAAAACATCCACAAGAATGTGGTCAACAGGTTCAAAACTAGTAGAGAGGTCAAAGAGAAAGAGGAATAGTGAGAAAAAGCCAGTGGATTTAGCAGAAAAGAGATAATAGACAACCACAGAGAAAATAGTTTCAGCTGAGTAAGTGGTGGAGTCAGAAAACAGATTGTTATAGATTAAAAAGTGATTAAGAGATGAGGAAATAGAGGCAACAAACCTAACACATTTTCGTGTATTCTTAAATTATAATCTTGATATCTATTATACTAAACTATATAATCATGATTATATTTTAAATTTGTATACCTACATGTTTTACAAAATTTTAAAGTAAAATTGAACAGAATGAAAGCTATAACTAAGTAAGGTTCCTTTAAAAAAAAAAATCAAGTAATGGTTTTTCTAGAATTTTCCACAACTAATTTAACATAGTATATCAAATGAAGCACTAGGCAGCCAACACATTGATTTTTAATTCATTTCATTCAATTACCTTATAAGAGCAGACTCTTTAATAGGCTAAGGAAGCTTTATTAAAATATTACCATTTTGAGTAAGACCAAAGAGTATGTTCCAGGCTTAACATGTTGACTGCCCCTTAAAAAATTTAGAGCTTTTATTTAAAACAGACACACACAAACCCCTTTCCTTGGGTTTTTAGAAATATCATAGCTTATGAACTTGTTACTAGTTTATTTAATTTTCCTAGAGCCATTAATGCAAATTTTTTCATCAAGGAATCCAATTTTATTTGGATTGAATTCAACAAGATTTATTAAACACCTACTATTCGCACCATACTAGATGCTGGGAATGCAAATGGAAGTCTTTGGGTTTGAAGGAGTTTATTTACATTCTACTGGAAGGAAATAACTAGTAAAAAGATATGCCAACACAAATATACACAAAATAAACACAAAGCAAATTTTAATGGGAGGGAAAGAGCATAAATAGCTCCAGTTCTTATTTAGGCACTTGAACTGATTCTTCAAGGAAGACAGAACTTCCAAGAGGCAGATACAAAGACCCAACCTATCAGGAAACTCTCACCAACCCAATTTTCTGCCTATATTACACTGGCCACTGGTTACACAAGCATACAATATTACTTCTAACCTCATTCAGTTTAGTGTTCAATCACGTCTGCTTTGTTTTACTAAGATGAATAAATGAACAGGTCAGATCAGCATAGAGAAATGTTCACATCTAAGGAAGAGAGCGTGAGGCTATTTAAGGAGAATTCAGTTTCTCACGATTTTTGACCTTGTGACCTTGTGCTATTTCAGGAAATTCACCTATACATGTGATGATATTTTCAGACTGATAATCCAGGCAAAAGAGTTGTGGTACAACATGGTATCACAGCACCTATCCTACGGGGTAGTAACTTTGCTAAATGAGAATTTTAACAAAATAACAAATGCAAGATTAATAAGGTAGAAGACACTAAAAAGTTGGGGACTTCATATTTTAAGAGATATTAATCATTTTTCTTATATTCAAAATTATGTTATAGTTCTAAAAATTGATTTTAAAGAATTACAATATATTGACTTACGTATTCTCATGTTATGTATGTTTATGAACTGATAAAAACAGGTGGATAAAATCTAATTACTTCATCATTCTCATTATATGTAAACAATAAAGGCTAGGTTCTCTAGACAGTTTTTCAAGTCATTACAGACATTTTTTCATTCTTATCAATCTTTCTCAATAACCTTTATGAAATTCTACTGGCTGCACAGTGCAAAAGCAGTCTAGAACAACTGGAGTAGGTCAGTACCTTGTAAAGCCAGGCACTAGCAGCTTTCCAGAAGAATGCTACTATGAACAGCTTTTAAGGTTCTGATTACACAGTATAGTGAACACTCTATTTGTTCCATAACAAATCAGAGCAAAAAAAGAAATCAAGGTACAGCACTCACAATATTACAACTTATCACAGATAATCAAAATACAGCATTCACAACAATTTATCACAGAAAAAGGCCACATACTTTCCACTACAGTGGTCACAAACTTGTGAACAAAGAACCATCATTTAGTAACTCAAGCATTCACAAAATCCTTTAATTCAATAACAAAGTACAATAGTCAAAGTTTTCCACTCATGGGGCATACTAGGTCACAAATCAATTACTTATTCAGTCATCAATCACTAAGTATAATCATTTAGTCAATCAACCATCCTTTATTATTCACTATTCAATCATCAGAAAATACATAGACCCTCCACCCCTAGGTCACTAGTAAATTTACAATTTCTCAGTCAGTACACAGTATCCAAGTAAAGTCTTCTTTCACCTTAACTCAGGGTGGTTTCTCAGATTCCCTTGATCCCCTTCCATGGTCCCAGATCCTACCTAGAGTCACCAAACTGTCACCTGGGTTCAAAAGCATACAGCTTCCAGGTCCTTGTCCAGCTCTCTGTGTAGTTCCTGCTCCACTTTGGAGCTCACAGTGTCCTGTCCATCTCAAATCCTTCACAACCTCTGTTCCTGGTAGACAAGGCCTTACAAAGCCACAAACAGGTTCAGCCAAGTACCAGCATCACAATCATGCTTCCTCAGTCTTTGGCAGCTCTGGCTGGCCCTCAGCTCTGACTGGCTCTTGGAAATCCTCAGCAACTCTGGCTGGCCCTCAGACTCATCAGAAGTTTCAGGTGGTTTCCAAAATCAAAATCACTCCATCCAGGTTTTCAAAATCAGAATCATTCTCTCAAACTTGGAGGTGCTTTTCTCTTCAGCCTCCTCGGCTCCTCTTCAGCCTCCATGGAGCCTGCTCCACAAAGATCCCTACCTCCCTCTCTGGGGCTTTTCTTATATACTCACAGCATTAGCTTCCTGTTTCAGCCAAAAACAGGAGTTCATACCTTCTGTTTCCCCAACAGAGCCTTGACCAATTACTACATGCTAAGTACCTGCTACCTTTGCCAACACAAAGTGATCTTCAAATTCAAATTACATTACCATTACACGCCTCTTAAACTGTGGGACACCACCATTGCAATCCACAGTTAAAGTTGTGCTGAAGGGGGTGTGAATAGAAAATGTTTAAGCTCTCTTTTAGGTTGAAGAACAGTTAAATATATTTTTTCAACATGTGAAATGCTAAACCACTTGAGAGAATAAACTGCAACAATTTTCTAATTATTCATTTTATTTAGTTAGTTAGGAGTCTCTAGAGCAAGGGAACAGACCAAAACAGAAGTTTGAAATAATTAAGTTACATTTAAATGTATATGTTTTAAATGTTCATATTAAGTACCTGAAGTATACCAGTTAAAATATTTTAATCAAAATATCACATTTCCCCCTGAAAATAAGTTGCTGGGTTTTTTTTAATCACAAAAGACAACATTATTAGACAATGTAACTACGCAACTTATGTAGTATAACAACTAATGTTTTGCATATGGAGGGTCCTTTCAGGTTTAGGTTATATTGATAGCTACCTTCTCAAACTCTGTGATTCTGTGGCTATGTAATTTCAGAATTTTCCATAGGTGCTATCTGGTGTTATGAGAATCCTTATTTCATAGGTGGACAGTGAGTTAAAATTAACTTTGCACAGTTCGTAAAAGTAGCCTTCTCTCTCAGAGTGACTTGGTGAGCACTTAAGTAAAGTTAATCACAAGATACATATCTCAAGTCAAAACTGTAACCAAATCTTATCCTCAAAATATTCAGGACTAGTCTTAGAATACTCATTAGGAGGTTATTAACAAAAGATGAGAAATGATGAAGTCCTGAACTAGGGCAAAAGATGGGTGAATGGAGAGGAGACAAATAAAGAGATGCAGAGTTTAAAAGATTTGGCAACTCTTTGAACATAAGTATGGAAGAAAGGAGACTAAACAGGATGACTAAAAAGTTCTGAACCTTGTTAATTGAAAAGAGAGTGGTATCTTCAACAGAAAAAATGGAAGCTTTGAAGAGGTACAGGTTTTGCAGAGAAAACAGAATAAGTACCATTTCAGATATGCTGAGTTTTGGACTATTTATATAAAGCCAATGGAGATAACTTTGGATAGAGGCAGCTGATAGAGTGAGGAAGAGATCCTGGTAAGGTAATTTAATCTTACCACATCTCAGTTACCTCTTCAATAAAATGGAGAAAATAATAGCATCTACCTCAACAGGTTTTGAGGACCAAATGAATTAAGATGTGTAAAGTGCTATGTAAACCTTATAGAACTATGTGAAGGATTGTTATTATTAGCTGGTCCTATTGTCAAGTAAGTGGTGTGGTAGGAAAGTGAATTATGGGGGATTAAGAAGTGAGTGAAAAGGTAAGAAAATGAAGTTAATGAATATAGACAATCCTTTCTGGGACTGTGGTTGTGAAAGAGAATGGAGGTCAAAGAGGAGAGAATGGCAGGTTCAAGGGAGAAGAAAACAAAAGAAAGCAATGGATAAAGAAAGATTAAAGGTCAGTAGAACAAGTGAAGAGAAAACCAACAAGAAAAGAGAGGGGAGAGAATCAAAGATGCAGATAAGGGAATCACTTTGACAAGGAGAAAGTCCCCATCTTCATCCCAGTGTGAATCAAATGAGAGAATAGGGAATGACAGAAAAAGATTTTTGAGATGTGGAGAAAAAAGAAACTCATACAATACCTCTATTTTCTCAATGGAGGAAGTGGTGGAATAGGACTCTGAAGATAAGGGAGTAATTTGGAATAACTACTGTGGAGTATTAGAGTAGATCAGGAAAGAATAAGTACATTACCATGCAAGGGTGTGGTCCCAGTTGAGATCGGGTAAAATAAATTTGTGGAGGACTCTATCAGCATAGTTAGTACAGGCTTAGACCAGGAGTGTTCAGCAACATGCGAGTAGGAACAGAAAAGGGAAATCACTGGGTTTTGATAAAACATGACTGATTATAGGACATGGAAGTAAGGGATTCAAGGATAGCCACTGGTTCATGTTCAATTGTTCAACCACAAGGTCCAGATGGTAAAGGAAAGAGAGGCCAGAACAGGGAGAACAGGGAAGGATGGAAAGTACAGAGGTCACAGAAAGGATGAATAATAGGTTTAGGAGTGGTAAGACACAGTAAGAGATAAAGAAATAGGAGGATAAGTTCAGAGTTTTATATCAGGGAGGTAAAACACATGTAAGTGATGATGTCAAAGTGATGATGAACATCCCTGTTTGTGATGGAGGTGGAATGAGTATGGAGATCATAGGAGGAGGAGGTTGAAGAACTAGGTAAGAGGCCACTACATGCAAGGGAATAATGGATGAAATGTATACTGGAATCCTCAATTATAAAGGGTGGGAGTGGTATAAAAAGGAAGATCATGAACAAGTTGCTGAACTCCTTAAGAAAGGATGTGAGGTCCTGCCCTATAGGAAAGTTAGAGGAGTGATGGGGGAGGACAAAAGAGAGATTAGATTGGGGAAGGGGTTATACAAGGGGATGGCTGTTTTGAGGGGGGGGTAGGGGAAATATGGGGAGAAAATTTGTAACTCAAAATCTCGTGGAAATGAATGATGTAAACTAAAATAAATAAAATAAAATATATATATATATATATAAAAAGAATGGATGTGAGGAGTCTGTGACAAGGAGTCGGATTAGGTGATAAAGATGAAGTGAATTTCAAAGGGAGGGGAGGTTGAGTGATGGTGGTAAAAAGCCAGTCTAGAAGTAAAGTGGGGAGTATTCTACTATCAATGATTCACTTAGCTGACACTAATAAAATATTATGGTCATCTATGCCAGGTAATATCAAGGGTAGCAAAGGGAAGGACAAACAGCAAATAGCAGAGACCAGATCTCTAATGAGAAGACACTCTAGTGATAGGGAGACACATCTGATGGATAACACAAGAAGTGTTACATCAGTGTTTTAAATAACTGAATACCAAGATCATGAGAATGAGTTATATTCCACACAGGACTTTATAAGATAAATATTAAACTATTTTTGAGTGAAGAGATGAAAGAAAACCTTAAGTAGGTAAATTGTAAAGCATCACGGCATTTTATGAAGACAATAGATGCATAGATGATTTATATAGATGAAATAGTGAAGATGTCAAATATTTGAAAATTACCAGTCCTTTTCTGGGATGGGAGGGAAGGAGAGAAGTACTTAATTGAGCAATCTAGCAGGTTATTTCCCTCATGTTTACTTTTTATCAAATGGACAGTACAGGTTAAAGAGGAAAAAAAACCACCTGATAATATACAAAAAAAAATTAAGTAATAGTTTTATGAGCAAGAGAGAAATTAAAGATGCTCACCTAAGAACATAAATGTACAAGCATAAAGTAATTAATTGGAAAGATTAATGGATCAAAGAGAAAGAGACTAAATTGGAGAACTCTTTTTCCTCCAGATAAACTGAACAGCATGCACATTTCACCAAATCTCAAATCCTTTTTTTTTTAAATGAATCCTTTAAGGGATAACTGACAATGTCCTAATAAAAAAAAAAGAAAAAGAAAATTCCAAATTAAGACCTTTCCTCTATAGCCCACAGTGCCTGATGCTAATCATATAGAGCATTTGGCAAGAACAGATTCTACAGGAGAGCAGATGCTCCAGCCACTCTTTTCCAGTAACATCAGGGATATTAGGACTTTGGGAAAAATTAGCAAAGTGATCAAAAACAGAATAAAAGATGTTAAGAGGTGTACCAGTTCTCCCTCTTCCCTGTAAACATCAAAGGGCACTTCATATTATGTAGAAGAATCATTTAAAAATATAGACTATATCTATCCAGTGAAATGTGCTAACAGTTTTAAAAAAATGTATATCTTGAGGAAAAATATATAAAGTTACATTGACTGAAGAGGGTGCAGAATGGGTACCAACAAATTATAGTCCAAGGGTAGCAAATTGAACTAGATGAAATTGGTCAAGAAACTAACAAGGTCAATAAAGAGCCAATGTAGAAGAATACATTGAATAAAAAAGGACATGCACACCAAATTGAGTAGGATGAGTTTAGTACTCATCTTTACCATGTTCCTTTCCTGTTATGATGAAAGGACACTAGTCATCTTTTTCTCCTTTGAGTGCTTTCATTAAGATATATATGTAAAGCTTTCTTTTACTAAAATAGTCTTAGCTGAGTCTAATTTCCACCATATCAGTCGATCTTCATTGAAGCACCTTTCCTTCTGCTATGAGAGCCTGCAGATCATTCCAACTAAATGCTATTTTATGCCAAGAAATATACACATATATGCATATGCATACACATACATCATATATATCCATACATATGTGTGTTTCTGTGTATTTTCCCCTTTTTGCATATATCTATCTATATGTATTTATTATCTATCTATATCTATACATACACAAGTGTGTATGTGTATGTATATAAATACAGAGAAAGAGAAACTAATGATAACACTTTGGAGCAATTCCTCTTGGTAGGGCTGTTAATAAATGTACAACTATGGGAAAATAGCAATATTCATTTGCGAGCATATATATATGTATATATACATACATATATATCATACACAGGCACCTGAAAGTATGGAAATTATCAATGTATGATGGGAAATTTAAGAGCATTTTAACTAGCAAAAGTATCAGATAAAAGGCAGACTTTTATATATCAAGAATTCCTAAAAATATTGCCCAAGAAATAACCCTATTGCTGTTTATCTCCCCATCACGTTTTTTAATTTAGCTAAGAAAAAAATCTACCTCTAATCCACTGAATCCCATCAAAGTAGAAAGAGGCAATGTTTTTCAGCAATGATAACTTACAGACAGCAAGGGGATGGCAACTTTCCCAAGGAAATCAGGGGGCTTATCTCCATCTTCATCAAATACTGTCACTTCCAAAACATCATGGATATCTTTAATAGGACTGGAACAAGAAGTACAGAGCGTGTTATACACAAACACACACAAATGAAGCCTGCTCCTTGAAGATCTGAAAAAACTGTTTCACTAATTAAGTCTGCATTTCCTTAGAGTATAAAACTACCATTTAATTAAATTCCAAAAATTAAATCAAACTGACTGTATTCCCAAACCTTCCATCATAGAAGGTTCAGACATTCATATGAAAAATAAAAAAGTCAACTTTTCCTCTATGACATTTTTCTGTGTGTACATGAACTCAGTCTGGAATTGTGAAAGAAACAGTATTAGGGGCAAGATGACTAAGTAGGGTAAGGGTGAGTTACTTCAAAGTACAACAAAAATTGTACTTTCTTAATATTAAACTGAGGAATTACTTTTTGGTGGAACTGTTCAAAATCAACAGCTGATGGAAAGATTCAGTGTCCCAGAGCTGAAACATAAGATATGAGCAATTCCATAAGCATCTAGAAACTTTACTGTACTGACCTACAGTCAGAAAACTGCTATGATGAAAAAGTTCTTGGGGTTCAATGCCCAAATAAATGGCTGGTGGCACCTGGAATTTTGCTAGTCTTAACAGCAAAGTTGAAACCACTTCTATTGCATTTTTGAGGCTCTTCTATTACTCTAGCCTACATAATTTCAAATCAACCCCATTCTTTCCTTTATAAGTTTATTATATTATGAATTCTCTTAGCAGAATGGACTCCCATTTTATTCAAATAACACAAGCACTCAATTTCTTGCCAAGTGTTACAGCTTCTGATCTAAACTAGTAAATATGAGATTATTAAGCGTCCTATGTATTTGGAATAAGTTTGGGAAACAAGGCAGGGATTAAAATGAGTTGGATAGCTAAAATTACCTAGAATGAAAAGAACCATCTGAAACCAATGAGAATTCATAAATGGCATGTTTTCAGAAATATTATGCAGTTTAAGATATTTTGACTTTACCATGTGTGTTAAATTGCAGTCCCTTTGAACTACAGGCATATATATTTTAGGTTTTCTAACTCTAGAATTATTCTGAATAGAGAGAAACTAACTTGTTGACTAATCTATTTATTAAATAATTTGCTTAAAATTGTTATTTTCAATATTAATTCTAGGCACATTTAGATGAAAGCATAAAAAACTTTAAGGAATGAAAAAAAGGGGCATTTTCTTCAACAAATAGAAATCCCACTTCCTTGTCTCAACCTGCACAAAGCAACAGCATAATTAATAGGACACCTGAGTTCAAATTCTTACAGGTGAAAGGTTGATTAGTTTTGCTGCTAAGGTCGTTGACTTACAATGTAAAAACTTTGTTCCATTCAGGATTAAGGTTTTTGTAAACAGTATGTGTCTGAAGTCGGTCATTTCCCAATTCTAATAAGCAAAAAGGGTCACTTTTTCCTGAAAAGAAAATATACATGAAAGTCAAAGGCATGGTCCCATTATATTAAATGTAAATGGTAACTTTGGAGCAGTTGTTATGTTAATATAACCTGTCCATGCTTGAGAGGCAAAGAGTTGGGGAAGAATGCTACACTTAGGTAGGAAGAACCTCGTTCAAATCCTGCCTCAGAGCCCTTGGGCAAGTCACTTAATCTATGAAACAGTTTCCTCTTCTATAAAATGATGAGGTTTGATTCTTTGTCTCCTAAGGTTTTTCCCCCACTCTAATGTATGAAACATGCTATACAAAGGTAATCCCATTGATCTGGCAAATTCTATGGAATCTTTGTGTGACTAGGATGAAAGAAGAATTGAGCATGGGCAGAAAGGAGGCCCCAGGAATCAGAGCCTAATCATAGTGGCAGATCACTGTAATAATTGGTCTTTATTAATACAGGACCAAGATATGAGCTATGTATTCATTTCCATAAGCAAACACAACATTAGAATGATCAGGAAGCAGGTTTTGCTAATTTCAGGATATGTTAGGGTATATCTTAAGAGTTCATTTCTGCATTTTGTCTGTGGATTAAAATGTAAAGAAGGTGTTCCCTTGTCTCTTCCTCAATTTTTCCCTAGCCTTTTACTTACCTTGTTAGACTGAAAACAACAAGTCAGAACCAGAGAACAAGTAAGGGGAGATGCAACTTTCCTTACTTTCAATCTGGACTCATCTAAATTGAATTGATGCTTCTATAATGAGTTCAGGTAACATTCTCCAAATACCTAATTTTGTAGGCCTATATCCTTATGGGCACTTCACAGACTAGAGAAGAATTAATTAATAGTGAACAGGGCAACAGATGCTTTGCTAACAAATGGCTAAGGAGGACTTAGGGCCAGGGTTTAATGCTGAGCCCTCTTAACCCAGTGGTCCAAACATTCAAGTCACTCGATGTATTTCCAATTTATTTAGTAACTAAGAGCTCTAAGGTATTACACATCAATAAAATGACTAACATACACAGAAACTCCACATAAAAGAGCAAAGGAAGAGAAAGGAGACAGACATACACTGGATTACGGTCAATGATCAGCTGATGCAATTGATTAAAGGACTGCAAATAGGCCATGTCTGAAAAGAGCCTTCAACCCAATGCTGTCTGGAATAATGATAGCCAGGAATCAGACCTTCTATTCAGATGACTACATAACTAACCCAAGCTCTCAACAAGGTCCCACTACTACGAAGACTTTTGTTTTGTTTTTCTTGTACGTGAAAGAACAGCTTTCATCTTTATCAAGAGAGCAGGCACTCTACAGCTTCATGCCCAGGTATACCAAGCCTTAGTGATTTGTTTCTTCAACCAAAACTATATCATCTATTTAACAATTTGTCAGACCATTAGTGGGTGTCAGTGCTTACCCTCCAGAGGTACCAACATGACATGCGATCAGCACTTGCTCTAGTGAAACAGACTGACACTTTTAATGAAAGCCCTGGGGTTACTCTACAGCAGGGCAAATTCTCTGGCCTGTCCTTTTGAGACACAGGTTCTCTGTTTGGCGCTGTAGCTGTGGAACAAGCATACTTCTGGCTGTCCCAGCTAATGAGGAACAGACTTCTCCTCAGAAATTGGGAACTTTTGTAACATGTCTCTGAGGAACACCCCGAACCAACTCTTAGATTATAATTCAGTCAAAGCTCATTAAAATGCTTCATTACAGTATAAACAAGGAAGGTAGTGTACCAGGAAATAAAAGGACTAATACCACATATGCCCACTTATACATATTTTTACAATTTAGTCCATCTTCCTCAAAAGAACCCACTGATATACCAGAAGTTTTAATCAACAAACACATACACATTTTAATAAAAGATATATCTTTAATAAAGTATTAAAAAGTAACAGCATGTGGTATAAGGAAGGAAAGTTTTACCATTAGCCTCTTTGAATTTTTGAGCACAACCTATATTACATAAGTGTACTTATTTCAACATTTTTCCCTTCATCCTAGGGATGTTCCAGGTAAATGAATATTGATAAGACTTTAGTCTCAAAGTTATCCTGTAACTATGTCAATATTAAATGCATTTCTGGTTTAATTCCAAACTCATACCTCAAATGAACCTTACTAATATTTTCCATTTTGAAATAATTTAAAATTGTTTTCTCTTGTTCTATCAGAAGTGATTTTGGATGTCAATTTTTACCCATGTTGTAGTTATTAGGATTGCAATTAGTGAGACACATAATTAATGCTATCTAATAACCTCATTAGTTACTACAAAGTACTACATTTCTATCAACATTTGTAAAAATCTTATCTTCGCCTCCTACAGACTTTCTGTTAAATAGTTATGTTTAGTAAACCCTAAATAAAACAACGTTCAGGTACTCAAGGGATCAGAGATTTGGAATTAGAAGAGATTATTTTCAGGTCAGGAAAGAGTCAAGTTAAAGTTAAATGACTTTCCTAAGGCCACCAAAGTATTAAGTATCAGAGGCAGAAGGTGAACCACGATTCTCTTACTTGAGAGAGCATCTGAATTATGTGTCCTCCCAAAATTTAAAATGAGAAACTTAGGCATGTTCCCTATATGTGTATGACCAGGCCTGCCCAAGACTTACTTCCCTTCAAAAATCTCTCACTAGAAAATATTTACAGTACTTAGAGTAACTCCAAACCCACATCAATGTTTCATGTGGCTGGTACCTACATATCCCCTCTTCTATTGCTAGAAGCTGTCAGAGTACTCTTTTTCTACTGTGGCCCTAGCTACAGTCCCGTAGTTCCCATTCCCAATAGGGTCCAATAAGGAAAATGTATTCCTGGATGCCCAAGTTACTCAAGTGATTAAAATTATTGGAGTCAAATACAGCACACTCTAAGATAACTTTAAAATAAAGGCTCTGAGCAACAAATGCAATAAATTTCTGTGGCTCGCTATTACCTCTATGTGGAAATACAAATTCTTCCCTTTGCCATTTACAGTCTTCACAATCTAAACCCTCACCTACCTTTTCAGCCAAGGCAATTAGGAGGCACAGGGAATAGAGTCTTGGGCCAGGAAGACCTGAGTTCAAACTTTTGGACACTGACTGGCTATGTGGTACTGGGCAGATCATTTAACTTATTTCTCAATTCCCTCAATTGTAAAATTGGGATCACAATAGCACCTACAGGGTTGTAGTAAAGATTAGATGTGAAAATATTTTTAAAGTACTCAGCATAGTGCCTGGCACATAAATACTGTTTGTTCCCTTACTGCATATCACTCTCCTTCACACACTCTATGGTCCAGTCAAACTGGTTTTTTTTATTCTTCCTCATAGGTGACATTTCCCATGCTTGTGACTTTTTATGATCTTTTCTCCATGTTGAGAATGCACTCCTTCACGTCTGCCTCTTAGAATCCTGAATTTCCTTCAATACTCAGCTCATGGCAAATCTTTTATATGAAGCCTTTCTTGCTCTAGCCAAGTGCTAGGAGTGTTTCCATCAGTTTGCATTTACCTTGTATGTAACTAGATAAAATTATAACTTGTTCTCTCTCCATATACATACATACATACATATGTACATACACACACACACACACACACACACACACACTGCCTGTCCTGATGTAAGCTTCTTGAGGGTAGGTGGTGGTTCACTTTTTACTCTATCTCCTTAGCAACAAGTACAGTACATGGCACAATGTAGATAATAAATGCTGATTGGCAGACTGTGTATGTAAGACCTAGAGGAAGTAGAAAATGTTGAAGGATAAAGGATGCTTGAGAAATGGGAACAAAAATAGGCCAGAATGAAACCAGTTAAGAGCTGATAGCAAAGGAAGGGAAAATTATAGTATATATATGTGAAATGGATAGAACAGAGAGCTAAGAATTTTAATAATGATGATGATAACAGCTAGAACAGAGATAGGGCCTTCGGGTTTGCAAAGCACTGTACCTGTCATCCCATATGATCCTTACAGAAACACTCACATACACACAACCATGTAAGGTAGGTACTATTATTATTATTCCTGTTTTACAGATGAGGAAACTGAGGATGAGTGAAGATAAGTGATTTGCCTGGGGTTCCACAACTTGTAAGTGTCTGAGGAAGGATCTGAACTTGGGTCTTCCTGACTCCAAATCTACCATCTCACCTTCCTGGTGATTAAAGTGACGTGATTAAAATAAGGCTTAAGTAAGAGCTATGCTCTTGTTTTCTGGGAGGTGAATCAGAGAGAGAGAAGAGGCTGATGGTAGGGAGGCCAGAATAATACGGCACACTAATCTTTCTAAGATGCTGCTTTCACAAATTTGGTATCAGGCATTTGCCAGAGAACCAACAACGGCCAAGTAGATCACTTCTAAATTCCTCACCCTAACATTACGTATTCTCCAACAACTCATCTAACCTATTTGTTTTCACCTTCCACACATGAAGTGTTACTCTAATGTCCGTGTATTTGTTTGCTTTCTTCTCTGACCTAAATTTTTTTTTCATTTCTCCCCATCTAAAATCTATAGTTCCTTCAAGGCCAGCCCAAATCCTATCTCCTCCACAAAGCTTTTCCTGACTATTTTATTTCACAATGATGTTTTTCCTTTAATTTCAGTTGGAATGTTTTCAGTAAGAGCCCCGAGTAACTTCTTTGCTAAAATTTTTGAGGTAGCATGCTGCAATAGAGAAAGGAATGGACTTGAAGTCCAAAAACCTGCATTTGATTTTTGTTTCTGAGACTTTATAGATGTCTGACCATAGGCGAGTAAATCACTGAAGCTTTCTGGGCCTCAGTTTACTTGTCCTCTGGTAAAAATCGAGCTAGTGATATTTACTTCATAAGATGCCATGTAGAAAACAGAATGTAATCTGAGGAGTGTTTCATCTACATAAAGGGAATGATTCATCAGTCCCAGTATTGAATGAACTATATTTCATACTCATAATGCAATTGATTAATAAGGCACAAAAACTTTACATTTAGTCCTCAAATTTACACAAACTAGATACCATTTTTTTGGTTGGTCTTAAAGTGGAATTCCTGTTAAAGTCAGTTACTGTCTTTTAGTTGAAAAAAAGTGATCTCCCCTCTGATTTAGGTAAAAATCACCATGATACTCACAAACAATATTAACAACATTCAATTGCTACTATTAAGCTTTCTAAGAATTTCAATTACAGAAACATTTTTGAAATGAGAATGTCTTTAAGAGGAGATGTATTGCTATGGATACAGCTTCAAAAGCCAACAATGGGGAGAAAAACAAGGAAAGAGACTTTTTGATTAATATGCCAGGGGAACAATGAACTATAGGAACTACTCTCTTCTGCTACAGAGACCTGTGTTTCAAAAGACAACAGCCTCTGTTCTTAACTTACAGAACCTACTTAAAATGCAGAGTGTTACAGAATATGCCAAGAACATGCCTACTCTATAATTTTGTGTTCTGAATACTGTTTTTGGTCAACAGTTATCGAGAATAGCACTTTTATGCATACCCAAGATATTTAGTGAGACAGAAAAGACATTTCACATTATCTAAACTATTATCTAGATTATAAAAAATTAGTGTGCAAAAACCAAACTAATTTTTTTAAAGGCGGATGCTCCTATTAACCAAGTATATTTTTTCTTTTTTTTTTTAAAGCATGGGACAGAAATAAGGACCACATTCCAGGCATATTTTGGGTGGTATCTATGTTTAAAAAAATGAAAAAAATCAAGTGATAAACATTAATATTTCTATTATACTAGAAATACTCATGCTTCTGACACATACAAGTTATGAGATTATGAGAAAGTCACTCTGCATCTTTGTGTATCAGGTATCCCTCTGGGACTATAGGTCACAGATTAGGTGCCAAACATATTGGCTGCTGAAGTCTGTTTATCAAGAGTTCCATGCAATTACAGATCCAGGCAAAACAAAAAGAAAAAGAAAAGAAAGAGAAAAAGTAGAAATAAAAAAAAATTCATAGAGAATCCCACTATTATTGGAACCTAGAAAAGAGTGAACTTGAGTTACCATTCCTTGATGTGTTGCTTAAGTCATATTTCTATAAGTTATCTTGTTAACAAAAAACAAAACAAAACAGAAGTAATTTGTGACCAAGGCCAGATTCTGTAGAGGAGAAAGAAGATGAAAGAGAATAGATTTCTACAGCTGCTGCTCCACCACCAAAGATACTTAATTTCTGAGTATTTATATGGAGAGAATATGAAAAGCAGGGGGCACTTTTTCTGTTCAGGGCCCCTAGTTCTCTTCTGTCTTTATAAAAAGGTAGGAAAATGGATAACTTGCCTTCCACACTAAACTAGAAAAGAGATGTACACATCATGGGTCACAGGATTTTGAGGGTAAAGTTCAGCTATATTCAGAGATATGGGACAATAGCTTGAAAAAAGATGGTTTGGATTATAGAAACACACAATCTCTGGGTTAGAAGGGACCTCAGAAATCATTTAGTCAAACTCTGACTTGAAAGAGATTCTGCTCCAGAAAGTATTAGATAAGCGATCTCTAGGGAGAAGGAATCCACGACATTTTGAGGAGGAAATCTGAAAAACAGGCAAGTAAAAGGGTTTGGAGGAAGCTGAAATCCTGAAATTATTTCCAAATCTGATTTATAACTGAAAATGATGCCAATATATTTGTGTCTTAGAAGGCTCCTTATACTTAGTACCTTATCAGTGATGTTGGAATATATATTAGAAAAATCAAGCAGTCATCAATATCAACTCATTCAAATTTTTCTTCCTCTCGGGGATGAAGGAGAATCTTATCTTTTCACGTTAGTATAACTATTAAATTGTCTTCCCTACATATCCTTCAACGCTGCACAGAAAGTTTCATCTTTCTGGCAATCTTCATAGAACTGAATGTCTATGACTTTTTTTTATCTTACCAATACCAGATAAAATAAATATCTGAAAATTATTCTGCAGCTTCTCAAGCTGTCTTTTTTATTTGATCACTAGGAATCAATAAATGTTGGACAGTCAATAAAACTCTAGCTGTTCATTCTTCTCAAATTACAGGAATAATGATAGAATCAGTTTATCATTCTCTTAGTAATCTACCTGGTAGACAGTTTTACAGAGACAACCAAAGAGTGTCCCCATTACTGGTGGTGAGTTGGATCCCACAATTCTGCAGGACTAATAAGTTGCTCTTGCTATAGTTTCCTATGGTGGCCTTCATTCTCTAGAAGTTTCACATCCAACCATCTATGAGTACTCAATGCTATAGTCACATTGGTGAGATGCCAAAGCATTTTTCAGGCAATGAACAATTCAATACTCCTAGCCATGATATGTATAGTAACTCAAATATCCATCAAATCCTGCTAGCAAGTCTTATATTCTTAACAAAAAATACAATGGTTTTGATTATGGATTTTATAATTAGTTGGAGGAGAGTCCTAGTGCTAAATTCATACTCAAGGGTATACATTAAAGCCCAGAAGGTAGCCTTTTCCCAACCCACCTATTGACTTTCTCTGACTTACACTCCCAGTCAGTCCCCAAAGTGACAAGGTATGTATTGAAGTCTCCTAAAACAATACAGCTTTCCTATGTGCTTCTTCTGCAATTAGATTATCTAGGTCCATTTAAAAATCCTTTCTCCTCACAAAGGGTGCTTTTACTTGAACAACAGATGTAGGGTCATCAGGCGGTCACTGATGCCTCTTAGCAGTTAAAGTCTATGGTAAGGTTATCATCACTGAATTACAATACTCTTCTGACCATAAGAAAAGTTTTAAAGCTCCTTCATAACTCTTCAGTTAACCCTTACAGATCTTTATTGTCTTCTTGATTATCTCTTTATTAGGCTCTTAAAGGGACCCTGATTTTACTTTTATCAATATTAATTCATAAATCTGAGTGCTTGCCTAGGGAAAGTAGGAAATATGGCACCATTTAAGGAAGGCATTATTATGGAAACAGTACTTGCAGCACTCATCATTTCTCAATGGCATAGGAGAGAACGTTGATCTTTATGATTCTCTTTTTGTGTGCTAAGAACTTATGCTATTTTATTTAACAGTAGCAGCCAAATGGGATGTGTTGGTCGCATTACACTATAACACAGCAGCTATCTTTGGCACTAGTCTCAAAACATGATTTGTCATTTGCTTCATGAATCAAAGCCCAGGCATGAATTACCTCAATGTAATGACATTACACTGAATAACCTTTTACTTAAAGAGGATTTTAGACTCAACTGGACATAAGTTTGTAAGACAAACTATTGAAAATGTCTGACAGGCACGAACTTTTCCATTAGGATAATCACTTATGGAGCTAATACTCAATGTTAATTTCAGAACTGAAAATACTAGATTGTCTTTCTTCCAACTAAAAGGGACAAGATAATAGCAAAGATAAATTATTTTAGGATCAGAAAAAAATTTTTCCTTTTCTATATACAAATGTCAGAATACATGAAATATAAAATTCCATAGGATATTTGGAAGTAAATTAATAAAAAATAATATGTAAATAACTTAGGCTCATACCAAAATATTTCAGAAGAAATGAATAAACATATAAAATTATTAAGAACTATTATTTAAAACATGATATAAATATTACCTTATTTGACATTTTAAAACACCTAATACCTAACATACAGACTCACTAAGAATGAGTTACTTCTGCTCTATATGGACAAAATTTTTAAAACTTACATACGTGAACAGATTTAAGTAGTTTAAAAGTTTGAACAGAGGCTTGAATATTACTGATTCTCAAAGGAGCTTGCACAAGAAATATCTACAGAAATATTTCATAGATTTGACATTTTTTTTCTTAATTTTATTCTTTTTTTAAGAAGAAAAGAAAATTAACTCCAGTACTTCTGTTTAGTGGCCAGTGTTTGTAATACTAAAAAAGCTGATGACTTTTTTAGTTATCTTCAAATTTTCTCTTCTGCAACAATCTTCATAATTACAAATAATAGCCCTTTTAGGTGATCAGAGGACTCCAAAAGTAACATCATCAATAGACACTGATGAAGTCCTTTCACTGAAGCTGCTGATTAAAAATTTAGAAAGTGACTGGGAATTTATTAACAAGCAAGAGATTACAAGTCATGAAAAACAGGAGTTACAACACAAGTTCTTTGCAAATTTGCATTGATTCTTGACAGGAGAATCTCTTCTTTATGTCTGTAATATTATCCTTCGTAAGAGTGACTCTCAAGAACTATCCCTCCATCCTTTGCTCATACATGAGACTTTCAGATCCTTAAGACGAAGATACTTGATTTGTTGTTCAGTCATTTCAGTCATAAATGACTCTTGACTCCATTTGGGATTTTCCTAACAAAGGTACTGGAGTGCTTTGCTATTTCCTTCTTCAGCTCATTCGACAGATAGGGAAATTGAGATAAATAGCATTAGGGTCTGAGGCCACATATTAACTCTGGTCTTCCTGACTCCAGGCCTGGAGCTCTATTGACTGCACGTCTAAGCTGTACATACTTGGTAACTTGTTTATTATTTGCAAGAAAAAAATTTTAAACAAAGAAACAAAAAAGAATGAAGTAGTTCTCTCTCCTAGATTCCAGTTTCACATTTCTTCCAATTATGTATCTGGAAATTTAAATTGGATATCTTGTAGACACTCTTCAATTCAGGCAAATTAGCCTTCTTGTTATTTCCCATAGGCCATTCCATTTCCTATCACTATGCCTTTACAAAGTCTTCCCCTATTCATAGAATGCACTATTGCCTCCTCACCATTTTAGAAACTTCTAATTTCTTTCAAAACTTAGCACAAGTAGCACCTTCCATACAAGGTCTTTCCTGATAGAACCGGCCTGGAAGCCAGGAAGTCCTGGTTTCAAGTTCTGCCTCTGACACATACTGGTTCTATGACCTCAAGCAACTCATTTAATATCTCAGTGCTTTAGGCAATTCTAGATTATAAATTGCAGAGATGGTGTTAACCTGCATTGCTAGGAAAAACCATAGGTTCAGTCTCTATGCCTATTCCTTTTGGGTGTACATGTCTTCTCTGATAAAGTGGCAGCTCCTTAAGGGTTGGGAAATTGACTTTTTAGCCTGGTATTCCCCAGTACCAGACACATGAAAAGTGCTAAATAACTGTTGACTGACCCTATTCATTGCTTACAAATGGACTCTGTCTTTAAAAGGGGGACCATTGGTTTTCTTACAGTAAATCTGTTTACTCTTCACAATTGGCCAACCTTTCTTTTCCTGAATAACTGTAATGTCACACTTACCCACACGGTCAGATCAACTAGAGTCAAGTCACTAGAAAGATATTTTCACAGGGTTTTCTAAATGGGAAGGCTCCAAAGAATATGAGGATTTATTTTATGAACTCTTCTAGGATTCACTGTGATATACCACCACCACTTTTAACCTAAGATGGAACCACAGGAAATTTGTAGATACATTTTACATTTTACAACATATCAAAGGAACTGGAATTGAGATTTTTTAAAATCATCTAAACTTTCTTGTAAATCAGGATACCAAATGGATTGCTTATTACACTCAGGAACACCCTTTTCACTTGATAGAAAAAAAGCTATTTTTCATTAAATAAATAAAACATTGTTAAATCAATAAATTAATGTCTCCTCCCTCACCATCTCTGGATCAGCCTATGGACTGGGTGGTACTAGACATGAGTTCAACCCAAAGCTGAGAGGCCCAAATAGTAGGTGCTACTGATGAAGCTTCTATAAAGAACTCTTTACTATTTCAATTCTGGATTCCCTGTGTTTGAAGGAACATCTATGGAAACCAAATGTTGCCCCTAAACTGACACTGTCCTTAGTCATCATGGAACATATGTGGAATGTAAGGCCTGTTTATTTATACATACATATATAAAT
Organism: Pseudochirops cupreus; assembly: GCA_028627135.1. Taxonomy (NCBI): domain Eukaryota; kingdom Metazoa; phylum Chordata; class Mammalia; order Diprotodontia; family Pseudocheiridae; genus Pseudochirops; species Pseudochirops cupreus. The sequence goes on from CM053582.1 coordinate 473,899,469, forward strand.
ATACACATGACTTACATTATAGAGTTTAATTTTGTATACGATATGACTGTCTCTTTCTCCATCCAAGAATTTATGTTTACTAAATTTCCAAAAGAAACTCATAAAATTGTCTTATCTATAGAGTGATCCACTGCTATAGATTCTATATCACTACCTATCTATCCCATGGGGTTGTTAGGAGGAAAGTACTTTGAAAATCTTAAAGCAGTATATAAAAGTGAATTATTCTTCTTATCATTATGGTCAAGTTGTTCTAGTTTATATTATACATGTCACGATTAAAATTTATATGCTACACATTCTGTCTGTGGTACAGATGGACATATCAGATAAGACATTGGAACTGGGGAGGGTTTTTATTTTTAATTGATCAAAGGCAGGAAATAAGTAAAATAACTCATTCTTTATGGCCACCATCACATCAGTTCTATTTGCAAATTAACAGCATTAAAAACATGGCAACCCTCATAATTTATTTACTCCCTTAAAATCTCAAACCCCCTTACTATTGGAATGCCTGAGGCAGTGCTCAAGGTGTAAAAACAACAAAAGATGTGGGTTTAATTAGATTCTGGTCCTACCACTTATACAGTATTTGATCTTGATGGTCACTTAATCTTTCTCAGCCTCAATTTTCCCATCTGTAAAATTGATAGTGCTTGTACTGTCTACCTATCCGAGTATTGTGAGGTTCCCATGATAACATATATAAAATGCCTGGCTAAAAAAAAGTATTATGTAAATGGCAGCTATTTTTATTCTGTTAACGAATCATCATGAAACTTACTCTAAGAAGTTAGTGCAAAGTGATACGATAGATAAATTTGATTAAGTCCCTGACTGTCTTTCAAAGAATGCTTTTATTATAAATCTCCCTAGCTCATCTCATTTTCCATTGCCATTAGATCACAAAGAAGGTGGAAAAGCAATGACACCAACAGACCAAAAGAGAAATAAATGTTAATGAATAAATGAAAGTATACTGTACCTGAGAAATCTGCAGCTAAGAGATCTAATGCCTTTAAAACTTTCACTTGTAAAATGCCAACGTCCTTCATATCTTTCAGGGAGTTCTGTAAGCACTGGGAAGAAAAAAGGAATTAAGTGAGTACAAAAATAGTTCATTGATATACTCTTTATGGGGCATTTAAATCTTATGGAAGAACGTTTTCATTTTATCTTCCTTTTTATACCCTTAAAGAAGAACTGCAAAAATGCAGGTAAAATCAACTAAACCCATTAAGAAAATGGACCCATTAACAAAATAGGCATTCATATCTGCTACATAAAATGCAAATGGTTGAGCATTAATCAGCTGCATCTTCAAAATGAAACCATTATGACCGCATAAGATCTCTCTTTAACGTCATTCCCTGGTGACACTGGACATACTTTCTCTCTTCCTCCAAGGGCAAATGTTTATAAAGTTACGGCCAGTATTCCTTTTTCTTTGCTAAAACAACTCTGAACTTCCCTGATCCCACAAAGGCAAACATATAGACGTGAAGTGGTGGAACTTGGTCTCTGAATAGGCATTCCTACCAATGGAAATTCAATTCAATGCAATTCAATGAACATTTATTATGTGCCCACTGTATGTAAGGCATGAGACTAGGCTCTGGGGATACAAATAACCTAAAATAGCCACAAAAGTAATTGAGTTTAAATTCTACTAAGGAGAGACAGGGAATCCACTTTTTAAGGAATTCAAAAATCAGAAGCTAAGTATTTTTTTTAGTATTGTTTAATGAAACTTTTCTCTTGCCTTCAATTTTTATGAATCCAATCTTCAATAATGATTTGTTAATCATCACTGTGAATGACAGATTTACATTTTTATCACTGCTTCTTAAACAATGACACCTTTACTAATTGACATCTGGATAACCAGAACCTTTCAAACAGCCAGGACTTAAATGATTGTGGCAAAAGACTCTGCCATACTCTAAAGACCCTAAACTAAAAAACTGCCCATTCGTCTCTTCGCAGTAGAAGAAAGATATTTGCTGAAAAATGGAAAATAGCTGTTATTTATAGCCATGAATGAAATTTAACAGGCTGAGAAACTGTGGACTGAAGACATGTCATCCTTAAGTAAATAAAATTAACTCTTTGTCTAAAATGAGAAAATTAGGCTAATCCTCATTAAATTCCACATTTGCAAAAAAAAAAAAAACCAAACATTGTAAAGGTAATAGAAAAGATTAGTTTTGAACTGGCCAGTTTTGGGGTAGAAAGGAAGTGAAAGAATGAATTAAGATTCAAGTTTATTAAATTCTACTAGTTAGTGAAAAAGAGCAACTTTAAGTTATATTTTTAATACTGCCTCTCATACCTGATAATTGTAATTATTCTTTAGACCCACCTTTAGCTTCTTAAGTATCTAATGTCACTTAAAAAATAACTGTCATTCATCATGGACTTCTGAAAATGTTATAGCCTAGCATTCTCCTAATACTCTAAGTTTATTTTTCTTAGCAAAAAGTCATCAAATATATTAACTTTAAACTTTCACAAATCTCTTGAAAGTATTTTTAAAAGACTTATAGTTGGTTAAGTTCTATATTTCTATAGAAATAATAACTAAGAGGCAGCAATGGATAGAGCACTGACCCTAGAGTCAGGAGGATGTGAATTTAATCAGTCCTCAGACACTTAATAGCTGTGTGACCCTGGGCAAGTCATGTGCCCTTGATGTCTCCAAAAAGAAAAAAAGAAAAGAAAAGAAAAGAAAAAGAAATATAACTAAGAGATTAGTGTATATAGGCGTATGAGAGAGTGTTTAGAGTACAACCAGTGTTTTCATCTACATTCATGGCCATCTCATTTTATGTATGAAGAGATTAACCTGCAGTTAGAACACACCATTCCTTAATCATGTCCATTAGCTGAGTTACTAGGTTCAATGTAACATTAGATGTATAAAATTAATTTACAAACTAAGAATGTAGAGTGGTGGCTCATAGACAATAAAATCAGGGAACAAAACATATTCATTTAAAAAAGTGACCATTTAGATTACTATAGATCACTTGCAAAATTTTATACCGACAATTGTTGATATCATACCATATAACCATAAGGAGTAAAAATCCATAGGGACTGCATATATTTTTGCAAATATTCGTGAATACATCATCAGTAACTTTCAAAGAGTAAATCAAACATACGATTACAACTGCATCTGTAAATATGCTAAGGTAAAGTTTACTTCTACAATCCACAAAACTATTTTGTATGATTCCTACATAAAACCTAAGCCTGGAAAACACCTTTTCTCTTAAAAACATCAAACCACATATAAGGAGGCAAAATGACATCTCATTTTACCTGCTTATCAATTGTGCTAATTCCTCTTTTACAAGGCAAACAATTCTACTCTGGACAAAGATTCTTTTTTTAATGATGTTTTTAATCATAAACATTATATTTGTTTCAAGCTTAAAAGAAGAGTGACATATCACTCCAGAACACTCACATAGCGCTGGGAAATCTGCTTTCTTTCACTGGGGTCTGCCAAGGGGCAGACACAGAGATCAGAGACAGAGACACCTGAACAGGGTGTAAGTGTGATCAGTAGGAGTAGTGAGCCAAGACGGTTCTCCAGCGGCAGCTCTAAACAATTGTCTTGCTTGAGCGGGAGGGCTGCAATATCCACTTTACACCTATAACATTTTCGTGAATCAAAAAGAAAGGAGAAAGGGGTGATTACTTCATGGTTCCTTTAGAACATTCAAAAGCAACTGATTTTTATTTTAAAATCACACTCTGCTGCATAGACCAGTCTCTTTTAGAAACCTCACAAAGTCTGGGTTCCGATTTATTGCTCCATTTCCCTGAAGGGTAGTGAAGGTTGCAGGTGTTCCCCAGGCTCGTAATACACATTGCTGGTCTGACACACTTTAAAATTAAGAAGGGGAAGAGGTAGAAAGAACAAGAAAGACAGAGAAAAGAAATAAGGGTCTAGCAAGTGGGGAGAAATAAGGAGAGCTTAATCCTTGCAAAAAAAAATTAACCTGGATGAAGTCAATTGGACAAATGTAACCAGTTTCGAAGGTTGGGCATTATTAATCTGGGCTCCTCTCCAGTCCTAGTCTTTTACAAGTAAATAGAACAAAGGATAATGGGTTTAAAAAGAGAACAAGAGAAATACAAAGAGATGGCTAATGGAGAAACCATTTTCTGCCAGATTAATGCCAACTGGCAAGTTTTTATTTAAAGAAAACTTGTTAAGATGTTTCTTAATAGGCAAAAATTCCACAGGGTTCCCCCAGGTGGGTTTCTTCTGGATAAATGGGGCATGAAGTGCTGTTGATTGATCCCATTTCAGTTGTACTGCTGGCAGAGTTTGTACCCATCTGCTATAAATTGCATGTTTTCTGCCTCTTAACAGCCAATTTTCTGGGAATGTTGAAAACCTCAAACACATTTAAATACAGAAGCAAACACACAGAAAAGAGACTGAGGTGCTAAACCATTTATGTGCTTTGCCTCTGAAAACACTCCAGGTTGGCCTGGACCCCACTTGATTTGTTTACACACGGTGCTACTACTGCGAGGGTTAAGCCTTAAGAAAATGTTAGGTACCTGGTAGAATAATGTGTAGCTTTTTTTCCATGCTCTGTTCTCTCCAGAGCTGCTAATGAAAATGAATATTAAAGGTTTCAGAGCAGGACCACGTACCATATAGCATCGTTGGTCACATGGCTTGATGACTTATTTTCCCTTTTCACCAATCTTTATTGGTGAAATACAGAGATATAGATAACATGTACGTATGTTTAAAGAATGTAAAATTTTCAGTCAGGTGGTATGTAATATAAAGCTGCAGTTTAGTCATTTCTGAGAGAAAACATTCAAACTTTTTTTTCCCCTCAAAAGAAAGTATATTTTTAGCTCATCTTCACTTCTGCATGTATATACAGATTTATATTCTTGTACATTCTCTTTTAAGAAATCAACTTCTTGTAGGTGGGCATCATGAGTGAGGAAAAACAGGTTTCTGTAATGACTTATCTATCAATCAACAAGCATTTATTTAACACTTAGTACACAGCAGGAACTGAGTTAAATGATAAAGATACAAAAATGAAAATATACAACATATTCTTAAGAGAAACAATTGTTAGATTTCTGAGGTTAAATTTGTCGTTTTAGAAACCACCAAAAGTTAATCAGAATCAGTGCTGCTGATTAAAATGAGTGGTCAAGCTGGACTTACAACTGATTTCGGTTTTTAAAAAACAAATATGACTTCCAGGAGATTCATTCATTCATTGATTCATACATTCGACAACATTTATTAAGATCCTACATGCCAGGCATGATCAGGTCCTGGGAGTGCAAAGTCACATAGCAAAGCAGCTTTTGCCCTAAAGAAGCTCATATTCTATATACAGAATCAGGCATTAATTAAGCACCTACTCACTATATTCCAAGCACTGAGTTAAATGCTAAGGATACAAAGAAAGGAAAAGGACCATTCCTGCTTTCAAGGAGTTTAATAAGGGAGATAAGATGTAAACAAAAATGCTCAAACAAGATATGCATAGGGTAAAATGGAGATATTCAAAAGAGGGACGGTGCTAGCATTAAGGGGATAGGGAAAGACTTCTTACAGAGGATGGGATTTTAGTTGGCACTTCATGGAAGCCAAAGAAACTGGGGGCAGAAGTGAGGAGAGAGAGAATTTCAGGTATGAAGGAGTCAGTGAAATTTCCTGCAGTCTGGAGATGGAGTCTCTTTGAATATTACATAGTTATTGATATACATAGGGATATTAGACTCTCAAGATACATAGCTGTAACTATCTAGTTACAAGTATCTATATAAAACTTCATACAGATACTTGTAACTATATTAAAATATATATAATATATAACTACATATAATATTATACACTTACACATTTATACACACATACATGTGTTGTATAATGTTATTTCTGAAGAGTAGTGCTAGTAACTAGGGTGGGAGAGACAAATCAGGATAGGTTTTCTGAAGAAGATATCACTTGAATTAAATTTCAAAGAAGTTATGGATTCTAGGAGATAAAAAGTGAATGTGTTCTAGGCCTGGGGACTAGCATAGGCAAAGGCATAGAGAAGGGAGATGGATTGTTATGTATTGTGAACATCAAGTATACTATTTGGATTGAATATACAATCTGGGAAAGGTAATTAATTGCAAGAAGCATAAAAAGGTAGTTTTGAGCCAGGCTGTAAGTTTTTCAAACGCCCAACTGAAGAATTTGTATTTGATCCTAGAGTCAAGAGGGAACACTGGACCTTTTTATACAGAGACTTGAAAGTTGTATGAAGAATTTATGGGAGAAAGAGAGACTGAATGCTGAATGTCCAATTAAAAGGCCATTGCAACCAATTAAAAGGCCATTGCAATAATTTAGATGAGAGATGATGAGGACCTGAACTAAGTATGTGAGTGTAGAGAACGGAATGAGAGAGAGATTTTCTGGTGATAGAACCAATGACAATTGGCAACTGATTATACTTAGCTGCTTTAGAATTTAATTAACAAACAGATAATAGCAAAATATTTTAAGTAGTGCCATGACTGTCAAAAGTATATAACTCCCTAGGGTTGATAAACTATTTGGTTATGGCCAAGTCTTCATAATTCTGTGGACCATAGCACACCATTACTGCCCATGGAGTTTTCTTGGTAAGCATACTGGAGTGGGTTTGTCATTTCGTTCTCCAGTGGATTAAGGTAAATAGAGGTTAAGTGATTTGCCCAGGGTCACACAGCTAGTAAGCGTGCTAGGCCCATATTTTAACTCAGGTCATCCTGACTCCAGGTCCATTGAGGTACTGATGAGGGAGAGAGGTTGTGCAGGGATTTCTAAGAAAGATGAAGAGCTTCAAGATCACACCATATAAGGATCAGCTGAAGGAATAAGGAATGTTTATCATGTAGGAGAAAACATTTAGATGGGATATAATCACTGCCTTCAAGTATCTGAAGGGCTGCCATATGAAAGACAAATTAGACTTATATGCATGACTCCTAAGAGCAGAACTAAGAGTAATGGTCTGATGTAAAGAAAAAAAATCTTCATAACAATTAGAGCTCTCCAAAAGTGGAACAGGCTGCATTGGTATGTAGTGAATTCCCTGTCACTGGAAGCTTTTTCAAATAAAAGTTAGGTATGTATAGAGATGAAATTCTTGTTTAGTTATATTCTAGGGATCCTTCTAACTCAGATTCTGTGATACTGTAAAGACTATATATCTATATCTATATCTATATCTATATCTATCTATCTATCTATCTATCTATCTATCTATCTATCTATCTATATATATACATACACACACACACATATCAATTAAATATAGGATCTTTGATATGTTGGTTTACAAAAATCATTCTCATAATTGTGTTGGCTCCCAGTGCATCAATGGAGAACCTACTGAAATAGACTCATAACAACAGAAAATATTTTGCCCTGGCCATCAATACCATTTTGACCAATAATATCAATACCTTATAAAGTGTATTTATTCAGTTCTTGACATGCATTTGTACAGATGACCTAGAGTTTGTTCATCAGTCTGTGTATCTTGGATATATAAAAATGCAAGAGTTGGACCCAGAGTTGAATGGAAAGATAAGAGCAGACTGAATTGGCTTTAGGAAATTACAAAACTCCCTTAATGATTTCAAGGAAATAAGTATTTGAAAAAAAAAACAATTTGTAAAATAAATTATATTATTGCTTTTCAGATATTCCATATTAACAGACCTCTTGATTTTTTTATTCCACTATGAAACTGTATTGGCTTTATGTTTTAACTTGTTTATTAAGACAATGTAATTGAAAACTTAATCTTTCACATTATGGTGAAATGAAAAAAAAATCTGTAAATTTTAAATATTGTGAAAAATAAGTCTTTAATAGCGGAAGAGCTGAAGTTTCGGGTACTAATGACATGGGGAGACTGGTGTATTCATTATAATTTGAGCAGTGAATTTTTCTACTAGACTGAATGAAATGGCCAAATTGACTTGTTTTTACATCAGGTAGGCACAATTTTGGCAAACATTGTCTTTTGCATACATACTATAATTCATGAAAAGTAATCGTTAGTTAATTCTATTAGACAAAAAGTCATTCTAACAACAAAGGTCATAAAAAAAATTAAGCAACTCTTCACTAAAAATGGAAAACCTTAATGTGGCTAAATAAACGTACATTAATCATATACTCTGCACCAAGTTATACGCTGGGGATATGATGAAAAAAATGAAAGTAGTCCTGACTTCAAGGACTTTACCTTCTGTTGGTTTGGCTCGGTTAGTTGAACCTAGCTATGTACATTTTAAAAAATCTTGTAAAAATATCTTTCTTTAAAATAAAGAAGTAGTGGATGAAAAGAAAAAAAATTGTTTCTTAATCAAATAATCTTATAACTGATATAAGTACAAATTTACTACCCCCAAGTATAATTTTTTATTTTTAAATAAAAGGGCTCTTCCATGGACCAGCTGTATTTTCCCACTCCTATCTATCTTCTGTTTAGCCTGGTCTTCCTAGGACAACCATTTTGAGTGATCCACAGTACACATGACCTAAAGGGATATCAACTTAATACATCCTGTAGACCAACCTCTCCATGCAAATTAGAGGAGGGGGAATCAGAATGAATTCAGCCTAGAGCATTGTAGTCGTCTTCATGGGAATCAGCAAAATGTTAACTACCAGAGGGTGAAAGGTGGAAACCCAAGACAGGGCACTAACTAGGTACTCTGAAGCACTAACCAAAGTAAAAGACTACAATGACTGGTGATTTGTTTTCAATACTTTATGGTCTACTCTTGCTTAGAGGAGAGTGGGTAGATACTGTAATGTTTATCAGACACTTGACATGAAGTTCAAAAAAAATCTTGTCTTTCTTTTCAAAATAATATCTTGATTTGATGTCATATTAATTTATCTTTGGCTGACTTTTCTAATGAGAATCTGATATCTCTGTATGCTATGACTGATTAAATGATTTTTTTCATATTCATTCACTGTGATGTATTGGTTTCTGTTCTATCACCCTGCTTCCTTTTCCTTGAAATCTAGTTAGGTTTAAAGCAGTTTTCGTGCCTTACTATGAATATAGAGAATACATTCATATCTATGGATTTGTAATACATATGAACATGAAATGTGAGAAGCTGGTCATTTAAACAGAAACACTTCTAATAGAGAATAGAGGGCTAAAACCTAAAAAAATATATATTGAGGCTGAGAAACCTTAATGAAAGTCATTTTTAACTTAAAAGCATTGGGGAAAAAATTCTTTTGCCTCTCCCATTTTCTAGCACTAGTTCAGATCCTGATATAAATGAAAACACTTTTTACTTTCCTTTTTTTTAAACAAATGCCTAACATAATGCCTAGCACATAGTAAGTGCTTAATAAATACTTGAATTAATTAATTGATTGATTAATTCAAATCCTTGAATTAATAAATGTTTGTTTTCCTTCCTTCTCAATTTAAATATGTACTTTTACTCTTGATACATCATTGGAAGATTCCAATCTCAGTGGGAAATTGTCATAAAATACTGGACTGTTATAGCTCATATAAGTATGTTAGATTTACTTAGCCAAAAAAAAGTTGAGTCATGTTCATATAAATTCTGCACTTTTTTCATTAAAATATTTTTAAAATAGTGTGACATGAAGCAAAATGCAATGGATTAGAGGCAATAAACTTAATCTCTAAATCCAACTTTGGCTAATTTTCTATGTGACTTTGGGTAAGTCATTTAACTACTTTAGGTTGTCTGTTATAGGAACTGGAATAAATGATCTCTAAATGTTTTGTCCAATTCTACGATTCTATGAATCTATTAACCTGACAAAGATGGCAGGGTCCTAAATATAAATATTTTCTGTATCTAGTAAGCATTTAAGATGCCCACTTCAGCCCATTTGCACTCCACATGCTGATACAGCATTGCTACTGCCCTCCCATTCTCTCCTCTCCATTAATTGTACTGCATCTTAATGCTTTAATTCAATGCATAATTTTACCATATCAGTCAGCCAAACCTGCCCAAGTTTTACTTGTCATGATAGCTTTTAACCTCTTTTTCATTACCATAATTCTATGTTTTATATTGCAGACTGGTCAGCTTTTAACTTAAATGCAGGAGACAGAAAACAGTGCAATAGTTTTAAAAGCTGTAAATCTCTGGGGCTAAAGGGAAAAAAAAAACAGGAGGAAAACTATGAATGTGTCAAGTCTGGCTGTAAAATCAGATCAATGACACCGGGCCCAATTTGTCTGTCCAAAGGAACTCTCCTGCCCAGATTCTCTACCAGCTCTGAGCCACTAACAAACCCCTCCAGTGAAGTAAACTGCCAGAATGTCAGGTCAACTTTATGTGACAAAGTCTGGAACTGAGTAGTGTCTAAGAAAGAGCTGTTGAAAGGGGTCTGTGCATTATCATTCAAGGATTTTCCAGATCAAATTAATCTAGAAATTCTCCAATTATTCTATTTCAGTTATCTTTATGAAACTATTTAATTTTGAAAAAATATCAGTATAAAATATAATGCTAGTCTGAACCACAGATTCCTTCTATGATATGGAACAAAAAGGGTCACTCTATATCCAGATTGTTATCACTTGATTTGAAAATTTAAACTGTGTCCAATTAAAAATTCCTTCATAGCCATCACTATCTCACATGCCTCACAAAAGGAAGGAAGTAGCCTCAACTCTGACATATTTATTGACTCTTCATTTTATATTTTCTACTATCCCTTCAAGGATTTTAAATAGAAGCCAAAGTTCACTGGTACTCTATCTTTATAAACTGAAAGAACTTTCTATAATGCCTGAGATTCAGGAGTACTCAACCTTTTTACATTAAAGGTCCACATATAATCTTTAGGAATTACTCATGAGAAGCAGAAGGGATGGTACTAATTAAGGGAGGCAGCATGATCCAGTAGAAAGAGAGCTTGATTTGGAATCAACAACAACAGCAAAAACTGCCCTTCCAGATAACTGAATTGATAAAAATCTAGTGGGTAGGAGTGGTAAAGTATTGGTGAAATGGAAATTTATTTTTCCATTCTTTGGTATAAGCAGGATTTTAAAATTCAGAGAATATCAAAGTCAGAGGAGAGGTATAAAATAAAGCTGAATAAAAGTACAACATAAGCATATTAACTGAAAATGTAAAAGTATTGTGATTATTTGCACTAAGAAAACAAAGGCTGAGGAAAATAAGTCTATAACTATGTGACTGTTGGTGAGCAGCTAGCAATATTTAGGCTATGGTATCGAGAAATTAGCTTAAAATGCAGTAAAAAAAAAAAAAGGATTAAATACCTATTAAAGGAAGTAAATCCAGGTATCAAAAAATGCTGTGGTTAGTTGTATTAAATAAAAGTAGGTATCTAAAGCAGTCCAACATAGGAAAAAAAAAATATATAACAAGCCTGAGAGACATGCACAGCCATATTCACTATTGAAGTTTTGGTAGGGAAAATTTCCTCAGAAAGAATACATCTTGATTTAAATAAGTGGCTACCAAGTTTTCTACTTCCCCAAAAGGTCATTTCTTATTATCTTTTCCATTTCTTAAGAGACATATGAACTGTCTTAACAAAATATTACTGTGAAGAACAGTTTTTCATCAGGTTATTTTCTATACAGTTAGAAAAATAATATGCCCCCAAATTTTCTCTCCCTTAACCTTATTCATTCATTCATTCATTCATTCATTCTCTCTCTCTCCCCCCACCTCCTTCCCTTCCTCTCTTTATTTCCCTCTCTCTTCCCCCCCCTCCTCTAATTTGCCAATAGAATTTTTTTTTTAATGGCAAAAAAAGTAGTAAGTCCAGATGGGAAAGAATCTAGAAAATCAGTGTGATTTGCACAATCCTAACAAACTGATGGCTCTGAAGTGTAAAAAACAGAAATCATTTGAGAGTAGGATTTGGCCCCACCTGGAAGTTCAATGGTGATCTGTGCACTTCGACCAGCTCCCAAGAGAGAACTTTGTTATCTCTTGTACCCCAGGAGAGGAAAAAGGAAAAGGATGCAAAAAATATCCTTTACAGCCCATGGAGAGGAAGGCCAGAGTGATCACTAGTGCAGGTATATTTCTAAGTTACAAACAGGAAATATCTAGAATAATAAATGCATGCCCAAATGACAAAACTTGAAGCAAAAAGACGTATCTTAAAATACATAATTGTACATGGAGAAACAAATTTGGGTGGAAAATCACTTCCTATTGCGTAAAGGAAATGGAACCTCACAATGATATCTGAAACATAAGAACATTTCAGTTTACATATATTAAAAATCCACTCATTTATCACCAATAATGGGCTAATGAAATTTTGGACAGAGATATCTGAGAAACATCCTCACAGCACAGGATAGAGCAGTCTGTGACAAAGACTGCTGGTATCGCCAATGCCTGGGTTTCTCAGATGTGCATGATTCAAAGGTGCCTACAACTTTCTAACGTGTCTGTGGCTAATACTGTTCGGTTAGACATGCAGTAAAAATTGAAAAGGGGGAGGGAGGAAAGGAGGGAAAAGCCAAGAAAAGGAGATAAAGTTTTTGTTGTCCCTATAAGTGGAAAAAAGGATGTTATTCACCATATGGATAGTCCCAGTAAAACTTATATTAAAACTAGCCAATGACATGGGTTATTTCCCTACCATCATTCATGAGTGAGCCCCAGAGAGGCCCAGCAGTGAAACAATAATAATACCATTAGGATGTACAGAGATTTCTAGGAGCCCCAAATGCAAGCTCGCCAAGGCTGAGACACAAAAAAGTTTTAGAAAAGTACAATATTATAGACTGAAATGCCCTCCTCTTAACTAAGACCCCATCTTTGCCAGAGTCAAAAAAGGCAAGATCCCATAGAGGACAAAGGTCAAGTTTTTTTAAAGCACATTGTTTTCATAGAGGTCTGACTATTAAAGTGAATAGAATAAGGGAAGCAGTGGGAAAAAAGTGCAAATGCAGGTCTCCATGGTTTCCCTTTACACTTTCACTGAAAAGTTTTATTGCCTGAAAGAGCAGTGATCTTCTATGGAAAATTATATTTATTTTAGAAGTCTCCTGTTTATTCCTTTCCTTTTGTTTTAAATAATATCAACAGTAAATACATAGTCTTATATATCTCCATTCTTACCACCAATGCCCCCCCCCAAATATGCAGTGTCTTCTTGAATATAACAAAATGACCATAAAATAAAATGCAAAGAGGGTGCCTTGAGCACTTACTTTCTGGCAGAGAAGTCAGAGTCAGTGTTAGTCAGTACTTTGTTACCACCACTTGGGTTGTCAAGGAAAGCACATCTCACACCCAACACATTTGTAAAACCATCTTTTAACTAGAGACTACATGCAAACACACATCTTTCATGTCACTTTTGGCATTATTTATAGATTTTAAGACTTACGTCCCCAAACGTTCCTCATGCTTTTTGTAATCCTTTCCCCACACCTCAATGTCCAATATGCCCATCCTGTCAGAGAAGTAGTGAAAATCAAACTGTTCCCTCCACTGAGGATTTGCACTCTTACACAGTGTCTAGAAAACATGCAGTTATAGTATTTATTTTCTTAAAACTTTATTCATCTCTATATTATTCATACATCAATTTTATCAATTAAACATAAGGACTATGAGAGCAAATAGCGATGTTCTATGCAAAACGTATTTGATATAATTAAAAATAACACATCAAAGCATATTGGAGGATTTCTTCAATAAAAAATACAGCTCTTGACTCAGATGCTTTCTGGAAGTGGAACAAATTATCTTCCAAAGAAGAAAGAATATGATTCCTTATCATATCTATATTGTATGTAAATATATTATGATTATTGTTAACAATAGCTAGTTCCTGCCAATACACCTTTATACAGACTATGGAGTAAGAATGTTAGAACACAGTATAGATAAATTTCACAAATATGGGGTGATATAATTGTTCTGATAATCAGACACTAATATATTACTCTTCAATGCCATGGCCCATCAGTAAGTGCTCTAAATTGAGAATAGTGATTTTTTTTTAAAATGCAAATAAAACAGTCTTCTGAAAAGATTTTGCAGCTATCTAGCATCTGTTAGATACATCAGAACATGTGAAAATATTGTCTGTCACCAGAAACTCAGGACATATACATGGTCAGTGATTTTTCAGTTGAAGTTACTGAACAGTTAACAGGCTAGCCAAGGATCAAAATGGGAAGAAAATTCTCACAATCTGCTGCCACAGGGCATGTTATAACAGGTCACTTGCCACTTTCTGGACAGCAAGAGGCTAAACTAAGGCCTGATTGCGAGCTCTAGTAAAAAATAAAGGAAATCTGACAAGTAATAAAGATAGTTTAAAAACTTCTTTTAAATCAGTAAGCATTTATGTTCAATCTCCTATTTTAACTGAGCTACTTATATACATTTTGATTCATCAGAAGTATTTACATTATTTTATTCATTTAGATTATGAATTGAGCTTATAAAATGACAAATGGAAACACTAACCATCAGATTATAAAGAGTTGAGCAGACCTGCAGTAGTACCCATTATTTCATGCCCAAACTGTAGTGTGTATTATCCTTGAATAGCAAAAACACTCAACAACACTGAGCCTCAGCTGCAGCCAACATCACTTAAAATAATTTAAGCTGTTTTTTCACATTAGGGTTGATATATCAAATCACAGAATTTTGGAAACAGAAAAAAACCTATTAGACCACAAATTAAGTGCAGAATTCCCCAGAGGGAGAAAGCACAAGATATTTAACTAATACTACACTTCACCTTAGTCCAAAGGGCTAAATGAGGTTAGTGATGAATCATTTCTTATAAATCCTTCGCATGACCCACTTGGGACTGACTCAATGAATCTTAATCCAGAGGATAGACTGAATTTGGTTGCACTAGCTGGATTTGTCAGAATCTACACTTGTAAATGAAAGTGGAGAAAGGAGGAAGTCATGTGAATAATTGCATTATTTAAATATTTTAGTTAACACCTTTACTCAACTATTTGGATATTTCTAGCAAAAGAAGGAATAATTTTTTTCCCCCTAAACTCTGTGGTTTCAATTCTACACTACAGTTTGTAGATATAGAAATCATTAAGTAGTTGGTATTGCTCTAAAAATTACACAGTAGGGGAAATGATATTGCTACAGGTCCACATATGTTTCCTCAAATTTATTTGGAATTTATGTATTTATATTCTATAGCTCTTATGTGATATATCATACATGGAATAGATTGATTACTTTGAAATAATGCCAGTGAATTTTATATATATATGTAAATTTGTATTATTATCATAAAAATAAAATGAGTATTTGATGGTGAAAATAAGTTGAGAAGTTTGGCAAGGAAGCTAAAATACATTTCAACTTCTCCAAAAATATTTTTGACAGTTGAGTTAACCAAGAATAAAATAGCACAAAATTTAAAAAAAGAATAAAATAGCAAGGAACAACAGGATTGTTGGGGAAAATAGATCGCTATCTTTGATTCACATGCAGACAAAGCAAAGAGCTCAACGGGCACAGGTTTGTTTTTTTTTAATTCTGCCATGATAGGCAACAAAAATGCAATGTACTACATTGTAATTTTTTTCCCCTACACCCATGAAAATACTATGGGATCATCCTAGAGATTATGATGACTAAGCTTGTCTGTAAAAAATAAATAAATTGAAGCCTTATAGGAAAAAAAAGTACCAGAATCTCCATGTATTCGAATGAATATACATATAGACACATATATACATATACACATATATATAATATCACTGGCTTTTTTCAAAATAATATATAAAATAACATTACTTGTCATGGATAATTCCATAAAATGAGCAGGCCTTCACATTTCTTGAATGATACAGAAAAATATATTTTGAAATGAATGTAGTCACTACCGTTATATTTAAATATACAAAAAGCCCAATTGTTTCCATTATAGCAGAACCTGGAAGAAAAGTTAGGATTGGGCAAGAAAAGAAGCAGGGAAGTGACCTTAATACTCTTAAAAGTAGTTATTTCCTAATAAAATTGATGGCACTTACCTTGCTCTTATATTTCTGATCCCCTAGTTTTAACTGGACAAATATCTCTGTTATGCTTCCTCCAGAGATATTCTTCCCCTCCAATAAAGTAATACTAATAATTCCATTCCAGAGTTGGTTCTTCTTCAAGGATTCTGAAAGTCGCAGGTTACGTATCAAAGAGGACTAACAAGAAAAGAAAAAAAAATCTCTTGATAATTCTATAGGTCTGATTTCGAATTTGACTTTGAAACTTTATTGCCTCATTTAAAGACATTAACAGCAAACAACAGAATTTTAAGAGAGCATTTTCTATAATGAATTCCAATGGTGAGAGACATTGTGTCACAGTGGAAACAGAGTTGACCTCAGAGCCAGGAAGACCTGGGTTCAGGACAACTGGTGGGTTGATAAATGTTTAACAATTGGCATACCAAAAAAAAAAAGTATGTGTCATATACTTTTACATTTAATTTGCATCATTAATATTTTATGCATCATGTCCTTAAGTCTCTGTGTGTATATACAATCAATAAAACAAATAAATTAAGCCTGATTTCTAGTGTTTGTCCATTTCTGACCTGTAAATGCTCATACAGAAAATTTAACAATCAGCTATTAAGAGCAATAGGAGCTGGCACCAACCAGCACACCCCTGGTTCAAGGATACCTCTCACTAAGTGTGATCTATAACCAAGTCATTTAATCTCTGAATCCTTTAGGCAACTTTCTAAGACTACAAGTTGCAAAGAATGTGGCCTCACTATTATGCATTAGAGGAGAGAGTTCTCTTTCTTGAGAGTTCCCTATATCAATTAACTCATAGGTGGAATCCCCATCTTTAACCATATTCTAATTTTAGTGACCAAAGACAAGCATTGGTTTACCTGGTTTTGCATTGGGACTGATCACTTACAAGAGCAGCTAGACCTTGCCTTTAACCATTTTAGTAGTAAGAAGAGAAGAAAGGAATGATTGTGAAAAGTGGAATAAATATTAAGCATGGCTTATCGAAAAACTTCGGGTAGTTTGAGATATTGACTTTGAATTTTGCTTTCACATTTGAGTTTGTCACTTTAACTCAAGTTCCTTATGCTGCCACTGAAATGATCACTTTTTAAGAATGAATCCTCAATAGCAGCTAGAGTTAACAATGCCTAAATCAATAAATGATGGCTTGTATGTTTGGGTTTTTTTTGAGACAAGGTCTCTCTTATCTCATCTAAGCTAGAAATCTAGCTTAGTCAGTCTGGTGGTTCCCTGATCCCCAGAGGCTCACTCATCATAATGGCACCAGACTTTTTCTTCCTTCTTTCCTTCCTTCTTTCTTTCCTTCCTTGCTTCCTTCCTTCCCTTTCCTTTCTTCCATACTTCCTTCCTTCTTTTCTTTCTGTCTCTATATCAGATTGACATTAGTACTACTACAGCTCAGAACTCTCAAACTCAAGTGGTCCACCAGCCTCAGCCTCCCAGTAGCGTGGAATATAGGCATATGCATGCCACCTAGAAGTGGTCTTCTTAGTGATAGACAAATACCACAACATGAAAGAGATGGCAATAAATGCTAAGGATAACTAAGATACACAAGAATATTTGTCTAAATGTCTGTATTATTAGGTTACATGGAGGAATGTGAATGATATTTATTTCAAAATTCAAAAAAACAAAATCCCAAGTTCACTTGAGAATTTAGATCTTTTGTTTCTCATTTTTTTGAACAGGAGGGGGGGAAAAGCAGAAAAATTTAAATGGCATCAAGGATCCAAGTTAATGGATGAATTCTTAACTTGGCTTGTTCATTCTTGTCATCTGTGCAATATATCTTCTGGAATCATTTAGACAAAGATTCACTCAGACACCAGTTAGTCACAATTTACCAGAACAAATGGTATGTCAGCACCATATTAATTATCTAGTGGTTTACCTCATCCAATACAAGTCACTTTCCTATCCTTAATTAGATGAAGCAACAATGCAAACACAGGATGTTTGGTCTATTCTTTTATGACAACCTTAAAAATTAAACACTATAGAAAAATTGCATGAATCTTTCTTTCCTTCCCCCAATATACTCAAAGGCTATAGTTTGAAGGCTGTTGAAAAGAAAGACAAATACATCTGCTACAAGAAAATGAGTAATTCCTTTAAAGACTGAAATTTAGAATTAGGTTGTGACACATTCAGTAATAAAGGTTTATAAGACGCATAAACACAAATGTCTTTACACTTCCTACCACTTACTTATTAAGGCAAATGTAAGCCAGTGTATTCTATATACATGTTAATATACTTTCCTTTAAATCATTATTTGGCTTATTAGAGACACAGGCTGAAACCTCCTACCTTTAAAAAGAAAATGAGATTTTGATTCATAAATCCAGCTGCATTTTTTTTTTTTAAGTTTGACTTGCAGGCCAAAAAGCTAAAGCATGACTGTTCCCATGGACATACTTCAAAGTCCCGGCAGATATATTCCTCCCTAAACACTGTAACTATTTCAAAATCCTTTTTATAAAAAAGGGAGTAATGTCCACAAGGGATCAAAGGGCATCCTACAGTCTGGCAATTGCCTAAGAAAAATGGCAGTACTTCCATGAAATATGCCCTAAAATAATTTTGCGGCTTGGTATGTCCTAATTTCAAATTGGATGTTTATCTTGGAAAGGCTTCTATCTAACTTGTCCATAAAACAGCTCCACTTAGCTCTATGAGCCCTGTGAAAATGGAATCCAAAGCTGGTTATTAAAGGGGCCTAGAGATTGCTTCCATATGGCAGAACAGCATGGGAGTGGAGGGCTAAGGCCTACAGCAGGCGTTGCTTGGCTTGAGCTCCCGATCTATCCATGGACACTCGTTGCATTACACCATAACATCTGGATTATTGCTTGTAATGTCCCTGGGAAATATCCACTTCCCATCAAAGCCTTTATCTATCTCAGTCGTACTTTGAACATTTTAGTATTTAACACAGTCATGTTTGATGTGATGTACTTGCTTCATCCAGTCCAATTTTTTTTCTTTTTCTTTTTTTTTTCCTTTTTTCCCAAAGACAGGGTGGGAGAGGACATATTTATTGCATGGTTCACAAAGTGAAGAGACTAGCATTTTTCCACTCAGCTATTTTTTCTCCAAAATATCTATGAAAAACTATCAAATATTTCTCTTCAAAATAAAGTTTCACTTTGTAATCCCTTCATTCTGTTGGTGTGTGTTATATACATACAGGATTCTTAATAACTTCCACATTTATTTTGTACAGCTAAGGGCTAGAGAATTGTATCTATCTTCTAGGGGCAATAAGTCTTTCTCTGAGGTCGGCCGAGGTCTGAACCATTGTGTGTGCTGCTCTGCCGGTCTATGATCTCAGAGCGCTGTAGCGCTAACCTCTAGCACTCCCTTTCTCCCACCAATAAATCATCTCATCTCCTCTAATTCACTTGGCTGTACAACTAAGATTCCTGAGTCTCTACTTGAGCCTATGTACAGAATTAGCTATACTAACAGTTGGAACGTGAAGAAAGAAAGGGAAGTGACCTATCAAAGGGAAAGTATGTTCTACCTAAACTATGGAAAACCTTCAGTTCTGATCCTAACTTCCTAGCTCACCTCACAAAAGTCCTTCATTTAATATGGATTCATTTTCTCCTCTCAATCAACTTATTAAAATCATACACTAATCTGTTTCATCTGTCTCTCCCCCAACCCCTTCATATTACACTGTACTTATTTTCTTATCTTCATCTTGAACCATGTAACTTTATATAAATGGAGAGATCAGGCAGGATCATAAGAACTATCCCCACATAAGAAAATAATCTGCCACTTAAAATATATGAAATAAAAATGAATATACATTAAAGTGGTTATTATTGCAACTCTTTATTTTCAGAGAAATTTGATACAGTGTTTGGCCTTTTCCAGTATTAACCTCGTTGAAGCAGCTAATCTGTTTTTCTAATTTCTTTGTAACGCAAATAGAAATGAATATATACATTGCAGTCAAGCAGGTACTACCATACTTCAGTATTTATGAGTAAAGAGACCAACATGGCAGAGTGGGTTAGGAAATTTTGGACTAGTACTCAGGAAATCGAAGCTATATTTCCACATTTGTCACTAAGTACTTATGACCTTGGATAAGATTTTCTTATATATGAGGTAATTAATCTCTAAAATTCCTTACAATCCTAAAATTTTCTGATTCTGTAATAAAGGATAAGAGAATCTTATTAAAGATACTCATATTGAAATAAATCATGTTTTAAAACTTCAGAACAAAAAATTATAATATGAAGGGACTGCCATTGCTGATGTATGAAATGGAATGAGGCTGAAATTACAGCATGGAGCATTAGTCACTGGTGTTACCAAAAGTCACTGGTATTGCAGAAAGAGAGAACAACAGAGAGGCAGTGAAATATAATGGAAACACATGCCATACTTAATAAAATCCCTGCTTTATCTGAGGCAAGTCATGATCTCTCTAAGTCTTAGATTCCGCAATTATAAAATGAAAATAATAAGTTCTTCTCTCCTTACCTCACAGAATTTTAAAAATTATAAGATATAATGAATATAAAAATTAATGATAAAATGCCATATTAACATAAATTTAACAACATCATAATTCCTCCATTGAAATATTCCTCTGTCTCATGACATGGAAGAAGGTTCTCAATATTTATGCCACATGTTAGGTGCTAGTAAATTGGGTAAGCTTCAGATACACTGACAAATTATCTATCTGTTGTCCAGACTAGCTAAGTTCATAAAGGCTTCTCGTGAGGCTGCCTACTAGATAACAAAGTTTTTGCACAACAGGAACCTCATAGATCATGTACTAAGTCATAGAGGGGTTGTGAGATGTACTGATGGAAGGAGTACCCATAACAAAGAAACCACAAGCCTTTTGAAGTATAAACCCTATTACTATTAATTTGATAACATAGCTAGTAAATGCCAGAACAAGTTTCCTAGAACACAAGTCTCTTTGTAGTATTTTTCTAGTATTCTACGATTTTCCCATGACATTATACTGCCTCTAAAAGCTGGGTGATACCAAACTGGACTAGGAAGCATTCCAATATAGTACCAAAAGTGACAATACAATCCAAATTAATTTATGTGTTTAATGCTATACCAGTTAAACCATAAAGGGGATATTTTACAGAGTTCAGTAACAACAAAATTCATTAGGGTGAATAAAAGTCTTAAAATATGAATGGAAATAATGAAAAAAAGCAATGAAGGAAGAACAGCACTTACAGATCTGAAATCATTTTATAAAGCAAGCTTCATCAAAATTGTTACTTGTTAAAATATAAAGAGATCAACAAATCAGTTACTAGAGAAAGAAGAATCAAAAATATATGAACTCAATAATCCCCAAACATATATTAACTGGGGAATTTGCCAAGAATTTCTTGAAAAACTTGAACATAGTCTGGCAGAAATTAGGTTTAGACCAACAGCTTGAACTATATACTATAATAAATTCTAGAAAATGTGACCTGAACATTAAAAGCTATACTATTTTAAAAAGTAGAAGAGAATCAAATCAGGTACCATTAATAGCTCTGGCTAGGTAGCAAATTCTTTTTTTTTTTTTTTTACCTATATTGGTTTTTTTTAAATTTATTTTATTTACTTTTAGTTCACAAGATTCAATTCCACAATCCCTTGAGTTTCAAATTTTCTCCCCTCCCTCCCCCCTCCCATGGTGGCGTGTAATCATGTATAGGATCTGCAAATACTTTCACATTGTACAATAGTTTGGTTATATAGAAGGGTTGTAACCTATGAGTGATCACTGAGAAAAACAAAACAAAAAAGCAAAAAACAAAACCAAACATGAAAAAGCATGTTTTGCTTCAGTCTCTGTTTAAACTCTGGTCTTTCTAGATCTTTCTCTGAGTTTAGGTATCTCCTTCCATCCTGAGGCTTGTAAAGTTGTCTTTTAGCTGTGTGTTGTTGAGGAGAGTCCAGTTTATCAAGGTTGGTCATCATATGTATGATGTGTCTGTGATTGTGTACAGGTTTTGCCTGGTTCTGCTCTTCTTCTCATTTAGCATCAAATTCTATAAGCCTCTCCAGGTAATTATGAAGTCCATCTCCTTCCCATTTCTTATAGCACAATAGTATTCCATTACAGTCATATACCATAGCTTGTTCAGCCATTCCCCAATTGATGGGCATCCCCT
>CM053582.1:473921847-473933413 GCA_028627135.1 Pseudochirops cupreus
CAACATTTGTCATTTTCCTGTTTTGTCATCTTAGCCAATCTGACTGGTGAGATGTGGTACCTCAAAGTTGTTTTGATTTGCATTTCTCAAATCAATAGTGATTTAGAGCATTTTTGCATATGCTTAAAGATATCTTTAATTTCTAGGTAGCAAATTCTTAACCAAACAAGCGATAGAGGTAATTACATAAGACCAAATTAAGAATTTCGATGTCGTGAAAGTGAAACGTTGTGGCACTTGAATATAACGGATTATTACTGTGCTGTAAGAACCAACTAATTATTAATACAGTAAAGCATAAGAAGATTTACATAAACTAATGTAAACTGAAGCAGCAGAGCCAAGACAACAATATATGATGACTACAACAATATAAAAACCAAATATCAACAACAAAAAGAGCAAAACTAAAAGCTTTAAAATTATAACATCCAAACGTGACCCCAGAGAAGAGATGAGTTTACAGAGAGGGTTTTATGGGTGTTACGCACTTCGAAAATATCAGACTTTTTTGACATGTTGTTTAAATTTTTTTAAACTTTTTTTCCCCTCTCTTCCTGCTCTTTGATTTAAGGCATTATTCTTTGAGGGCCAGAAAGTGGGAAGAGGGAAACATTAGGAAATTTAGATAATGCTAAAAAATAAAACATAGCAATAAAACTAAATTTGAAAAAAGAGTATTAATAAAATGAATTTCTTAAAAAATATAGGTAGGGAAAGTCATATGTTCATACATGTTTGCTTTCCAACTATACAGTTATTAAATCTCGAAACATGTAGAACAGCAGAGAAAGCCCAGGCCTAGGGCTGCAACGGGAAGGCATAGTCGCCAGTTGAGCAATATGAGAGGCAATCAGGGACTGGAAAATGAAGCCACCTTGCCTTCTCCATTCACAGAACTACCGTTTTAGTTCTAGTCTGTCATTATTGCCTCTCCCCTAAATCATTGCAAAAGCCTTTTATTTTGTATCCCAGTCTCATCTCTCCCTTCCCTAGTCCATTCTACACACTGCTGCCACTGTGATATTCCTTACAATTTAAAACCGTGTGACTTCACTACTCAGTCAACTCCAGAGGCTTCCTATTGCTTCTAAGACAAAATATAAATTCCTCTGTTTAGCTTTTAAGACCTCAACCTATCTTTTCAGCCTCCCTGGACATTACTGCCTCCTATTCCTCTGCATTCTTTGATCCAGCCAAACTAGCCTTCTCTCTGTTCCTCACACATGACATTCTATCTCTCAACTCCACACTTTTGAACTGGTCATCTCGTATGCCTGGAATACATTCCCTCTTTAATTACACCTCACAGAGTACCTTCTCTTCCCTTAAGACTCAGCCCAAGTACCATTTTCTACATGAAGCCTTTACTGATGCACTCAATGGCTAGCGGGAAGGATTCAATTAAATATCAAATACCATGTATTTAAATACTAAGTATAGTTTACATTTGATCCCTTTATTTTTATATATACACGTGCTATCTCTTTAATAGAATGTATGTTCATGCAAGGATGGATTGTTTCATTCGTTGTATTTATACCCCCAATCTAGCACATAGGAACTTAATAAATACATGACTGATTATTTGATTGATACATTCCAGGAGTTATCAACTCCAACATTAGAATTGTCCTCAGAGCTCTCTAAAGCACTTTTTTGAAAGGGGGGGGGGGGGTGTTGATGAAAATTTTAATAGTATTTGAATTCAACTCTGATGTAGAAAACACTTCCCCAAGTTCCTGTTAGCAAATAGGTAGCCAATGGAATAAAGAAGGTAAAAAATAGCTCTCTAGCAATATCTATCTAAGGAAAAATGTGAACATTAACCTATAAATGATTCCTATGATGATCACTAATCTGACAGAGTTAAGGAAGAACATTCAGTTTATAAAATGCTTCCCCAAAATACCCCTGTCCTGACTTTCATCATGTGAAACTACTATACCCTGTCAACAGCTTTTATGGAATGACATGAGGATATCCATGCTTCCATGGAACAGACCTCCAAAAGAGATAACACTAAACAGCTTCTTTAAGTTGGAGGAAGCAAATTGTGTAGGCATAAATTCTCCTGGTTCCCATGTCCTATGTGGGAAATTTAGCTTTATTTTTTTCCCTTAAATGTAAGGATTTATGTGTAGTTCTGAAATTAAATTTTAAAATGAAGTCTAAGTAAAATAATTTGGTCACACAAATATGTACACATTAGCTAAAAAAGTTTCACGTGGAATTCAATCTAGCATCATCAGTAAGTAATTTCCTTTAAAAAAAAAACAACCAAAAAAAAAAAAGAAGAGATCAACATGCTCTATTCTGCACAGTATGTATCATAGTTCTTGGTCAAAGGAAAGGCAAAGACTTAGTTACCCCGAAACAAGTGGAGTATACAGCACACTAACCAAATGTGGTTTGGCTCTCCTTTTATAATATTGATCTGGAGTCCAGAATTGTGTAAATGAGGGTTTATTTTTAGCTATTTCAATCAATCAACACGCTGTAAGTGCCTACTATACGCCAGGCATGGGTAATACACAGGTAAACATCAAATAGTCCCTGCCCTCAAAGAACTCACGTTTTATCACTGGAAACTACACGTATATGTATAAGCACAAACAAAATCTGTAAAAATAAATAAATACAATGTGATTTGGGGGACAAGGCACTAGAAAGTGAGGGGATTGTAAAAGGCCTCATGTAAAAGATAGCAATGGATCTGACATGAAAGCAGCTAGAGATTTTTAAGAGGTGGAGGCATTTAAGGATACATTACAGGGAAGAAGTAAAGTCTGTGCAAAACATGAAGATTTGAGATGGGATATCATGTCTGAGGAATAGCAAGGAAGACAGCTTGGCTAAATCACAGACTGTATGAAAGGGAGAATGTGTAATAAGTCTGAAAAGGTAGGTGCAACTACATTGTCAAGGGTTTTAAAGGAGAGAGCTTATATTTGATCCTAGAGGCAACAGATAGAACTGCAGTTTAATGAGCCAATGGATGATGTGGTCAGTTTTCCATTTTAGGAATATATGTTTATGGGAAGTATTATAGAAGACGGACTGGAAAAAGTCAAGACTTGAGGCTTGCAGATGAATTAAAAGGAGATTTTAAAAATATCTTTCTCAATTGTAGACATGTACTTAAACTTCACAAAAAGCTAGAGAACCAAAATCCAAACCCTGTCCTCCCTGTCACAATTTCTTCCTTTTCTCAGTACTTCTTTGTGATTACTCAAGGACCATTAATGACACTCTAAAAAACTAATGTAATCCAGTGCCAAGCAATGTCCTCAAGCTTAAAAGTTCGCCTTTGCTTTAATTATTATATTTCACCAATGGCTTATTTTTCAACTTCAATTTTTGAAATTCTTAGGGGTCAGGTCTTGATGGATCATCACCTTGAAATTGCATTGCATATTAATCGGTGCATTGAAGGGAGGCAAGAAAATGGGGCTAACAGAATCAAGCATAACACAAGGTATAGAAGACAATCACTACTCTTTAAATGCTACATTTTCCAAAATTATGAGTAGAGCTGAAAGATAATCTTAGAAATCATTTGGCCCAACCTTGTCATCCTATAGAGGAAGTAAAAGTTCAGAGAAATGAATGAAAGTATGTAAAAGTCTTTATTAAGCACTGTGTGTAAAAGACTATGAATACAAATAGAAAAAAAAAAAAAAGCAAGATCCTCTATTTTCAAAGAGCCTGCATTCTAATATAGGAAGACAAGATATCTAAGAAATTTCAGCTGCAAGTCAGGTGGAAAGGACCCATGGTCCTTAAGGTACAGTGCTAATGTCTCTTCTGTAATGTGATTTCCACTAATAAAAATATATCTATGTCTGATGCTAAACTATTCGGTAGCACCAAGGGAATAAGAATTGTTGTGTTTTTTTTTTATATGACAGCTTCTATAGAGGATATTACCAGGTCTTACTCTCATTCTCTTCTTCTCTCCTCTCCTCTCATTTCGGCTCCTCTCTTCTCCTTCCTAGCCCTAGATCTCCTTATCTTCCCTAGAAGTACAATCATAGCCCTCACAGGCCTAATGCACTCATAATCAACACAGCAGCTTTGACCTGCTCCATGTCAGTCCTGAGCATGTTTGTCCTTCCTTTAGGGGGCCTCATGGGCTCCCACTCTTGGGGGAGAGGGGAGCTCATAGTGGTGCTGGACATTGCTTAGGTGCTTTAGTTCTACTGTAGCTCAGAACTCCGGAGCTCAAGCGACCCACTTCCCTTAATCTCCCAGTAGCAGAGATAACAAGAATATAGTTGCTTTCCTGCATTATGGAAGATAGGGCTAGGTGGGAAACAGGTCAGTGGTCTGGAGTACACTGGTATTCCTGGAGCCCTCATCTATAAAATAGGGGTAATAGCACCTGCCTCACAAGGTTGTTATGAAGATCAAATAGGATAACATATGTATATCACTTTATAAACCTTAAAGCATGATATATGTTTAACTATTAGAAGTAGTAGTTTATTAGCAGTAGCAGTAGGAGCAGCGGCAGTAGTAGGAACAGTAGTAGTAGCAGCAGCAATAGGAATAGTAGCAGCGGCAGCAACAGTAGTAGAAGCAGTAGTAGTAGTAGCAGCAACAGCAGCAGCAGTAGTAGTAATACAATAGTAGTAATACTAATAACAGTAGTGTTAAAAGCAATAGTAGTAGTAAGAGTAGTTGTAGTAACATAAGAATAATTCAAGATGAGAAGCCCAGTCAGGTCACAATCTGTATCAATGGGAGGACTATCCCCAGTAGTGAGACCACCAATGGACTGACATATCAAATATTCTAATAGAGAAGCTCAGTCCTCTACAATTAAAATCAGTGAAGCACCACTACCCTTTTTCGGTCAGGTCTAACCTAGGCTCTATATTAGAACAGTAGCATCTTTATAGTCTGCAGAGAACACAGTAGTGAAGGTCCTTGGGTGGTGGTGCAGAAGGGGTGAAGAGATGTGGGGAGATAGCATTAAGCCTATGAATTCCTGATCCCTGCACAAATGAACAAACCCAGATTTAAAAAAAAAAAAAAAAACTGAGGCAGATAGAAGTTGTGCCTTACCCTGGCTTGAATAGCTTTACTAGCTAATGGAACTAACTAGTCCTACTAGGACTCCTAGTCTTATTTTATTAGCTACTCCTACTGAGCCATCTAGCTGTCTTTACAAATACAATTCTACAAACACAATCCCATAACTTCAGGGTAGGAAAAATAAACTTTTTTTTAAGAGAATAAGATGGGATTCTGAATGGGAAATGGAATTGGGTTGAGAACAGGTGTGACTGAAGTGAAAATGGAAAAGGAGGAGGAAATATATTCTTTCTCTGCCTCTTATAGTCTTATAATCTATCTCCAACTAAGAGATGTAAAAATAGGTTAGAATTTCCACAAGCAATACATACAATCATATACAAATCCAATACATTTAAATTTAGGGATTCCTATCAATAAATAATTAGAATGTGTGAATGAACAGTCTCTGACTATACTTGGAGAGGAGGGGGAAGTCATTTTCCCTTTTCCCCACAATATAATATGTAATGGCCAGTGTGGTATGGTGCAGAAATGTCAAACTCTCTGCCAGCAAAACACTAAGTGCAGCCTGAAACAGATGACAATCTAACTGGGAAATGTTTAACAAATATTAATAAACATGCAATGTGACATAGATAATGTTAATTTATGGTTTTTAAGCCAACATGTGTCTGTAGGGATCTGAATCTATTTGAATTTGACACCACATCTGGTGGATATGCACAACAGACTTAAGAGACAGGACAGCTTGGGTTCAAGTATCACTTCTGACACATTCCGGTTGTGTGACCCCTGGGTAAGCCACCTTTCAGTGCCTCAAGCAACTCTTTAAGACAGAGCAGGAGTCATTCAACATTAATAGAGGGATTTCCTTACCAGGAGCTCTCTACACAGATAAAAAGTGTAGAGTAACCTATACAAGTAACCAATTGACAAACAAACAACCAGGTCTGAATGAACCACAAAGGCTTTCCTTTACTGAGCAACCATAGAGCAGCATAATTTATAGGAAAATAGTGTTTCTCCCCACTTTGTTCCTCATTCTCTCTTTTTTTAAATTTCTCATATATCTAAGCTATTCATATACTCAGAAATATATACCACTATACCACTAGCTGCCATGTGGCTAACAGTGTTTAAAACAATTTCCAGACAAGAAAGTGCTCAAACCCACATCAAGTCACTGTTTCTGCAAATTATGAAGTCTACAAAATGCATCAGCAGGTAGGGAGATACCAAGTAAAAGTGATGTATACATTGCACTTGGAAGGCAGTCTGAGTAAGGTTCAGAGGGGCAGAGAGAAGGAAGGCACAGGAAGAACTTAAGTCTCTGTGACTAGGTCAAAGTCAAGACTGTAACCACCATGATTTGCAAAAAGAATTGTGGAGTCTCACTCATTAGGCAAGCAAACCAGCCAGTGGAGGCAGCTGCCCTCTGGGAAAGGGGAGAAGAAAAGGCATTTAAGCTGACAGAAGATCGCTGAGATGGCATCGCACTCTGTGGCATCTGAGTTTGCTCCTTGAGATTTGCCAATGCCGAAGGGCGTTTCTAGAAAAATCAAGTATACTGAGGCAGACAAACAAATAAAATTAAAGTGAGATGAGAAGTGTGGGAGGGAATAGGGACTGTGCCTCATGCTAAGTTAATTCTCAGGATTCCGAAATAACCTTTTAGCCAATTTATTCAATCAGTTCACTCTGACTGCATACATGGCAACAGAACAGGGATAGCTGGCAACTCTGTCACTCAAATTGTTGGCCGACCATCCTGAAGGTCAAAGTGAGAGTCGACCCAAGCAAAACAAATTGTTTATTTGTCTAGCGGTTTCCTAGTGCTGCTGCCTGCCTGGATACTGGTGACTGAGACCATCATCTCAGGGACTGAAAACAAGTGACAAAGAAAACATCAGCACTGGGTTCTTATCAAGCTATTTAGAGGGTTAGTGAGGACTTCTAATGTTGTAAATAGCAGGATGTTTAGAGTTTAGTTGCCTAGAGTTTAGTCCTTATATTGACCTTTACACAACAAAACAATGTTCCACATGGGTTAGAGTGCTAAATAATGTTCAGCTGGCTTACATCCATGCTGTTGGTCACAAGAGAGGCCAAGGGAGTGTACAGAAAGCTCTGGGCCAATTCAGCACCATTAAAAGCCAGTACAGTATCTCATGGTATATGTTCTCAGAGTAAAGTAATTCTCTTTGTTCTATATGAAGGGTAGCACAGTACATTTAGATATTCCTCTTTGGATTTCAGGTCTTCTACATAAAAGCTTAAGGAAAATAAGATTAAAAGTAGTTCATTTATGTTATCTAGAAGTGTGTGGTGTGGTCAAAAGATTGATGGAGTTAGGAGGGATTTGAGATACTAATTGAGTAGTTGTGTGATGAGAGAGATATCACTAAGCCTGTCCATCTTCGCTTCCTTAGTACAAGACAGGGATAATAACAGGAATAGTACTTGCTTTAAGTAGTGGTTGGAAGAAACAAATAATATCATGTAATTATTATATTTTTCAAACTTTAAGACATATCAGTTGTAATTATCAGTTTTCTATAATTGATAATATGAAAATATAGGATAAAAGTAAAATTTGGCAAACTCTGTAAATTATCTGTACTGCAGATTACATATAGCTACGCCCCCTCCCCCCACACACACACAGACACACTATCACACAGACATTCCATCTGCAATTATACCTAATTTTTAGTGAAAGGGAGAATTCATCTTGACATTATTTTTTTTAAGATATCAAAATGAAAGCAAAGAGTTCAGAATGATTCCTAAATCTATTAAAAACATCCTCTACACAATATGTTTTAAAACTTGAGATATAATGTCAAGAAAAAAAGTATGAAAGAAAGCCCACAGAGGTGCAATAATTTGGAGCCTTTGGTTTGATGGGAGGAGATGATGCTGTTTAATTCAAATCATTTTGGATGCAATTATGGATATAAAGAGAAGTTATTACTAAAATAAAATTGAGGTGAACAAGCCAACATTTCCACAGTTAACACAAGCACCTAGAACCACTAAAATTTGAGGTACTTTTTAATATGGTAACTCTGTTCTCTTAGGATCCTTATAGAATGCATTTTAAAAAATATTATAGGAGAACTCAATTCAAAATTTAATGTTGGAAAGCATAAAAAGCCCTATATCAACAAAAAATAAATCAGCACATCTATTTCTAAATTATCTTTTGTTAGTCTTTAACGAGTGATGATGGATTTGCCATACGCTTATTTTTTAAATATAAATCATTTCTCATTTCCCCTTTTCAGATAAGCAATAATCCTAATAATCGATTATTCAGTGTATTTATGACATATATTTGGGGTATCTATGTATGTATGTATATATATATATATACATTTATATATGGTGCATATATTTAGGTACACATATGTTTCTGTTTAGATGTATATTCTGGAATAATTCAGTTACTATATGGGATATTATATAGTAAGAGTTCCCTAGGTGCTCTATGATTTTTAAGCCTTTTTTTAACAGTAGAAAGAGAACTGGGAATGCTACCACCAAGTTCTGTAAATATAGATAATACAGCTCTCCAGGATCCCATGTTTCCTTCATATTTTTGATATCTTTATCCAGGCCATCAACATTTTTTTTTTACCCTACTTCACTCCTTTGGCCATTCTTCCATAACCTTTCCTGTCTTCCCTAGACTCCAATATTCCCCAAGCTCACAATTTTTCTTTCTAGCCTTTATGTTCTTCCACAAACTACCAGTACTGTTGCACAGACCAGAGTTCCCTAACTAAAGATGGTTATTGATGTGCAGTACTAGTTTTTTAGTGCAGTAGCAGAATCAATAAACTAGAAAATACTGCTATGTCAGGTTTCACCGAAGCATTCTGGGAAATTCTTTACTGTTTCAGATGGCTACAGAAACTCCTCTTAATGTGTAAGAGCTCGAACCAGGCCTTCTTTGGTGAGAACTGATGCTCTTCTACCCTCTAGTGACTATAACAGAATAAAGCAAAAGTTTAGGGAATTTTTTTTTTTGGAAAATGAATCATGATATTTTCCCTAATGCAATAACATTATTTGGCATATTTTTGTTTTATTTTAAAAGATTCTAAGACATTAACCAGAGCCTTGGGAACCAAATGATCTGCCAGGATAACATAAAGCCTTATCTTAAGTTACTTTTAAAGTATCCAAAAATGCAAAGATTATATAATATGTCAAGATAATAGCACAGACAGAACTTTGGCTCTTCTGAAAACCAAAGAGCACAATATGAAGCACTAAAGTTTTTTTTTTCTTATAAGCATTTATCAACTGTCAGACCTAAAATATCTCTTTATGCATTTCAGGCACATACACACACATTCTACATATATTAGTGCTGCAAACCTAAAACACGTACATATGTATATGTGTACAAACACTCACACATTTTTATAGGTGCAACAGACATTAGAGTTGATCTGATTCAGATACCTTATTTACAGTTGGAGAAACTGACACCCAAAGAGGTCATCCAACCAATTAGTGAGAGGCTGAGGATTAGAATCCAGCTTTATCGACTTTTAGTCCCCTATCTTTAAACTATACCACACATACGGACACAATGGATACAGTGCCTGGCAATTTACCTGACAGATCAGTTTTCAGTTGAACTCAATAATTAGCCTTCATTAGTCAACTCAAAATTGCTGAACAGATTATTCATTTTTGTCTCCCCACCCTCCACATCTTCCAGTATTGGCATTTAACTACATGAGTTAAAAACATCCTAACATTTCTTTATTATTATTAATTACATGCAATTGGGAATTAAGATATACAGGCACTGGGGTAGGAAGACCCATCTTGCTGTACCAGAAAGTCAGAGGGCTGATGGGGGAGGGCACAGGAGAGAACAGATTGGAGGAGGGGGTATACAGTGGGATCGCTGTTTTGCGGTGGTGGTAGGGGAAAGATAGGGAGAAAATTTGTAACTCAAAGTCTCGTGGAAATGAATGATGTAAACTAAAAATAAAAGTTAAGGGAAAAAATTAAAAAACTAAAACTTCAGTATTGAAAAGGTTTTTTTATGACATTGGAATTTACAAACATTATACAAAATTTTTAGTAAACAAGACTGAGTAAATAAGGTAGCACACACACATATATCATGAATATGTGTATATGCACATACACATATACAAAGAGACTTCCAAAACCAGTTCAGAAGCTGTACATATGCATCCACATATTTCATATTTCCTCATGAAGATTTTTAGGTAATTTCTCACTCAAAAGAAGTACAATACAGATTTCTGGAAGGGACTCAATATATATTTCATATTCCCTCATGAAGATTTTTAGGTAATTGCTCACTCAAAACAGATTTTTGGAAGGGACTCAATACAGACTTTCAAAAGGTAGTACATAATTTTCTCAATTAACATTCTAATATTTGCTTCTATTATTAAAAAATTTAAAACATGAAAAAACTAAACTAAAATTTAAACAAAGTTTAACACCCTCTAATTATAAAAATGTAAGAAAATTAAATGTATCCCAGAGTAAGGAAAACATTATTACTGAAAATAATGGCCAATTGAGGAGGTACTCCTGGTTCTCAGTTGAAGCACATGTGTGTATGTGTGTGTATATGCTATCTTTTTATTCAGTCTTACTTGCTACAAATTTTGTATAAATCCTTGCAGGTTCCAGTGTTGAAGTACATCAGTCATTTATTCAGTAAAGACAACTAGAAAGGTTCATTACTTCCCATTCATCAGAAAAAAATTACATCAGAAAAAAATTAATCTTATGATACCTAGAATTTAGTTTATCTAGGTCATGACTATATAAATATCACCTTAAAAGAATGTACTAAGTAATTTAACAGAAAAAAGTAAAATTACCTTACTTGCACTTAACCTCTTCCGATTTGACCACCTCTAAGAATTGTTGAGTAGGATCCCCCAAAATTTCATGTAAATAAAATGAAGAAAGGGTAAAAAAGAAAATTGTTAGCAACAATAAAATGAGTTAAAATTACAGTAGTTTGTAGTTAATTCATCAAAATTAAAGGAAATTAATTTGATGCCAAGGTGAACATTACTTTATGAAGGAAAATGTTTTAGAAATAAAAAAAATAATAATGAAATAATTTTCTGATAGTTTCCCATAAAAAAATAAGCTGGAGTTGAAAACAATTGTCTACTATATTACATTATCTATGTCTGAAATTCAAGTGAAAAAAATTCACAATAAAACAATTACACTTTTGTGCCAAGCTCAAAAAAAAATTCACAAAGATAAAGTATCTCCAGACAATATTCAGACTTTGAACACAAGTTCAGAAGTCAATACATGAAATCTACTTGACTTCATTGATTAACACTCATCCTCAAGATAGCTGAAACAATCAAATTTGTCTACCACTTAAAAATACAACTCAGAGAAGTCTCATAAATAAGTGATAGAATGGAACATTTATTTTGAAAAAGTTGGGAAAAGAATCTTAGGAATATACATACACATATTGTGTGTGTGT
>CM053582.1:473933913-473952797 GCA_028627135.1 Pseudochirops cupreus
ATTTCACATTGCCTTCTATTTTTTTCATTTGTTTGGATCTGTTTAATAGTATCCTGATTCCTCATGAAGTCATTTGCTTCCATTTGCTCCACTCTAGTTCTGAAGGCATTATTCTCTTCAGTGAGCTTTTGAAATTCTTTTTCCATCTGGCAAATTTGACTTTTTAAGGCATTCTTCTCCTCATTGGCTTTTTGGACCTCTTTTGCCATTTGAATTAATCTATTTTTTAAGGTGTTATTTTCTTCAGTCAGGTTGTTGACTCTCTTTTCATGATTTTCTTGCATTATCCTCATTTCTCTTCCCAATTTTTCCTCCACTTATCTTATTTGGTTATCAAAATCCTTCTTAAGCTGATCTATGGCTTGTAGGAAGTCTTCATGTTTCTTGGAAGCTTTTGGTGTGGGAGTTCTGTGTTGTCTTCCGCCCATTCCATGCTTGGATCCTTTTTGTCCCCAAAGAAGGAATCTAGAGTTCGATTGCTGTTCTTACTTTGCTTCCTCTGTCTGCTCATGTTGTTGCCAGTCAATTACTTGATTTTTTAGCTGTGTGGAACTCTGCTTCCAGAGGGGAAAGCTTTATCCCAAATTGCTGGGGTTTTCACAATGCCAGAGCTATTAGGAGGCCACTGAAGCCCCTACCAGCTTTAGGTCACTGAAAACACACCCCAGGACCACCACCAAACCACGATCTGGATCCAGGCCACTCAACGCAACAGCACTTAGCCTCTGAATGATTGCTTGGCCCCCCTGCAATATGCAAGCCAGGAGCTCTGAAGCAGCCACATGGAGGCAGCTGCAGGGCCGCTTCTGCCACTTCCTTGCCCTGGAGGCAGTTTGGCTGGACCACTTTTCTCCCCCAAATTTAGCTGAGTTCCACTGACCTTTCATTTAGTCCTTGTTTCTTATAACTTGATAATTCTAGAAACTGCCACAGCTGCCTCTGATCCACTCTCCTGAAGGCTCTGGCTGCAGCTTGTCCTGGCCACCCAGGTGCCAAGCCATGATTTCAGGCTGGGCTGGTTTTGGCTCCCATCATGCTGTGATGAGCCCTTCCTGACAAGCTGCCTTCAGCAGAAGATGTGTTTTTCTGTATTTTTGTGAGTTTTAGAGCTCTAAAATTTGTTTAGAGTCATATTTTATGGGCATTTGAGGTGGCTATGTGGGAGCTGCATAACCTTGTTGCTTCCATGCCACCATCTTGGCCAAAAACAATTCCTTAAAAAATATAACTGGTCAAATGGGAAAAAAAAAAACCACTGAACAAAACAACTCCTTAAAAAGTAGAATTGGCCAGGAGCCAAGATGACAGAGTAAAAGCAGGGACTTGCTTGGGCTCACCCCCAAACCCCTCCAAATACTGAAAAAAATTTCTCTAAACAAATTCTAGAGCTGCAGAACCCATAAAATGACAGAGTGAAACATATCTCCAGCCCAAGACAGCCCAGACAAGAAGGGTATATCACACCATGCTGGAAGTGGAGCACAGTCTGGTATGGGTTGCGCTGGGTGCAGACAGGGCCAGAACAGGCCTCAGGGGACTGAAATGCTATCAGGTGTGGCAATTTCCAGACTTTTCAACCCACAAACACCAAGAACAGCTTGGAATGTCAGTGGGGGAACTCTGGAAACTGGGTGAAA
The DNA here is from genome assembly GCA_028627135.1 of Pseudochirops cupreus. Lineage (NCBI taxonomy): Eukaryota > Metazoa > Chordata > Mammalia > Diprotodontia > Pseudocheiridae > Pseudochirops > Pseudochirops cupreus. The sequence goes on from CM053582.1 coordinate 473,935,551, forward strand.
TAGGAGCATGCAGTCCAACCCCAGCCCCAGAGTGGTGGAGGTAGCAATAGCAGCCACTGCTTCCAAAGCTCTGGGTACACAGTTGGTGGGGAATTCAGAGGCTCATACAAAACTCCGGAAGCCTGGGACAGTACACCCACACCCACCCCCCTGGAGGCAGAATCCTGCCTTGACAGGGAGTTAGAAAGTCAAGTATTTGCCTGAGAAGATGAGTAAACAGAGTCAGACTATATTTGGTGACAAAGAAGATCAAAACATGCAACTAGAAGAAGACAACAAAGTCAAAGCTCCTATATCAAAGCCTCTAGGAAAAATATGAATTTTTCACAGGTCACGGAAGAGCTCAAAAAGGATTCTGAAAATCAAGTCAGAGAAGTAGAAGAAAAAATTGGGAACAGAAATGAGAGTAAGGCAAGAAAATCATGAATAATGAGTCAGCAGCTTGCTAAAGGAGACCCCCCCCAAAAAAAATCTGTACTGTAGAAAAAATAGAATTGTTAGATGGAAAAGGAGGTACAAAAGCTAATTGAAGAAAATAATTTATTAAAAATTAGAATTAGACAAATGGAAGCTAATAACTCTATGAGACAGAAACAGCCAAACAAAGTCAAAAGAATGAAAAATAGAAGAAAATGTAAAATACCTCATTGGAAAAATAACTGACCTAGAAAACAGATCTAGGAGAGATAATTTAAGAATTATTGTTCTATCTGAAAGTCATGATCAAAAAAAGAGCCTGGACAGCATCTTTCAAGAAATTATCAAGGAAAACCACTCTGAAATCCTAGAACAAGAGGTAAGGTAGAAATTGAAAGAATTTACCAGTCACCTCGTGAAAGAGTTGCCAAAACCAAAACTCCAAAAAATATCATAGTCACATTTCAGAATTATCAGGTAAAGGAGAAAATAATGCAAGCAGTCAGAAAGAAACAAATTAAATATCATGGAGCCAAAGTTAGGATTATGCAGGACCTAGAAGCTTCCACATTAAAGGATCAGAGGACTTGTAATATGGTATTCTGGAAGGCTAAGGAACTTGAATTGCAACCGAGAATCAACTACCCAGCAAAACTGAGCATAATCTTTCAGGAAAAAAACCATCTATCTCTTATTTATTCATAAATTGTTCACCTATCCATAAGTCTGGAAAGTAATATGTTCCATGTTCTTCTAATTTTCTTTTTATATCTCTCTAAATATCTAGGTCATATATCCATTTTGACCTTATCTTGGTAAATGGTGTAAGATATTGGTCTATGCCCAGTTTCTGCCATACTGCTTTCCAGGTTTCCCAACAATCTTTACCAAATAATGAATTCATATCCCAAAACTTAAGTCTTTACACTAGTCAAATACAAGGTTATTATGTTAACCTGCTGCTGTAAATTGTATGTTTACTCTATTCAATTGATTTGAAATTCTATTTCTTAGCTAGTATCAGATAGTTTTGATAATTACTGCCTTAAAATGTAATTTAAGATCTGGTACTGCTAAACTTCTTTCCTTTACTTTTTTTAAAATTTCTTTTGATAGTCTTGATTTTTTATTCTTTCAAATGAATTTCATTATTTTTTCTAATTCAGTAAAAAAAATATAATTTAATTGGGCTGGAATTGAATATATAAATTAGTTTGAGTAAAATTGCCATTTTAATTATTATATTGGCCCTACCTATACATTAACAATACTTCTCCAGTTATTTAAATCTGATCTCATTTGTATAAAAGTTTTTTATGATTTTTTTAATATAGCTCTTGGGTTTGTTTTGGCAGGTATACTCCCAGGTATTTTATGCTAAGTGGGAGTATGTTAAGGGGAGTATCTTTTGCCATCTTTTCTTCCCACTCCAATTCATCCTCTTCTATTTAGGCAGTGTAGCTTCTTCTCTCTTCTCTCTTCCTTCCTCTCTTCCCTTTCCTCTCTTCTCTTCCTCTCCTCTGCTCCTTACTCTCCCTCTTTCCATGTAGAGTTTACCATGCCTTTTCATCCTGGGTGCTTCTCATCTCCCTGCTCTGAGGAGCAGATGGACTTCATAATAACCTGGAGAAACTTATATAAATTGATGCTGAGTGAGGAAAGCATAACCAGGAGAACTTTGTACACAATTGCAGACACATCATATGTGTGATGACTAACTTTAATAGACCGGACTCCTCTCAGCAATGCAAAGTTATAAGACAATTCCAAAAGACTCATGATGGAAACAGATATTTATGTCCAGAGAAAGAACTATAGAGTCTGAATGCAGATTGAAGCCAACTACTTGATCTCTCTTTTTTGTTGTTGTTGTTTTGTTTTGTTTCTTCTTTCTCATCATTCGGTCTGTTGGTTATAATCCTTCTCTACAACTTAACTAATATTTAATGTATGTGTAGATTCTATATTTGTTTACATGCTGCCATAGGGGGAAGAGGGAGGAGAGGAAGAGGGAGAAAATTTGAAGCTCAAGGAACTGTGGAATTGAATGTAAAACCAAAAGTAAACAAATATTTTTTTAAAAGAATGTATAAAAAAATAAAAATAAAAAAGAACCATGCCTTAAACCCAAATCACTCTGGCTCTCATTTATTAGCCAAGAGAAGGTCCCAGCCCAAGCCCCACCTGGTGATTGTTTGGATCCTGATGGCTCAGAGTAAATGCAAACAGCAACTGTTTCTGTTTTGGACAGAAACCCTGAGGATCTTCTCCTCCCAAAATGACTTTTTTTTTTGACTTGGTAAAAGAGCCCATTCTTTGCCTCATTTCTTACCTAGACTTAATCACTGAATGGGCATTGCCTCAGTCAAACTGAAACCTAGGAAAGAAGACCATAGCTTAAAAAGGCCAAGGTCTGCATCCTGGCCATCTCCAGTCATCCTGATCTATATCTAGCCACTAGGTCAGATGCCTCCAGAGGTGAAAGTGAGACTGGTGACTTTGCACAGTCCTCCCTCACTTAAATCTAGTTCACTTGCAGGTCACTATGTCACATCAAGGAAAACAACAAGAACATCCTCTTCCATTCATTCACTAACAGTATTTTCCTCAAATGCACATCTGATCATGTCGCTTTCCTACTCAGTAAATTTAGTGTCTTCCTATTGCCTCCAGGAACAAATACAAAATGTTCTATTTGTCATTCAAAGCTCTTCATAGTCTAGGACCCTCTTATCTTTCTAGTCTTCTTATACCTTACTCCCCAACATGTACTGTTTGATCCAGTGACATTGGCTTCCTAGTTGTTCCACAAACAAGACACTCCCTCTCTCTGAACTGGGCATTCTCTCTGATTGTCCCCTATGCCTAGAATGCTCTCCTTCCTCCTCTCCAATTACAAACCTTCTTGGTTTCCTTTAAGTCTTAACTAAAATTCTGCCTTCAACAAGAATCCTTCTATAATCCCTCTTAATTCCAATGCCTTCTTTTCATTAGTTATTTCCTATTTATGTGACTTGCTTTCTGTATATTTGCTTGCATATTGTCTCCCCTGTATGGTTATAATCTCCTTGAAAGGAAGGTTTGCCTTTTGCCTCTTTTTGTATCCCCAGTGCTTAGCACACTGTCTGGTACATCCAGTGGTAAGCACTTAATAAATGTTGATTGATTGATTGGTTGATTGATAAGTTTATGCAGGAAAGCATCTCAACCATTTCCAAGAGATAGCGCACAGAGTTATATACAATGGTGAACCTAGACTGAAAGCAAACACCTAATTTTCATATTACAGAGCTCGTCCTGATAAGCTTATCTGTCAATATGCCTCAAGTACTACTACAACAATGTTTATTCTCTGAAAATGATGGCTAAAGTTGGCAATATCCTTTCTGGAGCAACCTTTAGCTCATGAAGGTAGAATATACACTCAGGTATTGCCTTCCTGTCAAGATCACTGAGTATTTTATCACTAACTCTATGTATTTAATCTAGGATCAATCCAAATGACACCTGTTTATAAGCAGTGTGGATTTTATATTAGTCTATATCCAGAGAATTTTAACTCTTTGGTGACAAATGCTCTTTTGAAATCCCCCAAGTACAAAAATACAATACCAAACAAATAGTCCTTCATTTAAAATTGACTAGGACAGAATTCAAGCAGAATTCAATCTTCATGAAAAGACATTGTTCAAATTCTTCCTGGTAATTTCAAAAACCTTTATAAAACTTGGTCAACTCATTAGAATGGTTTTGTGAAAAAAAAGTCAACATAGATGTTTGTTGAGAGCAAAACCAGAAAATGACAATGAGAAGTCCTCATACTCCTGAATCATTTTGGTCCTTCTGAAGATAAACTTTGATTCTTGTATTTTAATATTTTGGTTTAGCTATGATTTTATCGATATGGCCATTCTCCTCACTAATAATTAAGATCACAATCACAGAGTCATTCCAGTCTATCTCCTAGGATTATAATATCATACATTTAAAAGCTATATGGTACCTTAGAGATCATTGAGTTCAATCCTATATTTCTTCAAATGAGGAAACTGAGGCACAGAAAGGTTATGTGGATCCAAAGGTCCCATAGAAAGTAAATGTCTAATAACCTACCCACTACACCAAGCTGCCTCACCTTATACAAGCTAATAAAAGAACCCAAAAAGCAAATTCATTTTAAAATATATTTATTATTCAAAGTGCTGAAAGCATCTTTTTTTCTCCCCTCCCCAAACCTACCATTACCCATTTGAGTTTTTCAGTATGTCAATGGATTCATAATCTCAAAAGTACAGGTATTCCTTGCATCAGCGCAGATCACAATCCATCCATGCCTTTTCATCCTGGGTGCTTTTCATTTCCCTCTCCCAAAGGTCCTCCAAAGCATATAGCTGGACATCTTAGAAGCTTTCTTATAGGTTAGGGGGTTCTTACCCTTTGGCCCATAAACCCTGAACAGATAGATTTCAAGGGACCCATGAATTGGGATGGGAAAAAATTATACCTTTATTTCAATACAATATGTATTTTGTTCTATGTATTTAAAAACATTATTCTGAGAAGGAATTCATAGGATTTACCAGACTTCCAGACTTGTAAATGACATAAAAAATGGTTCAGAATCCCTATTCTGGGTCTTTTTGCATCTTACAGATATCAGTGCAAAACTCATATTGTCACCCCTTTTGGCTACATGAACAGCTCAAATTGCTTTCTCATCTTACATTTCACCTTTTCTTGTCCCACTGCACTGGTTCACTCAGTGTTTACAGCATATGCTAACTCAGAATGCAATAAAAATCAGCTTATCTTTATCTAGAGTCAAAGCATATTATAAAAGTACAGACAGCAAATAAACAAGATTTAAGAGTAAGTGGTGCCAGTTTCAGGCAAAGGAAAGGGAAGAAATGGAGAGTGGGAGAATGAAATAAATTAATCCCATGTCATCATAGCTACAAATTCTATTCAAACAGCTCCCTCCTTAAGGGGGTCAGTAAACCAGACAAGGTGCTGGTTGATTACATTCAGTTCAGGATAGCAGTCATCTTCCTTTGCAATTGACTAGCCACTGGTACTGACATGCATCTACCTACATGTACCCAAGTCCCTAACCTCCCTGAGGAGTTAAAAAATCCCAGGCTTCCTCCATCCCATGTGACTTCCTGCTCTCAGGAGCCTTCAGTCCCTCTTTGCAGCTAAGAAAAACTCCTCTTTCCATAAACCCATTGGCTGATGACATTACAAATGCTACAGCACTAGTTATAAGTGGATCATTAATTAGCATAATCAGTCCATAAAATAATCCTCAGACCAAGCATCATGATGCCCCACTGCACTCTCCAGGCCCAAACTCCATTCAGTTCCTTTTAATTGCTCCCAGCAGGAAGCTGAAAAAGATTTGGCTAGTATTTGGTTTGGTTCTCCTCCACTGTAAGGGGAAAACATGTACATTAAATCAATATCCTAGAGTATGGTACAGCTCTTTACTGAAAAGTCACAGGGGCTTCTGTGAAATCTGGGCAGTGGGTAGAGTAGGGTTTCCTCCACTACCAGAGCTACAATTGCTCAGATGCACTCCTTCAATGGTATCCTTTTCCTTTACATCAGTCAAGCTCGTAAGTAGGAGAAACTGTCCTCAGTGGGGCACCATAGTCCTTCTTAGGCAACCAAAGAGGGAGAATTCTTTCTCCTGCTGGCGGATGTCATTTGTTTTTCTCTTTAACTTTCAGAAGCTCTGACTTTGTGGCTTACCTCTAAGATCACCACCCTTCCATCTGCTGGCCTTTTCAGTGCAATGAATCTTCGGATGTAGATTGAGCAGATGGATCTATACCAGAATGACATTATGCTGGCAGAGGGCATTGCCTGCCTGATATAATGCTAACAGCTTTATCAAATGACAACTTTGTGAAGTGTAACATTTTTTCCAGCATTGTGGAAGAATTAGAAAAATAAATGTGACTTAGGACTCTATCCTTGATAGACTTACACTACATGGAAACCATGTAAAAGCAGTATGAAAATAAGTGAAAATTAGTATAGTGAAAAGTCAATACCTCTCTGAGTGCTTATTGGATCCACAGTGATCAGTTAGGTGCGATGAAAAGAAAAGAAAGAAAGGATTTTTAAGCACTGAACAAAACGTTGAGTAGATAGGCCTGAGGTGAGGCAAAGGAGGTGTCTTTCAGGCCTTTTCTCCTTACTTCACAGTGTGAATGAAGACAGCCTTCGCCTTCAGACACAAATGCAGCAAAAATCTTGACCAGTAGTCACTCAGGTCTTTTTTAATACTCTGTGTCTATACAACCAATGGAATATATTTGTTCCCAACCACCTGGCAAGCTAATGTAGAATTTCAATTCATATTAGTCCTCTAGGTTACCAGAGGCAGGTCTTCAGTACCTTCCACATGGATGAGATACCATCTTAGGCGAAGGCAGCCTACACATTATTCAAACCCACCATTATATTGATAACTAAAAAAACCCAGGAAAATAGTTAAGTTCATTAAAAGTTATCAGAGTTCTTTATGAGGTCCAAGAAGAAAAATAATTACTGAGGTGGGAAGGGTAGCAAAAGAAATGTCTTATTCTAGAAGGTCAAATTAAATGATTGAGTGTTGTGGTAAGGGTCCATGGAAGCAAGTAGGTTACAGTGGAGACGCCGTGAAAGCTAAGGTCAAATTAAACAATACATTGCTAAACAGTCCTTAGAAGTTTAAAGATAACCTGCTTCAGTATTTTAAACCATTCAAGCCTCTGATATTGTATCTGGGGTCCTGTTTAAAAAAAACACCTTGTACTAATGTGGGTGTTTAATTTTTTTTTCCCTTCTAGATAACATTCAAGCTGTAAAATATCCTCACTATGATATATACCTTTATAAGCATAAATGATCATCATCTTCTAGTATTTAAAATTTAGAATAATATTCTGAACTTTCTTGAATGTGCAAGACATAATGGAAAGAGTGATATGTGCAGAGATAAGGGACCTATTTTGAATTCTGTCTTTGGTACTAGCTGTGTGACATCTGAGAAATCACCCAAACTCTCAGGGCCTCATTTTCTCATCTATAAATGACCAGAATCATAGTGATCTCCTGATGAATGCCTGAAACTCTACACACCCCCAAGTCAATTCATTCTAGGATGTTAGCTAGAATTTTCTTTCCCCTCTGCTTGGATCTCTCAGGTTCAAGGAAACCAAGAAAACTACAAAGCCTGGAACTGTTCGTTTCTCAGGACCTGTGCACAGGAAAGGAAACAGAAAGGAAGAAGAAGGCAGCAAGGTACCCAAGGGCCAAACCCAGGACTACGAGAGCAAGCACATGTTCCAACTTTCATTTTCTATGCATTACCAAAATAAATATTGACTAAGAGAAGAGGGAGATAAATTCCCTCCCCTTTCTGCTACAAATCAAAGGGACAAAATGTATTGGAAAAAATTTCAAAAAAGAAGGCCAAAATTATTTCTCCTCAGGTCCTATAAATTCTTGACAAAAGTCTGCTCCCTTTGATTCTGTCACCAATCATCTTTGATATTACTCCTACCCCAATCACTGGAGAACAGTCCAGAGTTCTCTGCGTCACCCCTAAAGGTGCAGATCCCTCAGCAAGGAGCCAAAGCACATATCCAGGTCCATAGAAGGTGCCTCAGTCCAGTAGATTGGAGGTTTCACTAATCACCCCTGCGATGCTTGTATAGGGTCACTACACACTATTTTGGATTTAAGTTGATGCAAACGCTACTAGCAAAATAGCAAAGTAATTTGAAAAGCAGTAATGTTAAGATCAAAGCAATGAAAATGCCCCATGAGACATGCAACCTTCAGAAAGCAAGACGATGTGGAAAACATAGTAGACATAGGACACTTTGTTCTAGTTCCTGCTTTGCTTTAATTAGCAGAGCCAAAACTAAGCTTGGGGGAAAAGGAGAGGACAATGTATAATCTGGAGAGAGACCATGAGACTAGCTTTGGGAAGAAAACAGGATGTGACCAAACTGAGGAGTAACTTATCAAGGTGAAGGGAAGAATCTCGTTTCCTTGGGCATTACCTACTTTTTGCTGTAAGCGGCTTTACTGTGAGTCATTCTTGATTGGTATAGTCATTCAGGTGTAGGGGCAAGTCAATGCTCCAGAGTGTCTAGCATGTGTCCCCTTTAGAACAGTTGTTGACCTTTAAGGACCCTTGACACCGCAACCCCTGAAAGGAGTGTGAAGCATGGGAAGTTGTGATAATCATCCCTCTCAAACAGAGACGATAAGTAGTAGTAGGTCTCTTCAGGGGAGTGAGATGACTAGACCCATGGGAATGGAGATCAGTTAAGAATGAAGTGAGGAGCTGAGCAAGTGATAGCAGCTGGAGGGATGGTTTCCTCAGTGCATACCCAAAGTCTTAAATCTCCTCACTCCTTCTCTGCAATCCAGATTTCCTTGACTACTCTTTTCCTACCCATGATAACCCACTTTTGCCCAGGCACATAGTTGATTATGAATCTTTTGAATCCATTCAGGAAAATGTCCCCTCTATTAACCTTGAATATTAGATTTGGGGTGACTGGGAATAATTTGGGGGAATAATAGAAGCCTAGACTTTAATACTTAGTCAGTGCTAAGGCAAAAGAACATTAAAATAATAATGGCTTTTTACATCATAGACGGGCTCGTTCCCCAGTTTTCTTACAGATCCCTAGCAAATAAGTAAAGGCAGAATGAATTTTGAAGTAGACTCTTCAGTGAACATAAAAGCAGTACAGAAGTTAATGTCTATTCTTATGTAGCTGAGGGTTGACTCCTAAACTCTTTGCTATGAAATTTATGTGTAAATGGGAATGGAGGAATGGACAAAATAGCCTTCCATCTTCAGAGCAGAAGTTAGGATCCAGTAGGAGAAAGGCAGATGGTTCTAGGAAACAGATGGACAACAAACAGCTTTGATGGTTTGGCCTTTTTGTCCTAATGCTAGTAACCAAATTACCTATGACTAACAGTTGGAGGACAGAAAGATACTTCTTCAAATATAGGCACCTGATGTTGCCCTGCTCATGCCCATCCTAATTCTAGGTTTGGCTATTGGCCCAATAACCTTGGGAAAGTCATTTTATCTCTCTGGTTCTCACTTTCTTCATCTGTACAGTGAAAGAACTAGGAAAGACGGTGTTAAAATTCTTTCCAGATCTAAGTTTTACAATCATCCTTTTAGATTCTAAGATAATAATATATAATGTGTTATGGTAATGTAAGGTCAAAATGTAATCTCTACCTATCCTCTTACTAGTCTGGGTCCTTTTACTATGTGTAGAAATTTAGGAGTTAATGAAAGATTGAAATCTCCATTTAACCTTGAATAGAAGTTTCATTCAGTAGTACTACTTTTTAAAACTTTAATAATTTAGTAAATTTGAGAGTGTTGGGAATAATGCTAAAAAATAGTCTTTGTAGGAGAAATTTAATTAATTCAGATTCAGCAGTGAAAAAATACAAAAAGGGTAAATTGCTATTTTAGTTCCATTCTTTTAATGGACTCAAAGTGCTCTGCTGACTGTGGTAGGTATGCCTTAGGTTTGATCTATGATAGAAGAGTAGAGAGATAAAATAATTTTCCTATCAACCGATTATACCAGTGTAATTTAGAAGAAAGTTGTTTTTTCCAAGGGTACTTTTAATAACTTGCTCGATTCTCAAATAGATTGTGGTAGGGAAGGGAAAAAAAAACAAAAACAAAAACAAGATACATGTGGATGTAGAATAATGCTGGTATTTCCTCTGCCATTTTTATATGTTATAATGGCTAAATGCACAGATGACTCTATTAACCCAGTATCTTTTCTTCCTTTGAATATCTTCACAAATCTGTCTGCTTGGGAACTCCCCAGTATCTAGTACAGTGCTTCATAAAAATTTTTTTAAAAATAGGTGGTCAATAATTGCTTGTTGGATGAATAAGCAGTCAGTTCAATAAATCTACTGGTACTTAAGCAAAAAGAGGTAAGTGGGGATGGGAGACTTAAGAGAATGAAGTTACTATGCCTGTGCTCCCTAGATGGTAATTTTTAATTCAACCTACTTCCTGGTAGGAAGGCAAAGAGCTTTAGATAACTGTATGGCCTTAGCTGAAAATTAGGGCTTTAAGAGAAACCAAAAATATATGATTCAGTCCCTGTCCTTGGGAAATTCAAAATCTAACTAGGGAAAACTGCTAATCTTGCCCAATGTCCCTTCAACTTTGAGAAACTATTTCCAATCTCCACTTTTTTAGAATATAGAGCTTTGAATGTCATGTCACATTTTTCCCTATAACCTCGGTCGTTGCAACTTTAACGTGTTAAGTAAGTGCTGTCATCATTATATACATTGCAGTAGGAAGAAAGACAACTAACTTTAAAGTAAAGGGATCAAGGTTCAAATCCTGTCTATCTACTGCTACTACTGTACAATTTGGGAAAAGCCACTTAACCTTTCTAGTCCTCAGTTTCCTTGTCTTAAAGTGAGAGGGTTAGATTAGGGTCTTTCCAAATCTAAATCTCTGATTAACCCTTTTTTTAAATAAGATAAAATAAGGCATTTTGATGTTATGTGATAAAATTGTAGTCAGAATTATCTATTGGCTCAGAACATTCCTGATTTCCTATTTCCTTGTCTAGGACAATAATTAATAATAACTTTGATATTGCAATTACTATATGCCAGGCACTGTGCTGCAATTATTCTCTCATTTTGACCCTCGCAGCAACCCTGTGGGGTAGGTGCTATTATTATTCCCATTTTATAAATGGGTAAATTGAGGCAAATAGTAGTTAAGTGACTTCCCTAGGGTCACATAGCAAGTAAGTTCTGAGGCTGTATTTGAACTCAGGATTTCCTGACTCCAAGCTCAGTGTTCTATCCACTGCGCCACTTTTCCGCCCCTAGACCATCCTGTCTCTCTTAATTGGTAGACTTTTTTTTAAATTTTTTTTATTTACTCATTTACTTTTAATTTACAAGATTCTGTTCCACAATCACTTGAGTTTCAGATTTTCTCCCCTCCCTTTCCCCCCCCCCCCCATGGTGGCGTGCAATCATGTATAGGATCTGCAAATACTTTCACATTGTACAATAGTTTGGTCATATAGAAGGGTTATAACCATTAATTGGTAGACTTTTAAGGTGAAGAGAAGAAGCATGATATAGTAGAAGGAGCCCTCCACCTAGATTCAAAATACTTGGATTTGAGTCCTATCTCTGCTCCTCACTTCCTATGTAATTTTTTTTATGTCACTTAGCCTCTTTTTTCTTTGTCTTTAAAATGAGATTGCAGAGCTAAATTATCTCTCATTTCCCTTCTAGTTTTAAACCTTGTGAGCCTAGAAACCATGGAAAGAATTGTCAGACTTATAGTCAGAGAAGCTAGATTAAAATTCTTGGGAATAAATCACTTGCCTCTCTGGGGTCTCATTTCCCTCATCTGTAAAATTAAGGAATTGGACTAGGTCACCTTTTTGGTGGCTTTCAATCCTAACCTTATTACTTCATCTAAAAGTTTTAAAAGCACTGATATTAAGGAAGTTGAACTATTAGCTCCCTCTTCAGGTGACTTTAGGGAAAATGGTGGAATTCTTTAATCTTATAGTGACAATTTTACATAAATTTTATATAAATGTTGAGATCTGGCAAAGGTCAGTTTTTCTCTTTTGTTGAAATGCTTTTTTGTTTACAAATAAGAAAAATCTACGATATGTCAAACTTGGCAAAAGTGAGGAATCCCCCATTTTTCAACATTTCTTTTCTCTTAAAAATGACTTCTCAGTGTGTAAATAAACCCGTCAATAAAACTTCAGTGATAGTTGATTACTGTTTGACAAATCTGATTGTACTGATATTCCCCTAAACTTATTCCATACCTCTTTCTGCCTGTTTGGTACTTTCAGGCTCTTCATCTTTTCCACTTCATCCAAAGTGATACATTTTAGATCAACCATATTTATCTTCCAGCCATCACCAATTGAGTAGAATAAAGATCTTGACACCAATTTTGTTTTCCTTCCTTCCCCCCCTCCCAATCCTTTATTACAAAAGACAAATAGCCTAACACAAATGGATTTTTATCTCATGCTCAATAAATCCTGGATGTGTTTTCTCTTATTCTTTGTCCCTTTGCAAGAAGAGTTCTACTATTAAGATAAATACGTAACTCAGTCCAAGGCTGAGCACCAGACTTAGGCAGTGATAGATTCCCTTAGTATGTCCCCTCAGATCATGTGCTTCCTCAACTAAATGGTGAATTTCAAGCCGTTCTCCAAATAGACCTGATACGTAGGAAATTTGTGCCTTGCTATTAAGATAGACTGTTTTTCACACCAATGTACACAACAAAGAGATACAATATGTAATACAATGTATAATGTTTTGGGGCCTCTAATCAGCATTTTGGAGGGCTTTTCTCTTTTGGATTCTGTAATGTGGTGCAATAGACTAGGTTTGGAGTCAGAATGACCTAGGTTGGAATATTATATATGAAAGTTATATGATCTACTGTAAGGCACTTAGCTTCACAAAAACTCAGTTTCCTCATCTAAAAAGTGAGGATTGTGATGCCTATAATGCCTACCTCACAGGATTGTCATAAGAAAGGTGTTACTGTAAATCTTAAAGCCTATGTTATTCTGAGTTGATATTCTTTAGGAAAGTCATTTGAATTGTTCACAATTGGGGGTACATTTTAGGATTTAGAGAGAAAAATAAATTATGTCTTAGATCCCAAGTACTATACTTCTATGTCGGATATTTCCAAATATAGTCTAGTTCATTTTACTCAAGGGTTACATTATAAAAGTACTAAATTTATATGAGAGGTAGTACAATGGATAGAAAGCTGACTTCAGAATCAAGATAACCTGGATTCGAGTAAAACCTCTGAGATATATTGGCTGTATGATCCTAGTTGTCATTTAATGTTTCAGTGTTGCAGACAACTATCCAAGACAACAAATTAAAGAAAAAGTGCTCAACTATGTTTCTAAAGGAAGTTTCCTTGCTGGGAGCTCCCTTCATGAATGAAATCACAGGTTCAAATTAAAACAGGGGCAGTCAGGTGGCGCAGTGAATAGAGCACCAGCCCTGGAGTCAGGAGGTCCTGAGTTCAAATCTGGCCTCAGACACTTGACACATTTACTAGCCGTGTGACTTTGGGCAAGTCACTTAACCCCAATTGCCCTCCAAAAAGTGAAACAGAGAAAGGAAGGAAGGAGGAAAGAAAGAGAAAACATATAATATAGCCACCTAGTATTTTAAATATGTGTCCTAACCAGGAGGAAAAATATGTACGGCTAAGCCATGTCCTAATGTTTATTTGTTAGGTTTTAAACTTTTTGAGTGACTTTAAACATGCTAACAACCCAATAAGGACCAGTAGACTGGATATGACGATCACCTTCAATCAAATCTTGACCAATTCAGTGCAAGAACTGAATCATTTGGCATTTTTTTCTTTATTCATTTTAATAAATCACATGAAACATCAAACTCAATAATGAATGGTATGTTCATGTCTACTATTTCAATAATGATCTGTCTTACTCCAAAGATAAATGTCATAACATATATAGATAGAGAGATAGAGAAATATATAGATATACACTCACTGCTCTTTCTAAAATTATTTTTGCTTATTTTAATATTTATCCTTAGAATTCCCACTCACATGACCTTGATCTCAGAATACAAGAAATTTATAGTGGTCAAAATACTTGAAAGGAAATTCATTGTTCTATCTTTTGTAGACAAAGTGAATATTGCAATGGAGATTCAGATCGGCCAGTTGAAACACATTCCATTTTTAAAACAAATCAAGAAGCATTGAATGAGTCCAACTGTGGAGTAACAGATAAAGTGCTAAAGTTAGAATCATTTAGACTTGCGTACGATTACTGGCTGTGTTACCCCACCTAAGCTTTATGTCTCTGGAGCAATTCATTAGAATTTATCTAATATTTATAAGCCAATTATCATCTTTTTGGTAGAAGGAATTTCTAACCCACTTAGTATTTTACTAGGCTCTGGGATGGGGGGAGGTAGAAAAATATAGGAGGGACGTCTGCCCTCAAGAAATTCAAAATTTGATTAGGTAGAATTGCCTGTTCCTGTCACATGGCTTTTTTCCTCTGATAACCTAATCCTCATCTTCATTTCTTAATAATATTGGGCTGTGAATTTGTATTGTACTTTTCCTTCAAAGACCCCAAAGTACTTATACTTACAGCAGCTCATATTTTCATGGTATTCTTTTGAAGTAAGAAAAAAGGTGAAACTCCTTTTTTAAAACTGGCATAATAAAAACAGGGATAAATCAAGAAATATGGTCATTGGGAAAGACTAGTCACCTGGGGAGAAAAGACTGGCCTGTCTCCCAGTCTAATTCTATATCTACTTAGCCTGCATTGTTTTACATCTGAATGAGTCATGTGACCCTAGTTTCTGCCAACTTGTCATTAGGCCTTGATTATGGTACATTTTGTACCATAATCAAGTGATGTTAGCCTTTGCATGTTGGTTGAGTCCTGGTCCATCAATGCAACAATGAAGTTGGAGTTTTTGGCTAATGTTTCTTTTTTTTTTTCTCTTCTCTAATTCATAAATATAGTTCATGGTGATTTTCGTGATATGTTTATGTTTTTTGTGCTTGTATTAATTTGCCTAAAGTACTCCAATCCTTTACGGGAATTAATGAAGGGCCAACTGAGGGTGTCTGTTGACAAATGGCTAGTAACTGTAGTTGTTTGGTAGCTTACTTTGGAACAACTGAAATTATTTTTTTCCTTATATTAAATCTAAATTTTCCTCTCTGCCACATCCACACCCTGAGGTAGACACATTAGAATTTGATGGATGATAAAGATAAATGTGATCAAAAATCCTTTATTCCCTTACCTATCTCCAAACCACATAAACAAGGAAATGAAAAACACTTTCAATGGAAGGAGTTGGAAAACATTTTTCAATGTAGAAAGCCTAGATATACAGGTCTAGAATTTGAAATAGACAATAGAGAGATATAACTGACATGAGACCATAGGCTAACGGATGCTTCCCCCACAATTCATGCAAATTTTAGGCCCAGTGAACCATCTCTTCTAGCCATTTGCCTGCTTATTTGGTTTTTTTGGTATTGTTATTTCTAACAGTAATCAGAACACTCCCAGAATGGGGGAATCAAGAAGCACTTCTCCCACAGTGTCAAAAAGCCACTTTGTTTTGTCCATTTGTTTGACTTAGCTTGTCTAGATCCAGAGCTTGTCTATTGTCCATATGTCCCTGAGATAATGAGAATCCATAGCAGAAAACCAAAGGACTGGTCTGAATTGATCAGATAATTTTAGGGGAAGCAGCTATTGATGAGAGCTAGGTTTAGATTAGGTCCAGTCAGCTCCAAACTGTTTCACTTCCATTCTTTTTTTAAAGTTAACTTTTGTTTATTTTTAGTTTACATCATTGATTTACACAAGATTTTGAGTTACAAATTTTCTCTCCCTAACCACCCCCCAAAACAGCGATCCCACTATATACCCCCACCCTCAATCTGCTCTCTCCTATACTCTCCCTCATCACCCCTCTTACTTTCTGGTAGAGCAAGATGTGGATCTCCCTATCCCAGTGCCTGTATATCTTATTTCCCGGTTGCATGTAAATAATAATAATAGTATATATATTTGTATATATAGATATAGATATAGATATATTTTAAGATATGATTTTAGAACTTTAAATTCTAGATTCTTTCCCTTCCTCCCTTTTCACTCACCCCCACTGGAAAGACAAGCAATTCAATATAGGCCATACATATATAGTTACACAGAACATCTCCACAATGGACATATTGTGTAATACTAATGATATTTCCCTCTTTTCTATCCTGCCCTCCCCTTGTTCTATTCTCTACTTTGTCCTGTCCCTTTACAGAAGTGTGTCTTCTAACAACCTCCCCCCCCCAAACTGCAGTCCCCTCCATCATCCCCCCTCTCATCCCCTTCCCCTCTACTCCCCTATAGGGCAAGATACCCAATTTAGAGTGTATGTCATTCCTTCCCTAAGCCAAATTCAATGAGAGTCAGGTTGACCAATTCCCTTTTTGCCTTCCTGTTCTTCCCCTCCATTGTAACAGTTATCCCTTGCCTCTTCTGTGTCAAATGACTGACTCCATTCTGTCTCTCCCTGTCTCCTCTCATTCTATTCCTCTCCCACCTCAGAATTTCACATTTTAAAATATGATCCCTTCCTATTCAATTGATCCTGTGCCCTCTGTCTATGTACACATATATACACACACTCCCATATATATTCTTACACATATATACCCATGTCGGCATGTAAATAGTTCAATTTTGATAAGTTCCTTTTGGTTTCTTTTCCATGTTTACCTTCTCATGCTTCTTGTGTTTGAGTGTCAAATTTTCTATTCAGTTCTGGTTTTTTTCTCAAGAATACTTGAAAGTCCTCCACCTCACTGAATGACCATATTTTCCCCTGAAACATTATACTCAGTTTTGCTGGGTAGGTGATCCTTGGTTTTAATTCTGGCTCCCTTGATCTCCAGAATATTGTATTCCAGGCCCTTCAATCCCTTAATGTAGAAGCTGCTAGATCCTGGGTTATCCTGATTGTGTTTCCACAGTATTCAAATTGTTTCTTCTTGGCAGCTTGTAATATTTGCTCCTTGATCTGGGAACTCCAGAACCTGGCTATAACATTCTTAGAAGTTTTCTTTTGGGGATTTTTTTCAAGAGGTGAATGGTAAATTCTTTCAAGCTCTATTTTGCACTCTGGTTCTAAAATATCAGGGCAATTTTCCTT
>CM053582.1:473953297-473994412 GCA_028627135.1 Pseudochirops cupreus
AAGCTTTACTATGTACTCTATTTTAACATTCATTTGTCATAGCTAAGTTGAACATATTTTCATAATTAAAATTCTCTTCCAATACTATTCTTTCATTATTCCTATTCCTGCCTGATTCAGTATAGATCCCCTCTGCTCAGTTAAATGACTAACTGGTTGCTAAAACTTTAATATATGCTAGAGATTACATCTTAATTATGGATATAATCAAGCATACTACATTTAGTATTATATGTATAATGGTGTGATTATTGGGGTGGGGAGGAGACAGGGTAAATGATATTTCTCTTTTCTAATATACTTTCCCAACAAAGTATAAATTAGATTATAAATAACTTTTGGAAGAAAACACAATATTTCATAGACTAAAACCAAAAATATCTTTGCAGCATTATTTTTTTGCCATATTCTTCATTAAAGGTCCATTTCCCCCATTAAAATCTCAAGTCCAACAAATGGCATTAGGTTACGTGTGCTGCAAACTGGATACTGAATTTAGTTCCTGTTTTTCAAACAATTAGATAATAAATTTTAAAAATTAATTTCTTTAAGTTCCCAAGTACATTGATACCAGTTCTATAATGTTCAACTTAACCTTCTTCCTACAAAATAATGTTCTTGCATATGTACACTCCAATATAAACACAGGTAAATTTCTGAAGGCATCACAGCAGCTGATTATTTGTGACAATTTGGCACATATCATATTTTAGATAACCTTCAACTCAGGCTACTCCAGGAAAGTAATCAAATCAGGGAAATTTTGAGATCCACTTTAATCCCCATATGCCTTAGAACTATACTATATGATCCTAGACTTTAAATCAGAACATGATTCTTTAAAAGCATACTTTAATATATCCAAAGGAAAAAAATTACTTGGAAATCAAACATGCCATTCACTATTGCAAATAACAAAAGTATATTATTAGCCTGCATTAAACATTGTTTTAAATAAATTTAAATAAAATAACAAGATTGCCATATTCAACAATTCAAATCCTATATGGAATGGAGTAATTCTAAATTATTCCTTGATGATTTTAAAGATTTAAAAAATTCACTAATATGTTTCAATTACATACATGCATACATATCCTTTTTGCTTTGTTTTGTTAAATGGAGCTTTTGAATTGTTCAGTGGAGCTCCTTGTGACAAACCTCACTCTACCGAGGTAGATCCGTACCCGCTCCAACTCTACCCTCTGAGAGTTGCCTTTATATTAGAAATAAACATTTAAATAAAATGAGTAACTTTTTAAATAGAGCAAGTCAATATTAACTAACTTTCTCATCTGTCCAATGACATATTTTCTTTTAACAATCCACGAGTCATATGAAAACCACAATATATTCAGAGGGAAATTCTCCAAATTAAAAATTCCTTCTAGAAAATCTGAAACTAAAGGTCTAGTTCTGTACCAAACAACACTTGTTTTGTACAGCATATGGAGGTTTTGTAGTTATTCTTCTCTGTAGCAAGATTATTATGAAGTACCTTCATATCAAGAAATCAGAAAAATTAAGAATCAGAAAAACTAAGCTTATCCAGGAGATCCTCAGGTAATTGATGTTCCATTAGATCACTCCAGTCTTCTATATGCTTAAAAAATGTTTCTGAGCGCACAAAATACATTTCAAATGTTTTATAAATACTTTAGGCACTACTTCAATTCGCAATCAAAAACAAACAGGTGCTCAAGGAAGTTAGACACAAAAACAAGGACTTGGTATTTTGTTTGCGGTCCTGTAAATGATTCCATAAGAGATCTTGCAGAGGTTACCTTACCTTGATGCTTTAGTCTATCCACAGATAAAAAGCATGCCTGCCTATGCTGAATACAGGTGGATAGTTTTCTTCTACCATTCTTATATAAGAGATTAGAAATTCCAGGTAGTCATCTCACTTTTACTGTAGATTATAAGCCTGTGTGGTTTTATTAGTTAAATCAAAATTCCTAAGATAATTATAAAAAGCAGTAATAACTAAAAGTAAGAAATTTAAAAGGGAAATGGAAAAGTCCATTTCCACTATAAGCCTCAACTCAAACCCCATGTATTTTCCAATAATCACTCCCTTCCCCATATAAAAACTTATGGGTTTTTGGTTTTTTTTTTGGATTTCAGTATTTTATCAACTGGCAAATATCTAATTTAACAGTAGGCTACAGATTTGAAAAATTTATTCTGAAAATAAAAACAATGAACCCACATTTAATCTTTTTTTCACCTATAAGGTGGTGGTATTTTTTTTAAAAATTGCTTTACAAACTGGATCTATTATAGAAATATTTTTATTACAGTTCAATTCTCTAAAAAGAGTCAAGATATCTTCCCTGAATATCAAATAAGTTTAAAGAATATATCTATATCATGCTTCATAAATATTGTGATGAAATCATTGTTTGTTGATTGCCTAGAATTCTTGACCTAGTAATCATTTATACACACTGTTATTTCCATTCATTTACAGCAAATCCCAATAGTTCAAAAAGTATGTCTTGAAGAAGATATGAATGGAAAACATGTTGGTTAAAATTTTATATTTTAGTACTGCAACAACCCTACAATGCAACATTTAAATCAAGGAAATTATTCCTCACAGCTGAGCTTTGCATGGGTCATTTGGAACCTAGCATAAATTGTAAACAAAACTGTCAAAACATACGTAGAGTCATCATTCAGACTATCATTAACATAACCCTAAAACCACAAGCTACATATGTTCTTTATAGTTTTCTAAAATAATATGCACCACCAAAATTGAGATACTTTCTCTTTAGAGCTACTCCTTCTAGGCAGAAGTACAACATTTAACCACTAATAAAGTAAATTATTTGTTCATAATGGTATCTTTTGTAATATAAGAATGAGAGGCAGAATAATGTAATACATAGGTGAATCTTATATCAGGAAGACCTGGGTTCAAATCTGAGCTCTAACACATACTGGATTTGTGTCTGTGGATAAATAATAGCATCTTTCAGTGGCCAAGGCAAGTCTGCGAGGTTATAAATTGCAGAGAAGGAGCTGATCTCAAAGACAGAGTATGATGCTCCCCAAGAGAACGTCTACACTAATAAAATATAAAAATAAGTGTAGAGATCTCAATATTTAATCTGATAAAGTAATCAAAGAAGGAAGTCAACATTTCTTTTCACAAACACACACATAACTTACATTTCTCTTGAAATCACCTTGTTTGACTACCAAGTTTAGGTTTAAAACAATAACCCCCATGTCCTCTTCTAAACTGTTTGGGTCTTCCAATTTTAAAATATGTTCAGTCGTTCTACAGGCAAAAAATAACAAACAGCATTAGCATTTTCAGATATACTGAACTAAATTATGTTATATTGTGATTTAGAAAATTATGGAAAAATTCTTCTACTTCTGGTTTTGAACTATGCCATAATACCCAAAACTATCACCCAATTTAGGTACGGGGAGGTATGGGAAGACGGGTGGAGTGGGAGAAAAGTTGGGAGAAGAACTGATTAAATCAACTGCTCACCAATATCTTAACTAGTCAATTATTTTCCTCACTTTTCCTAGTAGTTATTTTGGTGACAGTTTAGCTTTAATATATATATATATATATGATTGTTCTTTGTAAATCGTGTCCCATAAAGTGATTGAAAATTCAATCCAAATTTTTACTACATTGTACAACCTCCTTCATCTGTCATATCATCAAAGACCTGAAACTCAACTACATTTCTTTTGTACAGAATAAAGCTACTAAAATTCTGGGAAAATGGGAACCACCGATATTGTCTCACTATGTTCATCTTGTGAAAATCAGTTTGGAAAAGATACAGTACCTATTAAGCTCAAGCTCACTAAGGACTACAAAGGCAGAACCCATAAAGTCAGATGTAGTTAGATCTCGATCATATACCTAAAAGGGAAGAAAA
Source organism: Pseudochirops cupreus (assembly GCA_028627135.1). NCBI lineage: Eukaryota > Metazoa > Chordata > Mammalia > Diprotodontia > Pseudocheiridae > Pseudochirops > Pseudochirops cupreus. The sequence continues at coordinate 473,957,215 of CM053582.1, forward strand.
TAAAAATCATCCATAGTTTGCTCATAGTTATCAAATATATTAAAAGTATTATCTGATAAGACATGTTAGTGACTATGAATTGAATTTTTAAAGCTCTGCATATAACATATATGCAGTTATAGAGGACTATATAATATCCCCTATTACTAATTAATAATATACTATATTATTATATGCATCAATATACATGTGTTCTATATTATACTACACTACGATTAATAAATATTGTATTATGTATAATCATATTGTGTTTAAGACAAAATTAACAGATCCCTAGGAGAGGAAGAATTCACTTCACTTCAAGGATTTTACCTCTCAATTTTGAAACATCAAAAGAAAGTGATATAGAGCCCAATTCATATGCATGATCATTTCATATACTTCTTTTCGTATGTCATTTTCAAGTAGGTTTCTTTTTCCATTTGGAACATATTTGTAGAATAAGCACAAATTTGTTAAACACATTTTGTAGCACAACTCATCTGGCTATTTCAACACAGATGTTAGAGCAATTGTTGCTTGCAACTGGTACCTTAACATTCCACTAAGTAAAACATATTTTGAGCAAGAAATCCTTTGTCAGTGATCATCACTGCATTATAGGTAATAACTTTTAGATTCTGAAAGTTTAAATGCAGAGAAAATTATCTTAACTAAAGGTTTCTGTAGCTCATATCCCAATAATATGAGTGCAATGGACATCAGTACATAGAGTACAGAATTTTGTCCTGTATTCAAATTTTTAAAGCATAGCATTTGAATATAAAGAACTCATTTTGTCTAATTAATTTTGTCATTGATCCTCAACAGAGGAAATAAAAGGGCCAAGCAATAGTAATGCTAAAATGTCATATCCATAGATGGTTACCTTAACTCGCAGCTTTTGATCAAGGCTTTGTATTGGCAATATAACTATCTCATCCCAAACTGGGTTCAGGTTCTTGTATATGACTTTGCTTTTGTACAAGGTCTTGCCATTCATCTTAAATTTCACATATGGATCACTTGTACCTTTAAAAAGAAACCGAAAAAAGAACAGGAAGAAATAAGAAAGATATTTTTTAAAAATCAAGGAATCATAAAATAAAGTCCTTCGATGCCCCCTCAAGACTCAATGCACATCCATAAAGTCTCAATGAAAGTCCTCTTATATATGGAGGGCCCCAGGAGCCAAGAAAGAAAAAAAAGATGAGAAGTGTCAGGATAAATGACATTCCTTCTGCCCTGTCAGTGTGTAGAATTTGAATAGAGTTCTCAGTTTTGGTCTGTTTTGTTTTCTTTTCTTTCTTTCTTTTTTAATTCAAGGAAAAAAAATTCACAGGCACCAAGTGACAGTGTCAGAAATCATGGGAAGAAGGCCGTACCTCCCAGGAACAGCAGGGCGTCAGGCAAAAGGGAAAGAAACCACTTTAAAGAGCATGGCCAGATGGTTGACTCTACAGGACCTGCAGATTCTTTTAAAAAAAAAATCTCTGAAGCCCCTGAGATTCAAAAGATGGAACTGAACAATGTTCCCTGAAAAGGAGGGCGTAGAGATTAAATTGACAGTCAATATCTCTTTTTGACTCTCTGCACCTGGAATAAAGCCCTAACATATTGTTCCACAAGGGCCAGCTGAACTCGAAACCAGTTACTCAGCTGGCCGCAGACCTGACATCTCTGACCTGCAATGGCACCTACTGTGGTGCTTTTAAACTGAACCCCAAGGGGATTAAGAGAATCGCTTATTATAATAGCCTCTGAACCCAAATTACAATGAAGACATGAGGAATGGTCCCATACAAAAATGCCTGCAACATTCAAGCCACCAGAAAAAAAAAAAACAAACCACTGGCTAACAGGCAAACTGTCAATGTCAGTATAGTATTATTAGCTACGCATATGAGACAAATATGGGACTTCAAAGGCATGTACAAAATCTATTTGGGGGGGGAACATGAAGCAATTACACAGAAATAAAAGATTTTCCCAATGCACTTTTAAAAGTTAAATTTATTTTAAGAATAATATTAATATCAACTTAAACTTAGAAATAAGAACAGTATATATGGAAATAAAGATTACCATGCAATAACTGCACATAGAAAATATTCATATTTCTAGAAATCGGGCACAATACAGTATACAGGCAAAAAAAACCTTTGTTATAAAATAAATTAAAGTACTCTGCCACTAAATATATTAAATCCTTAACTCCTAATCAATTCTTCAATCCACATTTGTCTTCAGCCACCTTTAGTTGCCTATTCATTCAAACCATTTTGTGTTATTGAGAAGTGAAAGTAGTTTCCAACTATTATATTTAAGTAGGAAGCCCATGCCACAAATGGGCGAGTAAAAACCAAAATGAATAAACAAAAAAACTTGAATAGAATAATTGGGATAATAGTTCAAGGGTATGGGCCAAGGTCATACTGGAAAAAGTCATTTTTGGACAAAAAAAAATAGCCAATAATCTATATATCTACCCTATCATTTTAGTTACTATGAAACACTAATGCCACCCCTTTCTCCCATTCTGGCCTCATTTAGTTAGGAGTGCTGAGAAGCACAGTAAAATGAATGCTTTCTAAGCCATTCTCAGATGGTAGTAAGCAACATAGTGTACCCCCTCCCCCTTTTACTGTACAACAGAGGGCCTCTGGTGAGTCAGACTTTAACAATCATCCTGATATATATATATAAAAAACAGTGGGAAAAAAACTATAATAAAAAGAAGCCTTTAATTAAATGAAATTGCCACTCTGGGATCAGGCCTTCATGCCTGTCAGCTTACTCTCAAAATAAACATCTCAAAACTAGGCCTCAGTGGTGTCACTTTCTCACAGGCAAGGCATACTGGGTAATCCCTAGGCATCTTGACAGCTACATAATGTTCAAACTGTTTCACGGGTGAATGGCGGCACTTTCATGAAAGAAAATATTAATGTTTGGAATTAATAGAAAAAAGGATGATGGTTTACAAAGCCAAACAAGGAAAAAGAGTGTCAAGTTAGTACAGCGTTAATTGTTAGGGAAAATAATTGAGAAGGGGGTGGGGGGGTTGGTGCATGCAGTGGTTTTCTATCTGAGCGTAAATGTCTTACTGTCAGGGAAGTAACATCTCAACTAGGCAGGCTCTGAAAAGGGGTCAGCTGCTCAGGAATACACCTCCCCCACTATACAAATGATGAGGTGACATCTAAATAGGACTTTGACCTTTTTGTTGGGAGCTCCATAAATAATATGGGTCTGTGGCAAAAAAAAGAGGTAATATGGTGTAATGGAGGGAACAATAGACCGAGAGATCTAGGTTCTTGTCCGAGCTACCACTAACAAGCTGTGTGGCTTTAGGCAAGTCACTGAACCTTTCTAGATTTCAATTTCCTCATTTATAAAATGAAAGGTTGGACCAGATGAGAGTCCTGTTCTTAATGCTTTTATGTGTGTTATGGATCTCTTTTGTAGTCCGGTGAAACCTCAGGACCCCTTCTCAGAACGAAATTTGTTTTCTATATTTATACTTTGAGGAAGTGCTCAATTTCAGTTGGAGGTAAGTGAAAATAAAGATGTAATATTTTTCCCCATTGCAATTCAAAAACCCCTTAAATGATTTCTTTCTCCTTCCTTCTCCTTCTCCCTCCCTCCCTTCCTTCCCTCCTTTCTTCTTTCCTTCCTTCCTTTATCCCTCCTATCCTCCTTTATTTTCTTCTTTTTAATGGGATTTGTGATTTATTGGTATAGAGAACTAGCTCCCTTTACAAATGTATACTGGAGTTGTCTTGGGCATTGAGAAGTTAAGTTACTTACTCAGGGTCATATATCCAGGGTAGGTAAAAGGGAGAATTTAATCTTAGATCTTTCTGACTGTAAGGTCAGCCCCCTATCCACTATGCAACATAGTTGGTTTCCTTGCCTTACTTAGCACAGTGCCTGGAACATAGATTTTGTTTAATAAAAGTTTTTTGACTTACCCAAATCTTACAATTCCATGTACCTAGAGAGAACCAAACAGCCTAAAGAAGAATCCGACCTTGATATAGCACCAGTAGATTAAACATTAGGAGGTAAGCGGGTGGCACAGTAGACAGAGTACTGGGCCAGGGACTCAGGAAGATCTGAGTTCAAATTTGGCCTCAGACACTTACTAGCTATGTGATCTGGGCAAGTCACTTAGCCCTGACTGCCTCAGGTTGCTCATCTATTAAATGAGTTGAAGAAGGAAATGACAAACCACGCTAGTATCTGTCAAGAAAACCCTAAGTGGGGTCACAAAGAGTCAGACATCACTGAAATGACTGAACAACAACAAAAGATAAAAAAAAAATAATTGTAGAAAAGCACACATTTCCAGATTACTTAGTAACCTAGGAATAAGAGCACATTAATAACAGTTTTATTTAGTAATAGCTAGACATTTGTTATCTCCTACACAGGAGTGGATGGGTGAAGCAAAACAAATATTTATTGTGGAGTCAAAAGGCCTGGATTCACGTCATAACTCTGCAACTTACTGGTGATCTTAGGTAACTCCAAATAACTCTAGGGCTCAGTTTCCTCATCTATAAAATGGAGCAGGCTAGCCTTGATGACCTCTCTAAAGTCCTTTCAGTTCCAACTTTCTATAATGCTACGTGGTGATAATCTACATTTATGGGGTCCTACAGTTGTAAGTTTCTATGCTGTTTAAACTATGATTAGTTCTACTTCTGCATTTATAAATTGCAGAAAAACACTATATATTCCTCAAAAAGTTTTGTTATAAATTTAAATGAAAAATTATGGAAAAAAAGCATTTAGTTAGTTAGACTATTGGGGGAGGAGGGAATGTACAATTAACTTGCTGACAGATAGTGATGAGAAATGTAAACCAAACAGAACTGATCATCTTTTGAGGTTCTACAATCATAAATTCTGGTGTTTCAACACATAATAAATGTGACATCACTGACTCACACCCTCAAAAAAATTAACCTCACTAAAATTTTTTAACCCTGACAGAAATCAAGAAACATGTTTATTACTTAAGTTATATGCCAATAATCAGAACAATTCTCCGCAGAAAAAGAATTTTTAAATTATAAAATCTTAAATGAAATGTTTTCTTCTCATTATAGTGATTTCTTAATGAAGTTATTTTACCTTTTTCTCTAGGTCCTTTCTGCAATAAGGTTTACAAAGGTAATATGACCTTATTTTAAAAATCTACATGAGAATAATGACATAGAAAAATAATTTCTATAAGGAGAGCAACATTTTAAAGAAAAGCAACTTTTAAAGATTTTAGAACTATTATCAGAACAATAACAAGCCATGTTTCTAGATATCCATACATGAAACATGTTACTCACCTCCTGCCAGAGAAGGTGATGAACTTGGAATTTAAAGTAAGATATATATTTTTGGTCATGCTCAATGTGGGAATTTGATTTTCTTAACTATTCTGATTTTTATAAGATTTTGATTTTTTTAATTGTTCAGTGGGAAAGGGGGACAGAGGGTAAGAAAAATGTTACTCATAGACTTAAATTTTCAAAACTTTCATTGTTTTGTATTATCACATTTCTTTGAGAAGTCAGCATTCATCTACTGGGCCAGAAATGTAGTTAGGGATAGTACACACTGGACTGTATGCTATAGTAGCAAGAGGTTGAAATTCATAGTTGTGCACAGTTATCCTATATAAATTTTACTAGATAAACAGATAAACAGGAGTATGGCCCTTCCCACACCCCTTGGGATAACAAAAGAAAGAGAATGTTTCTCTGTGGACACATTCAGAACCTTCACTTCCTCAATGAAAGAGGTTTTGCCAGGAAAAGTCTCTGAAGATTCCAAATTATTTTTGCATGGTTATCCGTGGACTAAAATTACAGCTGTTTGGGGCTTGCTAAGCACAACAGCTGAACACCAAAAAGTCTGTGATGCTTTTGTAGCAGCTCTTGCTGCCCTCTAGCAGCTAAGCAGAGATTTCCTAATGCAATGGTTACAAACTGCTGCACACGTAATTTACCTTTCATACACTCAAATAATCTTCATGAAAGCTTAGTCCTGATGAATAGTAAAAGTTATATCAAATTTTAGGCTTCTATAACAAACTGGGATCACAAATACTAGAGAAAGATGTCATGAATGTTCTAAGATACCCGTTGATTCATTTTTCCCTACATACTAGGGTGTGTGAATACTCTGAATTTCTGTGACATTTACATACATTTTTGAGGGAGAGTACTTGAGGACGACACATTATGTTCTGCTTTTATATTGTTTTTGTTATGTTCATTCATATATGACTTAAATCGCCAGCCATAACTTTTTCAAAGGCTGGAGTCATAGCTTATACCACATATTTCTGATAATGCCTACCACCCCAGCTTATATCTAATAGGTGACATTTCTATACCATCTATAGATCTACATCTATATCTAATGTGTATCTACATCAGATCACTGGAAATCCAGCATCAGAGCGATAGCACTGTGCCATAAGCATTGTTGTATCACATAATCCCAGGAAAGGAAACAGTCCGTGGCATGGCTAAGGAAAAGCTAAGGAAGAACTCTTCATACCATTGTTTTAACAATTCTTCCATTAGGGAACAATGTTGATATCTGATTCTGTTGATGGGAAAACCTACTTGTACCAAGAGAGTGCCTTATGAGAATCAGTTTTCTCATACAGTAGCCTGACCTATAATCACACCCTTTGAAGACTGCCCTCACCTTCTCCTCTCTATGTAGGAGACAGCAAGGGTGGATAACATAAGGAACAGAGTAGCATAAGTAAATATCCCTTTAAATTCAAGGTAATGTAACTTCCTTCTTAAAGAGGGGAGATATAGATCTAGCTATTTCTTACATTCAATATATCGTGAACATTAAAGTATGATGTAACGAAAAAATGCTCCACTGCTAATCAGAGGTTTCACTTCCCAGTAAAACTGGCTGATGAAACCATACTCAAGTCACAAAGTTACTTTCCCCTTTAACTTCCCCGCCTCCCCCCCCAAATACAACAAGGTAAATAATTTTCATAACCAAAGACAAAATGTAAATAGTGAAAAGTGAAAGCAGCAACAAAATCCTTCCCTGTTTACTCGTCCAGAAATCAACTACTTGTATTGTCTGAGAAAATCAAACATCATGGAGAAACTCCACCGAACTAAATAGAAGAGACATAATATATTAAACCTAAGAATATGTCCTTAGGTTGTGTAGAGTTTGTCTATAATACAGACAGAGCAGTAAACGTGAGGCATCAGAGGCTGCATTGTTTCAGAGTGGCTCCAGGGCATCCCTGAAGCAGTCAGACAGAACCTTAATGAAATATATGTGCTTGCTGACTGGACAGCAGCACGATAGAGAGCAATACAAAATAGGGCAGAGGACCAAGCTCATAATCCAATTTTACAGAGCAAAATGAGCATAGCTTCAAGAATGGTAAAAGTCCTGGGGAATACAGATACAACCAGCAATTAAGGGGCAACAATATTCATCTAATTTGGCCTCAAATGCATTGGAGTGGATAAGGTCCCTTGTGTATCTCTGGGTACATCACTTCAGTTAGGTATATGTCTCTATTACTAGACTATGAGTTCCTTGAGAAAAGGGACTGCCTTTGCACCCCCAGCACTTAGCACAATGCTTTTCATATAGTAATTTTTTATTTATTCATTCATTTATTCATTCACCACTTCTCTATTTTGGTTTTTGGTTTCTTCATTTAGAAAATAAAGATACCGGATTACATTATCTTCAAATTACCTTCCAAGTTTAATATTTTTTAAAGGATCCAAATCTTTCGAGTTTTGACACTTTGAGAGATCAATGATTTCAGTAGTTTGGGTTTTCCCTTCACTGAGAAGAGTCACAATATCTCCTTGTCTTCTCATTCTGAGCAATTCTAATACATGTCTTTCAAGAAATTCTTCATGGTGAATTGACTTGATGTGTCAGCAACTTTTCTCATAAGTTTAGTACCCTGGGGGAAGGAGGCATTGATGTATGCCATTGGGTTATCTGGTTTCTCTCTTCTTGCTATGACTTGTCCATTGACATCTCCACTCATCCAGGCCCCTAGTAATATCTTTTAAGGCTCTTCTAATGGTTAAGTCATCATCAGTATCATATAGTAACATATAGCACTTATGTCTACCATGTAGCTTTCCACTGACTTTTAGATTACTTTGAATAATGATTAGTGTAGTGTTGACAAATTTGCAGAATTACTGCACTATCAAGAATATAGGCTTATATGCAAAATAATATGATGGAAATCTTTAAGAATAATAATAATAGTAATGATACTAAAAATCTCCTTTATGAATTTCCTATACAGAGCCTTGAAAGGCATCACGATATAGAGAAAAGAACAATAATCTTGGAGTAAAGAAAACCAGATTTGGGTCTCAGTCAGGCCTGGCAATAGCTTTATGACCATGGACAAATTATTTTTATCACTCAAAGCTTCTTTCCTCTTCTGTAAAATGGGATAATACAGTTGTACTACCTACCTTACAACATTGCTTTGAAGAAAGCACTTTGTAGAGTCATAAAGCACCCTATAAATGTTCCTCCTGAGGCCAACATGAGAAAGTGCTAAGAATCATTTTGGAAACAAGACTTCTGATAGGATAAATTCAGCTATAGTTATCACTGCCTTCACTGATGCTTTTGAACAGAAGTTATCTGAACCCTTATACTAGAAAGGTAGACTGTTGTGCATTTAAATGATAGATTTGTATCATAAAAATGAGTTCTCAAAAGAAATCTGATTCATAAACATTAAAAATCAGTTTTTTAGTCATTCTCCTGTTCGTTTTCAAATCTAAACTACTATGTAGTACCTAGGGAGCTTATAATGAGTTCTTGACAAGGATATACATAAAGCTTTAGTTACTTTTGTCGACAGGAAAAAAAAAACTAAAAGAAACCGTTCTAGAACATTCATAAGGATAAAAGACAATCTAGAACAATGATAGTAGAAAATATCATTTGCCATAGAAAGGCAAATTATTCTAACACTTTGCTCCTAACTTTTGGAGGATGTTTTGGTTCCAGTTGTAGGGAATGATTGAGGTCAAGAAGGGACCAAGGTCATCTTATCTTAACCTTTGGAATTTCAGAGATAAAGGGTCAGTTCTAGGGTCAGTTTTTCAGATCTACTCTAGTTCGAACTCAGAGCAGTATGGATGACCTTATGGATATTCCTATGGTAAAACTTAACTTTACATGACCTTCAGAGCTGGCCCAATATCTCTAAGTTAATCAGCAAACAGTGCTTTATGATCCAGATACACTGACCTACTTGCAGTTTCTCAAACACATCACTTCATCTCCCATTTTCATGCCTCTGCATTGGCTGTGCTACATACCTAGAATGCTCTGCCCTCTCATTTCCACCTCTTAGTTTTCTTGGCTTCTTTCAAAACTCACATCAAACCCCACTTTCAACTAGAGGCTTTTCCCATTCCCCCAGCTGCCAATACATTCCTTTTTAAGATTCCTTCATGAAATTGGTATCTTTTATATGCACCTACTAGTCACTCACGTATCTCCTCCATTAGAATGTGTGCTCCTTGAGGCAGGAGGAGACTTTTTTTGCCTTTCTTTATATCACTGGTGTGTTGGCACAGTATCTTGCACCATTGTAAGCACTGTTAACCGACTGGCTGTCATGTTATATAGAAGTGAAAAGTATGAAAGAAACCAAACTATCTTCCTCCTCCTACCGTTCTAACTCCATCAATGGTATCTCAATTCTCTAAGTCATCCATGTTCGGGAAATTTCAGCTACTTATATATTGTTCACCATCATACACTGTCATTGAATCACGTTGACTTCTTCCTTCAAAAAATCTTTCATGTATGTTTCTTTCTCCCTATTCCCATTACCTTACCCCTATTTTATTTTTACAGTCTCCTATCAAGTCTTCCTGACTCCAGGCTTTCTTTTTACCAATATGCTTTGCATACTAGTGCAAGATTATACTTGGCACAGTGGCTATATCGTTGGGCCTCAAAGCCAAGAAGACCTGAGTTCAAATCCCGTCTCAGACACTTAGCTGTGTGACCCTGGGGAAGTTATTGATTGTTGTGAGGACCAAATGAGAGAATAATTGTAAAGTGCTTAGCAGTGTCTAGCCCATAGTAAGCATTATATAAATTTTAGCTATTATTCTCAAAATAGGAATTTCACTATGTCATCAAAATGCTCAAAAACCTCCCATGGTTCCTTAGTTCCAGTGCATAAATTCTCCATTCCTCTGTTTAGCTTTTGGGACTTTCTACAAAGTAACATAACATATTTAACTTTATTTTCATTGTTAACTAATATATACTCTTCTTATCTGGGTCAGACTTATCACAGTCCATGAATCTACAACTTCTATATTTTTCCTCATGTTTTCTCTAGGTTTGGAATGCCATTTCTTGAGCCTACCCAAATTATACCTGCTTCATCAACGTCCAGTTCAAATTTGTCTCTTCTGTAAAGTCTTTCATGATAGCCCCAGATGTCACTGCTCTGTTCTTCTGGTAAACTTGCATACTACCTTTATTTTCTATACCTCATAAATAAAAATTTAATTATTGTACGTAATCTAATATTTCTTACTATTGTTCCACGTTTTAGTCATATCTCTCCAATAAGGCTAAAGCTTACTGAGAATAGGGACCATATTTTAGGAATATTCCTTAATATGCTATTTAAGTCTCTCATCATCCAGGCCATTCTTACATTCTGTCAAAATAATTTTCCTAAAGTAAAGGTCTGATCTTACCACTTCCCAATTCGGTAAACTCCTGTGGATTCCTATTGACTATAAGATAAAATATAATTTCTTTCTTTTAAAATTTCTACTTATAAATGCTTAATAAGGTACCTAATTATTAGTATAGTAGTACATATATAAAATTTATTAAGTATTAAATATATATATGCATATATATGGGGATGTGTGCTCAAAATATTTTTATTGATAGAGGGACTCAATCTAAAAAGTTTATAGATCAATGCTTCAAAAGGTATATAATCTGAATACAGTAGATCTAGGACTTTAGAAAAATCCTAAAAGAAAAATTCAATCCAGGGATTAAATTATTTTCCTTTGAGAAATTTTTATATCCCTCTGAGATAGGTACTTAATTTCTGATGAATGCACTGCTGTTCATAATATAACCCAACTCTTGGAAAACTTTCCCAAATCTGATTTTCTTTCCTGAAAAGGGAGTCTTGTGAATATAAAATATTACCCCTAAAACAAAATTTCCACTGATACACTTCTATTTCCACAAATTGAACTGACTCAATCTTAGAAAACTTGTTACCTTTCTAGATGTCTCCCAATTTAAAGGACCCAATATCTAAAAAGAGAACTCACTCTGAACACACTCCAACACACAAGTCCTAAGACTTCTCTTCTATGTTTCCCAAGACAGACGTTCCTTGACAATCTTGCATTGAATTCAATTCAGCTAGCATTTATTAGGTGCTTAATGGGTGTCAACACCGTGCTAGCTACTGGGACTACAAAGAAAAAAAGATAGCTGTTGCTCTCAAAGAGCTTTGAGTCTACTGGGTGAAATAAGATACACACATATAAGAAAATACAAAATATATGTAAAATAATTACCTGGGGAGGGTATATGCTTAGATTTGAAAGAAGCTAGAGATTCTATGCATCAGCTTAATGAAAGGACTACTTTCCTCCATAGGGAATGGTAATTAGAAAGGCATGGAGGCAGAATATGGCATGTCCTTTTTGGAAGACAATAATTAGGCCAGTTTCACTGAAATATAGTGCAGGAATAATGTACAATGAGCCTGGAATGTTAGGAAGAAATAGATTACAAAAGATTTTAAAAGCCAATCACAGGAGTTTGAATTTTTTACTAGAGGCAAGAGTGAGGCACTGGTGAGCCATGAAAAGACCTGTGCTTATAGAAAATCATTTTGGTAAGGAATTAGAGGGAATACTGGAGGTAGGGTGAACAACTAGGAGGTTAATGCAATAGTTCAAGTAAGAAGTTATGAGGATCTGTACTTAGAATGATGGCTCAGTGAGTGGTAGGAAGAATATATGATATATTTTGTGAAGGCAGAATTGACAAGACAGCAACTAATGGAAAGAGTTAAGCAGAGGGAAGGAATTCAGAATGACTCTTAGCTTGCAAACCTGGGACACTAAAGAATGGTGGTACCACTGACAGAAATACAGAAGTTAAGAAGAGGGGAGCATTGGAATGGAAAGGAAAATGAGTCCTGTTTCTGATACGTTACATTTGAGTTGTCTGTAGGGAATCTAAAAGGATATGTTCAGCAGGCAGTCAGTGATGCCTGACATAATTACGTTTTTTGAACCAAGCATATAAAACCAAGAGTTCTTCTCTAACACATAGCTATGTAGAGGCTCAGATGATAAATACATTTGCAAAAGAAGCAATATAAAATATAAACTGTATTAAAATATGCCAAATGATTAATCATGAGAAATAGAAATTAAAATAAGTCAGACCCATTAAATCTGTAAAGAGGATAAATGGCATAGTCAATGTTGAACAGTAACGTACTCTTGGTGGAGCTGTGAATTGCTCCAATAATTCTATAAAATGGTTTGTAATTATGCAAGGAAAACCATTAATCATATCTTTTGATCTACCAATTCTATGATGAAATTGAATACGCTTAGGAAAATCAAAGACAAAAAGAGAGGTCCCACATACAAGAAAATATTCGTAGCAATATTTTTTCTCTCAAAGAAAAAACAAACTAGCAATCAGCCTCCTATTGACTAGGTAATCATGCAACAAAGTGTGGTACGTGAGTGTCATGGGATATTATTGCCCTGGACAAAAGAACGTGAGGAGTTCAGAGAAATGAGGGAAGACTTGTGTGAACTGACAGAGTAAAGAAAGTGGAAGCAAGAGAATAATACTCATCATGACTACAATAATTTAAGTGAAAACATCACCAAAAGGTATCCAAACCTTGATTAAATGCAGTGATCAACCCTGGTCTGAAAGGATATAAAATGAAACGTGTCATTTTGAATAAAACGCAACACATTATATACTGAATGTTTCATATGTTGTTAGACATGGTAATTATGCCTATCTGATTTAACTATTTTACTTTCCATTTTCATTTCTTAGCTAGCTTCCCTCCTTTGGACTTCTCCATCATGGCCATAAGCACCTTGTCATCCTGCAAGATCAAATCAGCCTTAGTGCTTATGTCTCATCAGTGCCCTCTGTGCCTGGGACCCCTCTGAATATAGATGGGGGATTGGACAGCTCTTCTCCAAGGAGAGCCCCAGGCCAGCCGTCTTTTCTTTTCCTACTATCTTTGTACCCTTCATCATGCCCAGCCCAATTACCTTCCCTTCTCCCCACATCCCCCTTCCTTTTGTGTAATATTTTTCTTCCTTAGATCGTAAGTTTCTTGAGGGCAGTGAGACTCCTTTTTCCCCCTCTTATTTATATCCCCAGTGCTTAGCACAGTGCCTGACATACAATAAATTATTAATTAATGTTTATTGACTTACTGACTTTGTATAACTGCTTTCCTTTGTTCTATGGGGGATAATCTTATTTGGAAATGGTTGTGCTATAAAAACAAAAAGTATCGATTAATAAAAACTCTTTTTTTTGATCAACAAAATTACTGTACTAGACTGTCTTGTTCTTGTAATACTTGATGCCCTTAGAGGCTGCTGAGGTATGTCGGGTTCACTGCCTCTATGCTAGAAGGCCCCAGATGGCTATATTTTATCAATTCTTTTCCACATTTTCAGCTAGGTCTTGATTAGTTCACATAATGAATCCATGGAGTGGTTGAATTATTCGAATTCTCACTCTATATTTCAATTGGACTAGAACCAACTATCAAAATTCACACAATTATAACTTTGCACTCAGTGTGTTATGCTCTAACACCTCTGCCACCTCCCTTATGAATGGCCATGAGCTAGGAAACTAAAAAATTGACCTTGTCAGAATATTTTTTTTTAAAAAAGCTCTGAGTGAGGAGTAAGTTTTCATATCAGAGCTTTGTGATAGGTACTTTCCCCTATTTAAGAAGAATTTTATATTTATTTCCAGGTTCACTTCTCTGCTCTCTAGATGGCCTAGGTTCCCAGAAATCTGATCTTCAGATAAGTGAACATTACTAAAAGTAGTATCTTATAAAAATTTCAAAAGGCTTTTATATATTTTGTCTCTATATAATGTGTTCCTCCACAAAGATCTAATTCTAGTGCCTCCTCATGATATAGAGGTGACCCTGGATTTTTGAAGACTAAGCCAGCAGAATACATGCTCCAGGAAAACTTAGTAATCAAAAGGACCTTTGCTTGTGTACAGCCCTAAGGTGGACTGGACACCTAATTATATATTTTTAGAACCATTCTACATTACTGTAGACAAATTCATTACTAAAATGTTAATTACCAAATGAAAACACACACACACACACACACAAATTTCTCATTAGTTTAATCTAAAAAGTCATATATTTTCTTTCTTTCTTAATTCTATTACCTGCTATGTCTTCTGTTCTCCTCCGTCCCAAACGGCAAACCACTATTTCAGAGTCATAGCTAATGATTCCCTCCCTTTCTTTCCTCATGTTTCCCTTTCTTTTCCAAGGGAGCCAGGGTTTAACCTTGTAAAACAGAATAATGAGGCTCAGCATGAGAACAGCAGCCAGAAATCTCATTGTTTGACAAACAAAATCTGTGTTGGTTTTGGGGTTTTTTTGGCTTTTTGGAGGGGGAAAGGCAGGGTAATTGGAGCTAAGTGACTTGCCCAAGGTCACATGGTTAGTGAGTGTTAAGTGTCTGAGGCCAGATTTGAACTCAGGTCCTCCTGACTCCAGGGCTTGTGCTCTATTCACTGTGCCACCTAGCCACCCCAAAATCTGAGTTTTAAAATGAAATCTAAACAAAAGTAAATTATCAGAGTCAAGTTAGATAGCCTTATTTATATAGTACCTTTATCATCTGAACACACTTTGCAATCATAGATTGTTTTTAATAGCAGCACCAAGAGGAAGTTATTGCCAAAAGTATTCTGGTCACTACAAGATTCTCAGTCCTCACTCCTAGCTAGACTCCTAGAAACTTGTTGATAGGAGAGACTGAAAATGTTTCTTTAGAAATCATCTGCTTAAGTAATGTACATTTTTACCTTAGATTTCAGCAAAAGGAGAATGAACAATATTTGACTGCTGTTTTCTTAAATTTATTTTATTTTTTATTTTGGCACTTGGGGGAAAGATCTAGCACTTGAAAAGGTCTAGATGAATGATGTGAGTATTAATGAGTAATTAGCAATTCTTTACTTGTATTTGTCTATGACTATGGTATCAATTGAATTAATCAATAAGCATTTATTAAACACCTACAATGTGTCAAGCACTGTGCTAAGCACTGGAGATACTGAGATAAAAATCTCTTTCTCTGATCTCAAGGAGTGTGCATTCTATTGGAAGTGACAATGTGTATATATGAATACACACAAATATTTATCAAAATAAATGCAAGGTAATTTATGGGGCTTGATAAAAGTGTGAGTAGCTGAGGAGAATGAGGAAAGGCTTTCTGCAGAAGGTGGTACTTGAGCTAGGTTTTGGAGTAAACAAGGGATTCTACCGGAGGGAGGATGAGGAAGGAATAGTCATAAAATATACCATGGAAAAGGCACAGAGACAGCAGATGTAAGGTCATATGTGAGGAATAGTAAGAAGGCAGCTGGGCCAGACTACATGAAGGGGAATAATGTATAATGAGCCTGGAGGGGTCGGTTGGGGCCAGGTTGCGACAGGCCTTAAATTCCATCCACAGGAGTTTATATTTGATCCTAGACACAACAGGGAGCCACTAGGGGTTACTGAGTAAGAGAGTGACATGGTTGAATCTGCGCTTTAGGAAAAAAAAATCTGTTTGGTAGCTCCATGGAGGATGGATTGAAGAGGGTAGAGACTTGAAGCAGCTGAACCAATTGGAAGGTTATTGCAGTGGTCTAGGCAAGAAGTGATTATGACATTTAAGAAAAAAATTTGTAGAACCCAATTACCAATTTGGAAAATTAAGCCACATGACCTCACAAATGCACTCTGCAATTTACTAGACACAAATGCCATATCCTAAAATAATAAAAGAAATAAAAGAGAAACCACATTTCACACAAAGAAATAGGAAATGATGAAATTGAGGAAGACCAAAAAAAGGGAAGTAGCTAGCCACTTACAACAGCATATAAAAGCCAAACAAAGTCACTTCAAAAAAAATAAAAAAACAACCTAACATGATTATACTCGGGGTAAAACAAGAAAAGAAAGGCAAAACAATGGAAGAATGAAAAACCAAAAGCAAGCAAATGGGAATGAATAATATTATGGTACTGATTAGAGCCTGAGAAGGAGATTAAATATAAAAAAATATAAAAACAGCCACATAAATGCTATGAGCTACAAGAATTATAGAAACAGTTCCAAATATTCAAAACACATCAAATGGCCTATAAAATCTTTATCTACAAAAATTAAACTTGCCACAATGGTCATTAGAATTTATCCATAACTGATAGAAATACATTTCCTTCTTTTGTTTTAAAACAAGTCTTTTATTTTCTTAAAAGCAGTATACACATCTGACTAGATGGAAACACAAAGTAATGAGCCAACATAACAACATTTTCTTTTAATTAAAATAGGGCATTGATAAATAGGAAGCATGTTAAAAAAATCTTTCATTCACTGACAGAATAATAAATAGCATAATCATAATCTTAAGAGATGAAGGGCAGAGGAGAATGGACTAGACTAGCCTAATACTGTCATTTTAAAGATGAGAAAAGTGAAGCCCGAAGAAGTTATGTTATTTTCTCAAGATCACACAGTGGGTTAGCATATAGAGAGAATGAGAAATCAGGTCCTTTGCCTACTGGTCTGGTTGTATATCTACCATGATACTTATGTAAAATATTATAAACCATTCCTGAGTTAGAAAAGCAACTTGGTATAGTATGAAAAAAATTCTAAGCTTGAGTCTGGAACTTCTAGATTCAAATCCTACCCATCATACTTACTAGCTACATGACCCTGGGGCAAGATTCTTAGATGTAGTTGTTCCACTAGAAAATCCATGGGATTTAATAAGCAATTCACCCTGCTGACAAATTCTGCATTCATGTATATAAGTGGAAGCCTTAAGAAGAAAAACCTATAAACTAAGTTAGGAACATCTTTTATGGATATATATGCATATTCATAATTATATACTCAAAGTCTTCCTTATCATCTGAAAATTAAATACAGCTTTGTTTGAAAAATAGACACTTGGCTATTTCTGAACATGGTGGCCCGTTCCTACTGTTACCGTCACAGATAGCTCATGAGTTTGCACAAGAACATTTAAAGATTCACACTAAACAAAATTACATTAATCTGTTAATTTCTGGGTCTAACACTGTAGGGGAATTTAGTAAATTGTTTTATTAAGATTACTATTTTGGGAGTTGTTCACTTTTCCCTATTGCAGGACTTTGAAATGACCACGAGAGGGCATCGACATACTATACTTTCCTATCTGCAAGTGGCAATCTGTTACAATCGGCATCCAAACCATAAGGCTGAAATGGCATTTGAACGAAGGAACTAATGTTTTCCAAAGGAGTCATACAAAATCCTCTGAACACACAAATATAAACTGAGAATTTATGGCTCGCACAAGTTGTACTCTGATAGGACAGACTTAAAGATTGAAATGCAGTGATGCATGGAATAAAAAGTTTTACATATGCCTTCTGTTAATGCCTAGTCTAGCCCTCTCGTTGTAGAGATTAAAAAAAAAAATTGAGGTCCACAGAGATTGTGTCCTAGGGAGCCATCAATACTTTGAATATTCACCTTTGGAAAGTTTTCAGATCAATGAATGATACCATGCTTTTGGTTCTGAAAGCCAGAGATTCAGAACTAAATTATATAGTGCTATAGCTCTCTCCATCTAAAAATATTCAAATCAAGAAATATTGAAAGATGCTTACCTGGACCAATAATATCACATCTACTCTGCTCAAGGGTATCATTCAAGAGTAACTGGAGCACAGCTCAGTCTCAGGTCTTTGATGATCAAATGCTTTGGGAGAATAAAAATATTCTAGGGAACTGTTCTTTCTCATTATTTTCTTAGTTGGAGGAAAGGAAAGGCAGGATACGGGGAAAAGGGAGGGATTTAAGATATAACAAAAGAGATAAACTGTTTTTGAAAACAGTCCAGTATTTAATATTTACTGCTATCTAATTATGATCTCTGTGATGTTCTCCAGTGTTTTTATAAATTTGTATTATGAACGAACACACACACAGAATATAATGTGGTGTGGTGTGGCAGCATTTCACACTGCTTATCCCATCTCCTTCTTACTATAATCTTCCTCTTTGATTTCCGTGGCTCTGCTGTCTCTAACTCACCTATTACCACTCTTCCAATCACTTTCATTAATTCTTCATCATCTTCTTACCCTCCAGGTGGAGACAGCACCTGAGTCTCTGTTGTTCTTCCCCCTTGACTTCCTTCTACTTATATTGACCCAGTAATATCATGACTTCCATTTTTAACACCTGAAGATTACTACAAATCTTAGACTCCATAATTCTACTCCGCATACCTCCTCTCAAATCCTCCAAATGAATTCAACAAAAATTTATCAGACATCTAGTATATGCAAAATGCTGGACCAGGGAAGATACAGAATTTAAATAAGATACATTCCTTGACCTCATGTAGCTTATAGGTTCTGAGGGAGCTTTTATTCTGGGGGGTGAGGCAGACTGTTGAAAGACAGACCTAGGGTTTCATTCTTACAGGAAGCTTTCAGTTAGGAAAACCTCTCTGCCAAAGCAAATCAAGGATCATCCTGCAAATTATAATCTTTCAGAATTTTCTGAGGGCACTGAGAGGTTAAGGGATTTGCCCAGATTCACACAGCCAGTAGGGATTAGAGACAGAACTTGAACCCAGTTCTTTTTGACTCCAAGACTGCTTCTCTATCCACTATTTCATACTGTCTCTCTTTATATAATAAACATATGCACACATACATATATAGAAAATGGAATATGTAAACATATATATATATATATATACATATATATGGGTCTATCTATGTGCATGTATACAGAATTACTCTGGTACATGTATTTTATTTATACATACATTATATATAGACAATGTAGTATAGTGAAGAGTATGTATATACATACCTGTATGTTATATATGTATATATACATATATATGTAAACATACAGAAGCATATATATAAAGCTTAGGTATGATTTATGTTTTGGTTTCCTCAGAAGTATATAACAGGTTTCCAAGCTCCTGTCCAGGTCCACAATGTACAATATGAGTATCAGCTATAGGATCATAAAATAGCATTTATCTCCCCTGCCACACAATATACATATAAACACATATGCACATTCATGAACATTTAAACACACGTATGTGTGTATACATATGTATGTGTGTGGTTTTTTACCAGAAGTTTTTGAGATGTTCTGGGTAATTTTTATATGTGTAACTGCAGAATAAATAGTCACTCTAACACGGACTTTGGTCACTATTTCTGTACCTTTAAGAAACAATAAAAATCTTAGTTAACTGTAATCTTTAGTACATTAACTGTCATGACTTAGAGAAAGTTTCTGTATTATGAGAGGAATGAGACCACTTATTTCATGAGGAAACTTGGAAAGCTAACTGGCACCTATGAAGACAAAGTCTATGAGGGACCCAGAGAGTTGTCATCTTTGAGAAAGCCTAAGGAGACATTTTGACTGATGTGACACTCACTTTCCTTTTGTGGAGTAGCTACGCTGTGGAGAAGATGCTTTGAAAATAGATCTTAACTGCTTTCTTGACAGAATGTATTACTCTGGGATTGTGTTTCCAATGTGCATGGACGCCTTAAACAATACCTAGAGGTGTATCTGGTTGCGACCCTTCTCACAGCAAAAACATTATTGAAATATTCATTTATGTTCTTGCATCATTGGTTAATGTTAATAAAATTAGATAGCTAGTAACACTGATGTTTTCCTAGTTCTATGAGAGTAGAGTTTGAGAAATAGGAGAGAAACTTATGGGAAAAGAAGGTTTTTTGTTTCTTTTTTTTTTTCCATAAACTAGAGAGAGGCTAAGAATTAATTCTGTATTTGTGGTAAGTTATCAGACAATATCAGAATATGACCTCTGAACCCAATGTGAGAAGATTAATAAGGTAATGTAGAATGTGGCAGGCTAAGTGGTGAAGGTTTGGTACATTTTTTAGAATACATTAGAAGTGTCGCTTTCTACTTGTAATACATACTGATACTTTTTTCCACAGGATTGACATATGAAGATTAGTAAAAAATAACCTTGCTACATGTGGGATTCTTATCCCTATTAATTGTGGAGTGGAAGAAGCTTGACTTCATGCATATGTATACATGTCAGAGGAACACAGAGAGTGTGTGTGTGTGTTCTTTAATAGGGTTATTAAATTTCTGTATTGCTATTGAGGAAAAAATAAGGTAGGAGTTAGTGAGGCACCTTTTGGTTGAAAGTAAATATCTCATTAAAAAACAGAGGCATCCAAGAGTTGAATGGGCTTGGCCTAATAAACACTGAGCACCCCATTGCTGGAACTATGGGATGAGAAAGTAGAAAGTGCTTCGAGTTCAGCCTATACTTACGCACCTCAGACTCTTTTGTCTCTTAGTCATCTTTATATGTATAAAATGCTCATATACTTTGTATGGGAACATGTCATAGATTATTATTTATCATAATTGATTTAGAATTCATGCTATCAGCTACATAAATCAATGGATAAAATATTTATTACAGGCTTAGTATAAGTCAGGTTCTATATGAAGGCCTCAGAGTACAACTAAAAGCAAGCAAGACAGTATCTGTCTTTTGAGAGTATACATTCTAAAGGAGAAGACAACACCCATAGGGAAGAGGTGGCCAGGGAGGATTGTTTTTGATAGGAAAATTATAGGAATGGAGATTGGAGTTATTATAGTCACTAATTGACAAGTCCTTTCTAGGAAGGTCAGTGTTAATTTAATTACTGTTCTCAGAGCTGGAGTTGCAAAGTATATGTGGAAGAAAGTGTATGCTCATCAATGTTGGTACTGTTTTCTGATCCACTAATAATCAGTTCTTTCTAAGTACATACATTCAGACTAAGGCAGCACAAATCCTTACAGAGGGAGTATATCTATAGAGATAAGCCAGACACTGATAAGTCCCTGTTCTTCTTCCAAAGGAGTTAAACACACATTTTGTTTTTATTTCTTCCCAGGAAATACTGTCAGGTATTGCACCCAGGATATCTGTAATGGAAATGGAAAAATGAAGACCTTCCCTGTCCCCTAATAGACCAAATGTAATCACATGGAGTCTGTGGTGAGAGGAATTTGCTGAAGGGTGGAACAGAGCACACAGGAAGCTGGGAGTCAGAGCAGTTAGAGCTGGAGTGAGAAGAAGACCCACCTAAGGAGACACTTAGGCTTGTGTTTGTTTTGTCTCTGCTGTGACAGTTAGGCTGGTAGGCGTTTGTTTATGGGAAGTCTAAAGGATGATATGACTCCCTGCTGTGCTATGGTGTATTAACTTCTTTGTTGATATGATGGTTTGGCTTTCTGGTTTGGGGATTCAGTTTTCTGGTGTCTGAATAAATAGTTTGCTTCTGTCTTCTATATGGAGAGTCTGTTATATCTTGCAGTTGGGAACTATGCTGGCATATTCATAGTCATCCTCGATGCTATGAATATTGAGTTGGTGCTACAATATCTCAAAAAACCTACTGAGTTTCAAAAGAAAGCAACATACAACATCAAAACAAACAAAGAACCTTGTTGTCTAAGTACACACACTGGCTAAAGGCTTCATCTGTTATATATCAGTTCTGTGGCACCTTGCTGAGTTCCTTTCTGTGCCATAAAACAGATGATGGGAGCAATACCTTCCTGTCAATCCCACTATTTTTTGGATGGGTTCATTGACATCAGGTTTCCTATCCTAACATACAACAATTTATCCTCCTTTTAAGCTCCTCATGTGAGGTATTCAAAATTGTTCATGCCTCAAGGTGAATAGTTTGATTCTTCACTTCACTGCCATCCAGTGCAAATACAGTAGATTAAAACCAAACAACTTCGCAAGCATCCCCATTTTTGCCTACAATCACCTAGTAAGATATTCTGTGGAAGCAATCATCTACTTTTTAAACTTTAAGTGTACAATCCTTAAGGTTCCTTCTAATTATAAGCCTTCTTGTTTACCTAAGTTGTTTCTACCTGAAAGCCATGAAAAAAAGAGCAAATTTTCATAGCAAAAGGTCTAATTTCAGAACACTGTAATCTTAAGAGAAAAGGTATAGAGGAGGTATTAATTATATAGTACTCCAAGCAACACTGGGCTGTTTCCAAAGAATAGAGAAGTTAGCCACAAAGAGTTTTTCTTCTAGATTGAGAAATGGAAACTGTATTTTGATGGTCCATGGATAAAAATACTAAGTACTTTGTAATTAGGTCCATGACAAATTTGAAACCTTCTTTCAACCTCTCTCTCACTTTGAGTCACCAATCAATAGCTTCAATCAATATCTTCCATACTTTCCATGTATACCTTGGACTTTGCGGCCCAAAATAAAATCAAGAGTATTATACTTTAATGCTGACTTTCGTCTCAGTATCACAAAGCAATAATAGACATAATTAACTATCTAAGAATGTCTCTAGGGCAAAGGTGCTAAATATTGCTGTGGTTTGTAGGTGTTGCACAGAGGGAAAGTAGATAGCGATAAAATTTGCAAAGATTGTTGCTAAAGCAAGCAGAAATCACATGGCTATACATGCCAGAAAAATTGTCTTCGAAATCCAGGGACCTGAATCCTAGTCCCAATTTTCCACTAACTGTCTGTGTGATCATAAGCATGTCACTTGATCTCTCTAGGCCACAATTTTTTCATTTGTAAAATGAAGATAATGAATTAGACGGTCTCTCCACTCTTCCCTCTAGCTCTAGTCTTCTATGATTTCTCCTGCCTCATTATGCTTTCCTAATATGCTCTTTGTATTTGTCATGTTAAAAATGCTTACATATCCAAAAGTGTCTGTGATCTCATCAGTGTGGATGTTCACTCCATGATGCAGAATTAAAACCTATCCTTTCCCGCTCACCCCTTGTGACTCTGGTATTGTCTTTTGTATAAGATCGCAGGGGATCTACCTACCATGAAAGTTTCTACTCACCTTCTACTGGTAGAGCACTTGGACTCTCTGCCTGTTACCCGTTACCCTAATCTCATGACCAGCCCATCTTTTCTTGCCATCACCCATTTTCCTGATGACATTCTTTACTCTTATTCTTCTTCTAAGTTCCTCAGTGATTATATTTTGCAGCATACCCACCACAAGCCTCTCCATTACCTTCTGTGGAATGTTTCTTTTTAACAATATAGAGACAGTGTTTCATGTCTTAGAATCACAAAACAACCCTGGTATAGAGTTAGTATTAAAAAAATTGGTCATTTGTTTCTGGGAGAAGCTTGACATTATTAAAGTACATTCACAGTTCCCTGAATGAGATCCAGCTCATATTCCTCCTAATTTTTAAGTCTGATTACAATTCATTGTTCACTTGTACTGTCTGTTCTATATAGACATATTGATTGATAACTGCTACAGATTTTCCATTCAAATATATGCTATAAGCAAAGGAGAACCCATTCCTCATTCACTTAGCCTTTCTGAGTGAATGGTCAGGACAAACTCTTCAGTGGTTATTGATCTCTTCAAACAAACTCTGTGTTGTTCTGGAATTTGATGTAGCAAGACCAATGTAATCCACCAACAAAATAATCTGAAGCCGGTATCAATCTCAAATAGAAATGAAGGCACTAAGCTGTACCTAAGGATCCTTGCACATTACATATTGACTTAAAAAACTATATAGTAAAATCTATATTCTAATGTATGTTTCCAAATTATATTTTATTTTGGTTTGGATTGAACTCAGGATTTCACTGGTGGCTTAGGAATTTGGCATCTCTATTATAGAGGACCTCACCATTCATAGGGAGTTCCTCTTCAACTGAAAGACTGTGATAGCCCTCCTTCTTCATAGTTATATAACAGCTGTAATAACTTCTGATGATCAGACATCTCCCTATTTTATGCCTTGTCTAATTTTTATGCTCAGATGACCACCGAACAAGGATATTTCTGTTGTATTTTTCAAGGAATCTTGAATAATGTTGATGCATGGATGGAAAACACTTTATTGTAATACTGTATTTTGTAACTGTATTGTTGACACAATCTTTTAATCTACTGTGGCAAATGCTATTTCACGATTTAATAATAATAATAATAAGACAGGTATCTACTATTATTACCTAGGTATTTTAACCACTTCAAAAATATGGCCCACAAATTGGGTCTCAAACAAAACAGGTCAAAACAAGCCATGTTCTTAGTGTAAATCTGGTAAGAAATAAAAAATAAAAATATTTCCACATGCTGACAATGAAAAATAGAACCAAGATACAGGCATCTCTTATACAATGGAGATGAACAATGGTATAAATGATACAAAATATGGCAAAATTCAAACTTTTCTGCCTTAGATTGCAGATATTCTCATACTATCCCCAAAATAATTTCTGACCAGCCTAATCTCCCACGACAAATGTACCACATTCTAGAGTTGACCTGAACTATTGGCTGGACCAAACATTTTGTCTATGTCCTAATTAAAGTACCCATAAATCTTACATTAAAGCCACTTAATGAGGTGTACATCTAACTACTAAATGGGTCCCAAATGGACATTTAGAGGTGGTGGGAGAAGCAACCTTATGATGGGGAAATTAGGAATCCATTATTTTCCACCACTGAGAAGTAGTCAGTCACCTGGTAAACAAGAAATATGACTATAAAATCCAGAAGTATTTGTTAATCTCCTTAGCAATAGCAAACTTTTTTGCGTGTTGTCTTTGTATTCCCTTCACCTAGTCCATGCCTTTCACATGTCTGGCACTTAGTTAGTGCTTTCAGAAGACAAACAGCCAACTCTTGAAGCCAAATTCTACTCAGGAAGAAAATACAAATATAAGAAAACAACCTCATCAAAAACTATGCCAGCATCCCCCTTCCTTTCCTTGTAAACATGAGGCAACATGGGTAAGGTACTGCATGGACTGTCAGACTCCACTGATGGGTGCTCACTGTTGCTGAAGTGCTTCCCTGTCTTCTTTTTCATCCTTCATGTGAAGTAAGATAGATTCAGAGATAATGGCAAAGTAAAAAACAAAAGAAATAAAGAAATTAATTTGGAAGAATCTATGCAAAGTCAGTCTTTATAGGCAAGGATCTGAAAGAGGGTATTAGTCTGTGTAAGATTAAAGCTTAGTCCTTGATGAGCTGATCGGCTGTTATTTTACACACACACACACACACACACACACACACACAGACACACACACACACACACACACACACCCCAGGTTGAAATTTTTCAGAATGCAAAGGGCAAAAGACTTACAAACAGCTTTATAATTCACAAAGAAGTAGGGATATTTGCAAAACTGAATTATTAGGTAGGAGAAGAAACGATAACTAAGAACTAAGCAGCAATGCCAATAAAACATATGCATATTACAGTTTGTGAACTTTAAAATGAAGGAGAAGGTGTCAAGCTGGAGAAAAAGGCAGGGGACATTTGCTTATTTTTTCTTTCCCTGGAGGTTGGTTTGACTGACTGACTGAGTACTGGGCTCAGTCTCTCTATAGGACCTAGGTTTTCAACATACTCTATACCTGGAGCCCAGGAAAGATATTTTTACTTTTCTGGATTCTTTGTGAAGGTATTTTACCTTTAAGTTTTAGTTTCAACTTCTGTCTCTCATATTATATCATTAACATAATAGGTTTCTGTCTCTCACCTCCTTCTCATCAACATTTGCTCTGTCATTACCTTTTAATTGATTATAGCTTATTGGCAGAAATACTTCATGCAATCCCTCTAGAAAACAGTAATTCAATTAATATAATTTACCATTAACAATGATTTTCATATTTATCTTTAAACTAAAATGTACTCCAAGTGGTTGATGTTAAATTCTATAAATTTAGAACATTCGAAAGCAATAGTAAAAATGTATGTGGCATATAGAATTTAACTTTACACTGATAATTTTGGATAAATTTTAGTTCAAGGATAAACATTCAAAATTACTCTTCATCAAAATAGGTTTAAAAAAAACAACCCAAACTTTTGAAATTAGCTAATAGGCCACATAAAGGCAATTACATGAACTATTGGGTATAATCTTCCATGAGGCACTATGGCCATTATTTTTAAAATCCCACATACAAAAGACTCCTAAAACATTTTTTAAAAGAAGAAGCTCATATGCACGGAAGAAGACTTTTAAAGAAATCATACTCCTTGTTTTTCTATTTTTGTGCCTTTGGTTCATATTATTCCCTCTTTCTGGAATGGCTTTCATTCCTCAGCTCTCCCTTTTCCATTCCTAACCCTTGTTCAATTTGATCAACATGTCAAATGATATTTCTCAAATCCCCTCAGTCAGTGTGTGTTCCCTGTCCTCCTCTGAACTCCCAAGACACTTGGTGTATATTGGTTTTATTGGAAGAATTCAAGAAGTCTTTTAGATGATTGGTGACGATGAGAATGCAAAAGTTTATAAAATATATTGAACAAAGTGGGGAATCAAGTCTTGAGTATAGTTTACCACAGCCATTGGTCATAAGGTTTATTTTACTCTTCACAGGCTCTTGAACTAAGTGAATATTTCTGAAATAAGTTAAACCTATTTCCACAAAACAGAAATGTATTCTAGGGCCAGAGTTCTAAATAACCAGTTTCTCAGTGTTGATTTGTCTTTTTAATCCTATCTAGTTAATTGTTAACATTCTCAGTTTTAAAAAACAGAAATGATAATAAAAGAATCACGGATGGGCATAGCAGGCAAAATGAAGCTTCTTACAACTCAGGTCCTTCATTCATTTCATAAACCTAGACTACCTTGATTATAATAAAGCTTAACAACCAAAAATATAATAATAAATCAAGGTCGTTTGGCTTTTGTACAGCAAGTCTCCCTTCAGAAAACCATTAATTTGGAGATGAGAATTTATAAGACTAAAGAATACAACATTTTCTTGACATTCAAGGACACTGACCAATTAACTTGGCAGAAGCAAACTCAAATTTTAAAAATTACTTCATTTCAATTTCTTATGATTTCAATCACTTCCTCACTGCATAACAAACTTGGTTGTTAATTCTACCTGTCTATTCCTACTGTGACAAATTCAGATATCAATATGGAAGATGGCCAGGCCAAAAGTTCAATAGAGAGGCAGGAAACAAACAGGTGTGCATTATTGGTCAAAAGTATTTTCTTTACATATAAGTGTTACTCTTTATCAGAAAAGTCCTAATAACTTTTAAGGTTCTTTATTACCCATTTTTCTTCTGTTAATCATAGCTTGCTTCCTAACATGACTAACAAAGCATCTCTGGCAACCTCTAGAAAATACCAAACTCCCAAATAAGATGTAGCTGCAAAAAGTTATCATCCAACAAAATACCATTTGTGAAAATTTAAGGTAAAGGCAGTAGTTAGAGTATTTCCAGAAGTGCACCCACACAGTCATTTGTTAATATTTTCCAAAAACTAATGCCATCAGAAAGTTAATGAACAAGTTTGTGAACTCCTTTCCTACTTGAAAATATTTAGATATACTTATGCCTAAAGACATATAGAAGAAATTAGAGGCAGAATTTGATAAGAAATGCAGATTAACAGTTCAGTACCTGAGTTGAAAGGAAAACATGGAAAAAAACCACAAATAGTATATCAAATAAAACTGAGTCCTTACCACAGCGGTCTCTAATGACAAGGTTCCTGCCTTCTTTCAGGTGTATGGTGAGGAGGTAAGCAAAAGGGCTGGGGAGGTTACTTAAGCAATCTCCTGCTTCTTCTAGAGTCTATAGGAGATAGAGAAACCATTTACTTTGTTTTTTGATTTGTAAGCAAAAGAACACACACACACATGCCTGCACACAAACACACATCACACACACGCACTGCACAAAAAAAGCAGACAAAAACTGTATTTTCTTCCTAAAGGAAGGAAAAATTGCTAAATATAGTGACTTGTTTTAAGGGTAAAGAATTGATAAGTATGGTATAAGTTCTATACACACATATCCGGTCACACATACACACACACACACACACACACACACACACACACACACACAGAGAAATGGTATAAGTTCTATACACACATATCCGGTCACACACATACACATACACACACAAAGACACAGACACAGACACACGGACAGACAGACACACACACACTTTAATCCTCAGACTGTATAATCCTATTCCTCATATGTTACTTACTAGGTGAAACCTTCTTTGATTTCCATTAGTAATGAATATTATTTTTAAACCTCAGGCCGTCCTTTGTTTTGCTTATACTTTAGTCCTACTAGAGAGTATGCATCTACTATGTATTTATCATCCTTTGTGTAACTGCTGTAGCCTCATTAGATGGTGAGATCCTACAAAGAAGTGCCTTTCTGGTCTATCTGGACATTGCCTAAGCACAATACTCTGCCCACGATCAGCTCTTACATACAATACCATCCATTAACTCAGTCATGAGATTGCCACAGAAAGTTAACATCCGGAGAATTGAAGAAATTGTTGATATCAAGTCACTGCATGTTTATTACAAAATGATTTACAAACTCCATAAAGGAGGTTGGTTAGGATTCAATATTCTATATAGAGTCAAAAACAAATTCAATCCTAACTTTACTTTCCAGTAAACATTTCTTTAGAATTATTTACTTGGATGCTAGAGAATTTAAAAATAAAACAACCACAAACTCACAGATTGCTCTTCAAAAAGCTGGGAGGTCATTGAAGTATCCAAATCACTAGATCCACCTGGATTCTGTTGTTAAAAAAAAAGTTTTTTTAAAACCCTGATAATAAATCAATTGAAAGAACTAAGCAGACTAATAAATAACATAGAAAGACGTCTCTTTGCTTGCTGAAAGTACTTCATCATCTTTGAACATTTGACAGACTAAAAGCTTATGCCTGGATCAGAAGATTCTGAAGATGGCTCCTCACTCGGACTCTCGCTTTGCAGATGTGTCGCTTACATATTTTAATTCAGCTGAATCTAGGAAGTACTTAGCATGTTAATACTTGTGTGGTAAAACTACGGTATGATGTGGTTGACTAGTTCACAGAATGCTTTGGGCAGAACATTGTACTCAGTAACTGAAACATAAATAAAGAAAATAAAACGGGGAGCTCTCCCAAATGAGGCCTCACGGTACTACTCTAAACGATCCCTCTGTGGAATTTGTCATCCTGTCTCAAGCTGTTAGACTGCACATTCACTAAACCAGAGAGTGGATTTCCATGAGCTCTGAGTTAAAGACATCTTCTAGGCAAGGTGGTCATTGCATGACATAGAACTGGAGAAAGACATTTGGAAGGACCTCAGGTCATCTAGTCTAATTCCTACCAAATCATAAATCTCACCTACAACGTTCTTAATCTATAGTATTCAGCCTCCGCTGAAAGGGATTCAGGGACCAAAAATTCATTATTCCTCCAGTTTGGGACTGCAGTAATTGCCAAGGATACACACACACACACACACACACACACACACACACACACAGAGACACACACACACACATATTTTCTTTCTTTCTTTTTTTTTTATTTGTTGACTCAAAATCTGACTTCCTCTAACTTCTAATGAATGGCCCAGGACCATGTGTCATGAGTTTAACCGCTTTCCACATAAACACCCTTTGGATATTTTAAACTAGATATCATGTGTCCTCTCCCCAAATTTAAAAAGAAATGAACTCTCTTGAGTTCATTGAAGTGATCATCCTGCTGCACAATATCATGGTTCTTCAATATCCTGGTTGTCCTCCTCTGGATATAGGAAGCTTATAAATATGTCAGTTCATTTCCTGATTTGAATATGTCAAGAAAGACACAAAATTATGCCACAGACTAATGAAACATGTGGCTAACAATGCTTCCTTAAATTTGCATAGAACTTTATAGTGAAAGTGCCCTTGCATCTACTGTTTAATTAAATTTAATCTCAGTTGTAAGGGAGCTCAGAGGTTATCTAATTCAAACATGAATCCAGGATAAATGACCAACTCGTTAACCTCTGACTAAAAACTTCTGATTACTTCCTGTATTACTGGTCTAACTCATAACTTTTGAGATAGATAGGCAAGTATGTTCTAAAGCAAAGTAAAATATGCTTCCCCACAGTTTTTATCCATTGGGCCTGGTTATGCCTTCTGTAATCACATAGAATAGATCTAACACTTTACAATCCTCTGAATACTTGAAGTCAGCTATGCTGGAGAGATGGGGAATTATTATTATTTCTGGCTAATAGATAAGGTAACAGAATCAGAAAGATTGAGATCCTTGTCCATGGTTACAAAGCTAGTCAGGGTTAGAAGTAGGACTCCAACCCAGGTCTGTTGATTCCAAGTTCAATACTTCTTTCCTTTATACCGGTGGTTCTCAACCTGTGGGTCGCAACCCCTTTGGGGGTGGAACAACTCTTTCACAGGGATCACAGGGGTTGCCCTAAGACCATCGGAAAACACATATTTCCGATGCTCTTAGGAACCAAGACACCACTCCTCTATCATCTCCAGGCGGATCTGCCCACATGCAGATACACTCACATACGAGTATGAAAGGGTCACAGCATTAGGAAGGTTGAGAACCACTGCTTTATACCATCAATTAGAAGGCATGTTCACTGTGAATAAGGATTTATTCTTTGTGTGTGTATTCCCAGGCCAGAACACAATGCCTGGCACATAGGGGGGATTTGATTGATCTTACAGCAATTAGAAAGGCTCTTAATTTTGTCAAGACTTTCTATCAAAGTAAACATTATGGAATTAGAAATTCTAGTTTGAGAGTATTCCCAAAACTTTGTTTTATTTTTCCAGTTGTAGGATATCACTCACCAAGCCTGCCTTGAGACCATCTAAACATAACACGACATCTCACAGGCCTCTAGGTACCCTAATTCCACATTATTCATTTATAAACTTACTCATGTTGTTCATTTTTTTCTAGATTGATAGTAGATTTTTAATGTCCAATGAAGCTGGGCTTCAGTATGCTAACATTCCATTCATAAGTGCTGTAGTCATCACATTTCAAAGTAGTTTTGTAATTTTAATGATGAAGAAACTAAGACTATTTCCTACCTGATATCAAATAGTTTGTTAGTGATGTCAATTACAACTGAAACATTCATTGACTTTTTCACGTTCTTTCAAGTGTATTTTTGCCTCATTTCATCAATTGTCTGAGTATAGAGAGGCGTGAGGGTGCAGTAGAAAGAACACTGAATATAAGATTTGCTTGTTCTACCACTAGTTGTGTGACACTAGGCAAATCAATTAACTTCTGAGAGCCTCGACTACCTCATCTATGAAATGGTGATAACTAACTCACAGGGCTGCCAATAAGTCAAAACAAACCAACGAGCATTTATTAAGTACTTCGTGGGCCATGCATTGTGCTAAATGCTGGAAAGATAAAGAAAGGCAAAAGATAAGCCTCGCTTTCAAGGACCTTTTATAAAGAAAACAGTTATTATAAATTACAATATAAATGTACTTATGATGCAAATGACAAAGCAAATTTGCTACAGTTCATCTCTTTAGCTTCTAAGCTGGTGCCCCCATCAGCATATTTGGAAACAACTACAGATAAATCAGAAAAATGCTTAGAACCCTAGCTTCCCAGGTTGACTTCTGGGGGTGTGGGATGGGAGGAGAACACAGAGAACTTCAGTCTGACGCCACAGCTCATGTCTACCTCTGATTCCATTTTGGGGTCTGTCTGCTTTCATATTTGGAACGTCACACACACAGGGCATATAGAACAAACATCAGTCCAACACCCTGCTGAATATGATCCATGAACTAACAACCAGACACCATTCACTTCAGAATCCAAGAGGGAACCTTCACTAATAGTGTTTCTTGTATTTCCATTGGTAACAATATGATTCTC
Source organism: Pseudochirops cupreus (assembly GCA_028627135.1). Taxonomy (NCBI): domain Eukaryota; kingdom Metazoa; phylum Chordata; class Mammalia; order Diprotodontia; family Pseudocheiridae; genus Pseudochirops; species Pseudochirops cupreus. The sequence continues at coordinate 473,989,399 of CM053582.1, forward strand.
TCAATGTTAACCAGGATCTCCACTCTCAATAAAACACCTCCTCATCCAAAAATATTTGCAGAGATGCTCTCATGAAACTGATAATCAAATTACTCTCTCTGACTCCCTGAAATACATAAACCAGCCACCAACCAAGTGAGAGAGTCTCTCCATATGCTTTAGCAACAAAGCACCAACCTCATGACAGAGGCAACATGGACACTGGGAGAGGTTGTACAAGAAAACTTGTGCTTAACGTCTGACTCAGGCCCACTCAGCATAGCTGTTATGTCTTTGATGCTTCTACACTTGTAAGATGCAGTCTCCTCATCTGCATTTTGAGAGTTAGCCTAATTCTACCTTAAATTAGCTTTGCTTCAGTTGGTAAAATTGTTGGCTGGTTTGGTATTTTGTGGGCGGCAAACTTATCATGATGTTCACATTTACACAAAACTTCAGGATCTGGGATTCTGAAAGCTCCAGGATAAGTGTTGACCTTGTTCCACTACTGTTACTGATTTCTCCTCCAGAAAGATTCAGCCAGGGAATAAAATCTGTAATAGAGATTCTTATTCCCTGGAACATTGTAAAAGCCTTTCACCAAAGCTATCTTCCAATGTAACTTGGCAGAGCAGTTGGTTTTTATTCTCCTCCTCCTCCTTCTCTTCCTCCTCTCCTTTCCCTTCCCTCCCTCCCTCTAGCTATCTATCTAAATTGGGACTTTAAGGAAGCTAGAGAAGTAAAGTGGCATGGCACAGATGAGGAGGGGAAGAATTCCAGGAATGGGAGACAATTCATGAAAATACAGTCAGAAGATCTTGTATATCTTGTGTGAGGAATAGCAAGGAGGTCTGTGTCACTGGGTTGCAAAGTACATGGTGGGTAGTAAGATGTAAGAGGACTGGAGACATAGGAGGCAGCAAAGATATAAAGGTATGAAGGGTTTTGAACACTAAACAGAGGATTGGAATGAAAAAAAATATTTAAAGCCCTTCTCAATCTGGCTCCAGTTTATCTTTACAGACCTATATTATCCCCAGTTCACATACATATCCCAAACCAAATTAGCCTACTGGTGTTTGTTCCTCATACATAACATTCAGTTTTCCTTCTCTTTGACTTTGCATTGGCTCTCTCCCAAAACCAAATACAGTCCCTCTTCACCTCTACTTCTTAGAATTCCATGCCTCCTCCAAAGCTCAATTCAAGCATAAAGTACAGGAGGGTCTTTCCTGATCCTGCCCCTCCTTAGCTGCTAATTTGCCTTATCTTTACTTTGCATGCCTTGTGTACTGGCTATTTCCTTCAGCAGAATGTAGGTTCTGTGAGGGTAGTGACCACTTCATTTTTGTCTTTGTATCTCAAAGTACCTACCACTGACCTTAGGTTATGGTGGTATTGAGAAAAGAGTCCTAAGAATCTATTTCTCAGTACTCTTAGATTTCTGCTTTAATATCTCAAAAGATCAATGATTCCATGGGTGTCGGTAACTCCTCCTACTAACAGATTACAGCCCTTACAAGTTTTAACAGATGTTCTTCCCAAGTGCCAATAACCCCCACACCCCAACATCTGATGGCAAACTTTCTGGATATAACCTTTTGATGTTCTAAGATAAAAGTCAGAGAGTCTACTATTGTCAGGTACTTTTTCAAAGCTTTTATGGCTTGGTAAGGCCTGCCAAAATTTAGACTAAGTTGACATAGGCTTCAAGAAGTTAGGGTCACCCTAAACAAAATTAGGGTCTCAAAGTAGGGTGATGGAATATATACTAGCATTCTATTCCAGAAAAAAAAAACAACTGTATTTCTAGATAGCTCCTTTCCCTTAATTCGTCCAAATTATGGCATCCCACTGTCTCTCCAGATTTGCTTTACCCTTTTGTCACAGGATGATTCTGTCTATGCAAGTAAGAAAGTGATACCCTTTAACTACTTTATTTTATTTATATACTTCTAATGAACAGGTATAATACATTTGTTTCAAAACAGTATAATAACTCTTCTCCTTATAACAACAAGAGCATTAAAGGCAATGAACTCCATTAACTCACCATTATGAAGGAGGTTATACTTACAGAGAAGTCACAGAATTTAGAGTTATAGTTCCCACAGCAACAGTAACTGTCACACACTATATATACATACAAAGGTAAGAAAATGATCACCTTATGGAGGAATAGAAAATACTCTATATGCACAAAAGGGCAGAATTACAGCCACTGGGGGAACAATAACTTTAATATTCTGACAGATACAAATGTAAAAAAGCCTAAAGTACAGTCTACTGAGAGCTAGAGTTCTAATATTATTATATCTTTAACCAACCTCCTCCTTGTCCCTGAAATATATATATATGTATATACGTACATTATACAATATAGATTACACACACATCCCATTTTTATGGTTATATGACATATAAAAATGTGTACATGTACACATACAAAAGCATACTTTTTCCTTGATCACTAAAAATTATACTGATTATAGTGTTTATGATTTTAATGGAAGTTAGAAATGAAAAAGCAAAATTTAGGAGGGGAAAAAATGTGCCACGTCAAATAGTGAAATGCTGTTCTCCTGACCAGGCATACCTGAATTATTACTCTGACCAGAATCTACCTTCTGTCATTTAACATGATTCCCCATAGTAGGTCCAATGAATGCTTGTTGATTGTAATGAAGAATATTACTAAAGGAAATCAATTTATCTCTATACATGTATTTCTCAGAGACTGGTACTAGCAAGTTCTTAAAAAAATGTCTGTGGATTAATTCTACATAGATGCTTTAGGATTATCTATTTGGTTGGAGATACATTTTAGGAGGGAGTTTGGAGATACAACTTTGGATCTGGAAACCATGTACATAGAGCTCATAGTTGAACTCATGAGAACTGATGAAATCACTGAGAGAGAGAAGAGGGTCTAGGACCAAGCCCTAGAATATAACCATAAATAAAAATTAGGACAAGGATGACGATCCTGGAAAGGAGGCTAAAAATATACAGTCAAAATGTGGAACGCCTGAAACACAAACTTTGAACTAAATGCTTACTGTATGTAGAACACCATCCTAAGCATGTGATCGATGCAACTTAGACAAGACATATCCTTTGCCTTCAAGGAAGCAGTAAGGAGAGAAAAAACAGGTAACTATAAAATACAATATTATTAATTGTTTTGGATCTCTTTAATGTACCTAAGGGAAACGAGGCAACACAGTGGATAAAGTGCCAGGTCTGGAGTCAGTTCAAATCCTGCCTTGGACACTTACTTACTCTGGATAAGTCACTTAACTCTATCTGCCCCAATTTACTCATATGTAAAACAAGTTGGCAAACCACTCCAGTATCTTTCTCAAGAAAACCCCACATGGGGTCATTGAAGAGCTGGACACAACTGAAACAACTGACTAACAGCTATAAACACACCTAAGTTTCACGTGAGGTCCACAGTAGAACACTGAAGATCAGAGAGGACATCGTGGAGTAGCTAACATTTGAGGGAGACTGTGGGGTGTGGCAGAAAGAGCTTTGGGGGTTGAATGGACTTGCATTTGAATGCTGACTCTGAGTCTGACTCGGACTTTTTGTGGCTTTGGGTGAGTGACTCAGCCTTTCCAGCCCACAGTTTTCTTATTTGCGAAATGAAGGCAATGAGTAGATGACCTCTGAGAGACTTCCAGACTTAGATCTTGAATCGTATTTTATGCTAATATTATTTGGGCCTTACCCGAGGGACAGAAAAGAATTCAGCAAAGTGGGAAGCAGGACATTACAACATGATGGAAAAGTCTGAGCAAAAAAAAAAACCCAAAAAACCCAAAACCATAGAGACAATATCTTTGGGAACAGAGAACTGTCTAGTTTGGCTACGTGGGGACAAAGAACATAGAAGGAACAAAGGGAGTATTATGAGACAGACTATAAAGGTAGTGTGGTGCCTTCAAGGGAGGCCTTGAAATCAGGGGAAGGAGTCTGAACTGTATTCATCAGGCAAAAGGAGGTAGTTAAGGGGGTTTTTTTGTTTGTTTGTTTGTTTTAGCTATCTATGCATAAGGAAGTTTACTCTGCTAGCAGAATGAAAGAGACTGGACAATGGAGAGTGTAGAGGCAGGAAAACCTGCTGGCAGGAGTCCATGTGGCTGGCTACCACACCCGTAATGTATGCCATCACCAGCTATATTAAAGAATTCTTTCCCTTCAGGGTCCAGCTCAGTTGTTAACTATTCCATGGAAATCCTCTACACACCTCCTTAATATCCCTCTCCCATACACTTGAAAATGATCTCTCTCCCCTTAGATCTTTCTACCACACTTTGTCTGAACCTTGACTTTGTTCCTATTAAATTCAACCTCGTGTTGTAATTATTTTATACATGTTTTGTTCCTGCTCTCTGCAATGTGATTGCAAGGTCCTTAAGGGAGTGTCCTTCTTTATCTTTTTACATCCAAAGCAAACACAGTGTCTTAGACATAGTAAATATTTATACAACTTTAAAATTTTTTATTAACTTAATAATTTCCTCTACCTTTCTCCTCAGCTTTACAGCTAAAAAATAAACAAAACGTACCCAAACTTCCAACTGCACAATTAGGGATCATTTCTGGCCATAGAACCTGAGAATTTCTCAAGATTCAGTGACCAATACTGTCACCAGTAGCATCATTGTGTACAGTCTGTCACACCCAGACAGAAGGAACCACTAAAGATGGGAAGTATGGTTAAACAGAGCATTTACTTTCTCCACCTAGGATTGAATTAATAGACATTCATATCTCTTTTTAACTTAGTAAATGGGTACTCGTATAATGGAAAGAGTATGGCCCCAACACTAACTGTGGGAATATGAGGAAGCTATTTCATCTCAGTAAGCCTGGTTTGGTTGTCCTTCATACAATAAGGATGCTCATAAGATGTGAACAATCTCCCAGGGCCATTATATTTGACACAACATCAAACACTATATAAATACTGGTATCCTTGGTCATGCTGGAGTTCGAGACGGGCAAAAATAATCACTAAAAAAAA
>CM053582.1:473994912-474016911 GCA_028627135.1 Pseudochirops cupreus
AAAAGATACTGAGAACTGAGAAGTCATCTGAGTATGTATTCAATATTTTAACCTATTAATTCCTACTTTGCTCTCTAGAGGAATTTATATTTCATTATCCGTTTTCTGGAAATATTATTGGTTTTTCTGTTTCTTAGAGCTTGCATTCTTTTTAGTGATCTTTTCATTTATTTATATCATTGCCATTATATATTTACATACATATGTACATGTATATATATACATATATATATATATATATATATATATATATATATATATATATATTTCTGCTTCTGGTAAATTTACTTTGTATAAATTAGTGAAATTCTTTATTTTTTCCTGAATTCTCTACATTCAGCATTTTAGCTTCATGAATTGTGCCCTGAATATAGTATATTCACCTTTAAGTGAATACCATTATGACAGTTGGCTCTATGATGAGGACATTTCCATCTCCAGAATAAGAAGGGGCGATGTCACAGTGAACCTCCTACTATTGTTAACCACTTAGAGACATTTTTTCATCCTGGACTTCATCCTGTGTCTTCCTTTTACAAACCCCAGGACTCTGTAGCTAGATCCATTGGTATCACCATCAACCCCACCCCTTTCTTTCTATCTGTAGTCCTGTCTCCCTTGCAGAAAAAGACCCAGACATTCAATATCTAACCTACCCTCTTGCCTTTTGAAATAAGCAGACAATTCTTCTGTTTCTGATAATAACAATAGGGAAACTTGGGAGTCAAGGGTCCTGACCTGTGATTTCAGTAAAATCAGGCAGGATTTTAAAATAACAATCAAAATAGAGAAGTTGCAAAAGGACAAGGATACCTAAAATTCATCCTTGACCTCTAATAAAAATGCAAATCTTAACCTGATTTTAGCTGCACTTTCTTAGCTCCTTCATGGATTTACATTTAGTTAGCTCCTGAGATAATTTTGTTCCAATCCTGGTTCAGTTCAATTCTAGACCAAGCTCTCAGTTACCCATTTCAAGTAAATGGAGCAAGTACCTGGGACCCAAGAGACGTCAATTCTAGGGTCAGTTCTGTCACTTATTAGCTGAGATGCAATGTGTTGCCATGGACATTATGCTGCATTTAGAGTCAGTCAGCCTGGGTTCAAATCTTCTGTCTCCTAATAAATACCTGATGACACTGAGCAAGTCAAGTACCCCCAGTTTCCTCATTTCTAAAATGAAAGAGTTACTCTAGGGCAGGTGTTCTTAACCTGAGATCTATGAACATAAAAAATATATATTTTGATAACTGTATTTCAATATAATTGTTTTCTTTTGCAATCCTATGTGTTTTGTTTTATGCATTTAAAAAGATTATTCTCAGGAGTTTGTATGCTTCACCAGATTGCTAAAGGGGTCCATAACAGGAAAGAGGTTAAAAACCCTTGCCCTAGATGGACACCAGGTTCCTGGAAACTCTAAATCGATGTTACTTAGACAAACTGAAGAAATCTGACTAGATGATTTCCAGTCATTTCCCTATATACTATTCCAGATTCAGCTGAAGATGATAACTAGAGCCTTCTCTTTGATAGCCTTACCTATGAGTTTGGTGTCTTTGGTTAAGGAAAGCATTTTCCTATTAGACCAAAAGAGATTTTTCTTCTTGACCAGCTCAGTCAATTGTTAAATTTATAGTGTGAGCATTTATACCTTGGAAATTGGGAAATACTAGAAATTATGATTTGACTTATTGTTTTGTTGATTATCCAGAAGACTCAAGAAAGTTATGGAGAGAATATTAATAATTCAGATGAAATGTAAAAAAAAAATCCCTGCATATGTTCTCTTCCCATCACTTCCCATGGAACTGGTTATTAAATATGGTACAAGAATATCCTTTGTTTCAGTCCATCCTGCAATAGTGTTGGCAATTATCTCCTTCATGGATCCCCCCTTTGTATTCTTTGAACATTCCATCTCACCCATGACCCATTTATCTTTATCCTTTTTGGTATTCCAGCATGTTTATTAATTAGTTAAGTCTGTTTCTACATTTAATTGAAGCTCAGTTCCTTAAACATTATTGTAAACCAGAATCTGAATCCAGTCTTTGATGGCTGCCACCTTCTGGTATACAGAGTTTGTCTTTATTATAAAATTTTTCTCCAAAGGTCAAAAACAGGTTACTCTGTTTTTTTCCTGCTTCAAAGCTTCTGTCCCTTATTGGATATCCTGCTTAGTTTCTATTTTTCTGGGTCTTAGGGATGTCTCTAGCCCTCAGCTAATTAGTAGTGTTGATATGACTGACAAGTTCTGAACTCTAAATGTTAACAAACAGAGATCAGAAGCCCTCCTCATTTGCTTGTTTCATCACTGAAGACCCTGGGGTCTCCCAGAATCCTGTCACTGCAATTTTACTATACAAAAATACTTCCAAATAGACTAATGATACAATTCCCACACATAATAAAAAGAGGGTTTTTTTCTCAGCAATGGCTCAAAGTAACAATATTTTGCAAACCAAATTGTATCAATACTATGACATGAAAAAATCCCATACAACAATTATGTCCATGTAGAAATTCCTTTCAAGGACTGTGGAACTGAATCTTGTAAACTAAAAGTAAATAAACGAGTCAATTTAAAAAAAATTTCCTTTCAAATGAGAAAATGTTTTTGTTGTCATCTATAGGTCTAATTTCTGTATATGTTTGAATATAATGTAAAACAGTCTTAACATTTTTGGGTTTTGCAAAAGGTCATATTGATGGTTTTAGTTGGTTGCTCTTGCTGTATCAAACAAGTTTTCAAGTTTGCTAAAAAGGTTTTTAATCTTTGAGATTTGGTTAAGTGGCTAGTGATGGAACAGAGGTTCTATCTCATCACGGCTTCCTGCTTTCTATTTGAAACCACAAATGCTACTAAAATTAGTCTATGGAAACCACTTGAAAAAGCTTCTTCAAATTAAAGAGAAATTCACTTGGTGGGGGTGGGGTGTGGAGAGGTGTGCATTCATGCTGTTCCATGATGTGGATATTGGTGAGTCCCTTACATGGGAAAAAAGCAGGCCAGCAGTACTCGTATGAAAACCATCCAGCAAATTGTGAAATGTAATTTTATTTAAACACTATTATAACACATACAGCTTTTGTCATTGCAGTAATTTTGATAGGAGAAAATGGTGGTAAAGGCATCGGTATTTTATATCTATAAGAAAGAAAGAAATCTTTAAGTGATTTTCAGCACAATACAGGAGAAAGATAACCAACTGGTGTCATGGGATATGGATTCAAATCCTCTGTGCAATAGCAACTATCTCTGTGATTTTTGGCAACTCATTTAATCTTTCTGGTCCTCACTTTCCTTCTGTAAAATTAGGTGGAGGTTAGGCTAGAAGGCCTCAGAGGCCCCTTCTCGATCAAGACCTATGATTTTTCAAATAAACATTCTAATCATAACTTTGGCAAGAAGAGCTCTCCTGGAAACTCAGATGCGGATTTTTTTTTTCATTTTAACTTGCTAATTTTCTATGGTAAGCATCTCTCTTTGTTTCAGTTGATGAAGGGGGAAAAGAAGTAGCTTTCAAAACAAAGCAAAGCCAAAAAAAATGAGAAAAGGAAGAAGAGGCCCATTTCTAATCTAATTCATTGGAAAAATAGTTATCTAAGTAAAATAACAGGATGCTACTCTTCTGCTTTAGACCTGGAGATTGTAAGGGGTCTCCAGAACAACTGATTGACGATAATTGGAAAAATCCTGATGACCTAAACAGTCTTGATTTCCTAGATCCCAGTGGGCTTTCTCTATTTCTAAATGTTTCACACCAGTTCATAAAATTATTCTGTGACTGATCATTTGCTCTGTTTTTGAACATTCACAACTCTTGCTACACAAGGTAGGTTTTGAGAGATGACTTTAAGCAAAGCTTCTCAACTAATTACTGGCAATCTGGTGTGTTCTTCCTGCTTTGCTGAGTGTGGGGATAAACTGAAGATCATTTAATAGAGTTGGTGGTTTTTCTTTGCCTTTCCTGTTTGGAGAAGGACATTTGCAGCTGTACTTAGTCACTGACTCACACAGAGCAGCGGAGGTTTTCAACCCTATCAAATCGACCTCCTAAACCCCAAGGCCATATTCTGTGCTTTCAGGGCACGTGATGAAACCCCCAATGGCAAATATAGTGGGAAAAAAAAAGGAAGGAACTTGTACGTTTCTAAGAACCCAGGTTTCAGGACACAAACATTGTAGACTGCAGTGTGAAATAAAAAAACTGACCAGTTTAGAAAGGCTATGAATAATGTTATAGTTTTAAATAATGAACTCCTAACTTAAATTTTATGTAAAAAAATGTATTAAGCATCTATGCAAATAGATCACGGCACACTATAATGGACACTGGAGGAGAAACAAAAATAAATGGTTCATGGTCTATGTTCTTGAGGAATTTCTAGACTAGTAGGGTGATATAATCCATATAATAATAGACCACAAATTCAAACAAGGTATTGTGGTGGGTCAGAGGAAAGAAGAGTCATTTCTGATAGGGAGGATCAAGGAAGGCTCCATGAAGGGGATAGTATTTATAATGGGTATTGAAGGATAGGTAGGAATTCAATTGGTAGACATTAGGAGTGAGTATCTCAAGAATAAGGAATTGTTTTTTAAAAAATCATGGTATTGGGAAAGCACAAGGGTAAATGAAATGCCAAATTATCTCAGTATTGTTTTTATCAATGAAATCTCTACTTAAGGGAAATGATCAAATTATCAAAATAGAAAACACCTTAAGAAAATGTAGACTTTCCCGAGTAGTCTCTGAATATGGATTGTATTATCTGTCAATCATAGTCATCAGTTTTTGTTTCTTATTTTGCTACCGGACCAAAATTAACTTAAGCTGAAGAATGTAACTTAACTAAACTTTCAATGTTCCTCTGTAGGAGCAAGACTCTATTCCTATAATGAAAAATGAAATAACTGAGGAAGCAAAGGTCCATGCTTCCAAGTATATCAATGTATGAAGCAATCCATGCATAAGAAATAGGGATCAGGCCTCCCCAGCTTGGCACTGGACTCTGGATACAAGGGGAGACAGATTTTTATTCATTAAAAGTGAACAATTAACAGAGGTTAGGCAATCTGGTTTCTAATTGGAGGAAAGATTAGAGGCTTTCCCACTTGGAAGTGGGGAGAATGAGCGGGTGCAGTTCCCTAAAATCATCTTTTCCAAATGTCTGTATTCCATCAAAGGAACGTGGAAACAACTGATTTACCTGTATGGGACCAGTTTTCAGATAAAACATATGGGTTCTTTGAGATGTTTAATTGTAAGAAAACTACTTACATCAATCTTTGGATCTGACTGGATTTTGGTCAGCATAACTCAGGGGTGGGGAACCTGCAGCCTCAAGGCCACAAATGGCCCTTTAGGTCCTCAGGTGCAGCCCTTTGACTGAATCCAAACTTCACAGAACAAATCCTCTTAATAAAAGGATTTGTTCTGTAAAACTTGGACTCAGTCAAAAAGTCACACCCAGGGACCTAGGAGGCCATAGGTGGCCTTGAGGTCATAGGTTCCCCACCCCTAAGATCTTTAGGTAAGGGTCTCTAAGCAACAGATAGAGGTGGTCCAACTTTCTAGTCATGCAGGGCTAGGTTCAAAGAATGCAATGAAGTTTTCTTACAATTACCAATATTGAATAAAGTTTTCTCACAGGACAGAAATTAGACTAGACCCCATAATTGAATAGAATGGGAACTGAGCTAACTCCAGAATTGACTCCAAGATGGAGTCAGTGTGGTTCACCCAATTCCCAAATTCCCAAAATTCCCACACTACCCCACACAGACTAGGCTGGCTTTTCCTTAAGACATTGAAACTGTCCTCAGGACTTAATCGACTCCAGGGACTGAAAGTTGATGGCCTTTCCTGGTGGCCTAACTTCAACAAGCCAGGACATGAGGACATACCATCTCTCCCCTTAGACTCTGACTATAGAAGATCAGTACAGACAGCACAGGGAAAGGGATGCTATGCTCAAACTGAATCAGTATTGTATCTTTCCTGGTATGGTTAAATAAACTTCCCTTGATTAAATGTGAGGTATTCTACAAGTATCCAATTTTTTTCCAATCTCTAACTTGAACTACGAGACCATCTTCAGTCAGACCTGTCTTATTACATTCTCCTGGAACCAAGTATAGTGCTCTGGACATAACAGGCATTTAATAAATGTTAAATGAATGAGTGAAGAAAAAACATGAATGTCAGAGTGGCAGGCAATTGAAACAGTCACTCTCATCCCAATCGAATTAACTAACAAAATTCTACCTAACAAATAAAATGTTCAGTTCTATCAGGTGAAAACATGTATTGAATCAAAGAGCATTGAACTAATTACAAGTAGCCTAATTAATTAACTTGGAAAGGAATGGGATGATTCCAGTCATTGGATGACATGAAATGATTCTACACAAAAAGTAATAAGATTGGTTTAAGAAACTTTGTTACACCCTATGGGGCCTGTATGAAAATAGCAAGCTGGTTTGGATCTCAACCTTCTAATGGCAAGCTCTGAGATTTAATCAGTTTGAGAGGGGGAGAAGAGGAAAAAGTACCTCTGTCTTCTCTCTACCCCACCTCACCCTTCATCAGATGAACTTAGGAACTTTAAAGGGTCAGAAAACTTGAATTTCTTATAAGTACCTAGTGGGGTCTCCGGAACAGTACTAAATTGGTGGCAACACCCATATCAAGAGCAAAGGACCAAGTGAGTGTACAAGGAAAAGTAGATTTGGGACTCTAAAAGTCATAAAGTACCTATAGGGGACTCCGCAAAAAAAGAGACCTCCAGCAACCAGGACCCAAGCTACCACCTTGGCTTTCTGCCATCGCATAGGCTGTTCCCATTCCTCACGTGCTCTCCCTCTTTACCTCTGATTGGAAGAATTCTTTAAAATATGAAGTCTCCCATAGGATTTTCCCAGTTAAGTTATTTTGTATGTAGTCTGTTTATACTTAACAAGTGTAAGTTATTTTCTTCGGTAGAACATAATGTTGTTTGTGGTAGGGGATGATTTATTATCTTCTTTGCATCTTCAGTAGCTAGCACAGTGCTTGACACAGGCCCAAAAAAAAGGAAGAAAGAAAAAAAAAGTGCTCAGTAAATGCCTTTGTGTTGAATGAAAAACAAGACTCAATGAAAATTTAAAGAAAATATATTTATTTCATACATATATGTGTAAATATAATTTGATCTTATTAATACTGTCTTAGCTCTAAAAATGCAAATAGTTACCTTGAAAAAGTATTGAAGAGATAAAGAAAAGTAGTCCATCTGCTCTTATTTCTCTAGTGGGAAAACAAACCAAAAAGAAGCTGGTTAAGTCGTTCAAGGTACCAACTAGTTAGCGCCCAAGCTGAGGCCAGAAGCAAGACTTCTTTTCTCCCAACATAGTACCATACTGATTCACACTTTGCAGGATGTATTATAGTGCAGGGCCTATTCTGTTTATCTATCTATCTATCTATCTATCTATCTATCTATCTATCTATCTATATATATATATATATATGAAAAGATTAAAGAAGGAAATGGAAAAACAATACCATTAAACTGGTATTGCCTTCAGGTAGCCGACACCTCACAGCTTTGTCTTTGTCTTCCCCTCAGCCCAGGTCTTATTAATATTGACATTCAATTAATATTGAACTCAACATAGGTATTAGATAGACATGCCTAAGAAATGAGAAGAAATAAGCTGGCAGTGATTTCAGTTCATTCTGGTACTATCTGTAGAGATCAGGCATATTCTACAATTTATCCAAAGTCTTCAAATGTAGGAAGTCAGCAAAATAATTTAACTCTGATGACAATTTTTGGCCTTGCACAACTATCTCCTAGTCAAGTAAAAAAAAAATCACTAATACTTGTATGTTAAATACTCTTCTATATGCCTGCAGAATATTCAAGAAGTATTTTTTTTCCTCCAAATGAAGCACCTGGTGGTATGGTATGCTGGGCCTGCAGCTAGAACATCCTGAATTTAAATCCATCCTCAGACACTTCGTAGCTCTGACACCCTGGGTAAGTCACCTAAACTTTGTCTAACTCAGTTTTCTCATCTATAAAATGGTATAGAGTTATTATGAGGATAAAATGAGGTAATATTTGTAAACCACTTTTGTTGTTGTTCAGTTGTTTCAGTCATATCTGGCTCTTTGTGACCCCATTTGGGGTTTTCTTGGCAAAGATACAGGAGTCGTTTGCCATTTCCTTCTCTAGCTCTTTTTACAGATGAGGAAACTGAGGCAAACAGGGTTAGGTGACTTGTCCAAGGTCACACAGTTAGTGTCTGAGGCCACATTTAGACTCAGGAGGAGTCTTCATCAGTTAGGGAATGGCTAAAGAAATCGTGATTCATGAATGTAACAGAACCTTATTCTTCCATAAAAACAATGAATGTGAAGAATTCAGAGAAGCATGGGAAGATGTATAAATAGATTCAAAATGAAGTGAGAAGTAGGAAGATAATATACAGAATGACTACAACTGCAGCAATGGAAATGGAAAGAACAGCAGTGCCAGAAATCCTGGAAAAGGCCATTGCAATTATAATGAGCTTGTTCTTGAAGAAAAGTTGAGAAGAGGCATGTCCCTCTTTTCTTTTCATAGCTGGGGGAATATGGGCATGGAATAATGCATATAGTATTAAATTCAGTTAATATATTGCTTGGGTTTGCTTTTTTTCTTTTCTTTCTTTTTAATATTTTGTTATATGGGATAGCTTGAAGAGTAAGATATACAGAAAGGACACATTCAGAAATGAAGATTATGGGAAAACAAAATTTTTACATAAAATAAATTTTTAAAGGGTAAGTCTTCACAGCAGCCTCAGTCATAAATCATATCATGTCTACAGTCACTCTTTTTCTTATCTATTTGGTTCTTTTAAAAGTGGAAGAGCCACTGTATTTTTTATATTACATACCTTCCAATAATCTTGAGATGAACATCGCTGACATCCTATTTAGTTGGAGTTAACTTGTGCTTTTTTCTTTTTTCTTTTATTGTTATAGGGTATGCTAGAAGGGAGGGATCAGGAGATAGAGAAGGGAGACAGAGAGACAGAGACAAAGACAGAAACAGAGACAGAGACAAAGAGAGAGATTAAGAGAGACAGAGACAGAGAAAGAGATAGAGAGAGAGAGAGAGAGAGAGACAGAGAGACAGAGAGACACAGAGACAGAGACAGATTAAGAGAAAGAGAGAAAGAGTGAGAGGGAGAGAGAATATATAATCCTGACTTAGAAACTCTACTTCATAGCTTTGTGCTATAGGCATTTGCTTGTTTTTGGGGATAGGCCAATCATTCCTAAACACTTGGGGTTCTTTGTTAGGTTCAGGATATAACTGTTTATTGTGCTGATTTTCTATTTAGAAAATTGGCATCTATGCATTTTTTTTAAGAACTCAAAATCAATGAGTCATAAAATTGTAAAATTTTAGAGTGGGAAGGGATCTTAGAAGCCAGTTAATCCTTTCATTTGGCAAATGAGGAAACTTTGGCACAGAGAATTAATCTGATTTGAATAGAATTTAAAAGTTAATTAGCATCAGTTCTAGAACCTCTCTTCTAATTCTAAATTCAGCTCTCTGAATTTTTGAAAATAAATTAACCTGATATTTATATCACAAAATAGACACTACAAGAATCATTATTTCCATTTTACAGATGAAGTGACATGCCCACCATACAACAATAAATGTCAAACACAGGATACAGGCCATATCTGTCCTGGCTCCAAATCTAGCAATCTTTCCATTATCATACATTGCCTATTATTAGTTTTAGGAATGAAGAAGTTAATACTAAATATATGAGCTCATATAAGGTGAGATTTCTATACAAAGGGATAAACATTGGATTTTGTTGAATAGCTATGAGAAGTTTTAAAAACTGTTTTTAAAAAAGTTCCCTTTAAATGTCAACAGAAAGTAAGAGGTTTTCAGAGCTAGATAAAATTACAATCAACCCTCAGCTCCACAATGGGTGGGTTTTTTCCCCCTCTCTTTCCAAGAAAGGCAAAAAACAGAACCCATAAGGACCAGGTCTCATATAAATTAAAGACAGAAGCCATGAAAACTTTATTTTGTGATGGAACCAAACAGACATGGAAGCATTTTTTAAAGTTACAGTCTTCTATTAATAATGGTTACATACTCTGCTCCAAACAAGACACAAAGAACAAGAAAAAATCTTCCTTTTGGTTTTGTAGTATTAATCTGACACATGCTATAAGGAGCAATGAACAAAATTATAATTCCAGTATTTATAACTAATGTCTTACACTATTTGTATTCTGAAAAATTGCAGCAAATTTTATTTGTCCAAAATGGTTGTGTAATGGGATATCCCAGTAAACTGATGGTTGTGATTAAAAAATAACTCTAAACCTGTAAGCCATGATATAGATTAGCAATTTTCAAACTAAAATTCAACAAAATATTAAATCTAGATTGAACACAATGGAATAATTCTGAAGGTACTTTAAAATTTGCTAATCATCCAGATTCGGTAATATAAATGTAAATGGATGTAGAAATTATTATGTCAGGATGGACTTTCTGTGTTGGCAAAGTAGGTCCCAGTTATGTGATTTGTGGGCTCCTGAAAATCACCACTCCCAGACTAAAAACAAACAATTTTTTTGACTACTCTGTTGCCAGTATTTGAAATTCCACACTTGGAAATTATTTTTTTTGCTTAAAAATATCTCGTACTCTCAAAATTTGTATACTTTTTGAAGAAGCACCATATTAAATGGTTGTTGTTCAGTCATTCAGTTGTGTCTGACCCTTCACGACCCTATAGATCAGCGGTTCTCAATCTGTGGGTTGTGTTCAATTTGTAGCAATGAAAATACATCCTGCATATCAGATAGATTCATAACAGTAGCAGAATTACAGTTATGAAGTAGCAACAAAAATAATTTTATGGGTGCAGTACCACAACATGAGGAACTGTATTAAAGGGTCACAGCATTAGGAAGGTTGAGAACCACTGCTATAGATGATACTTCCCATGGGATTTTCTTGGTAAAGATACTGTAGTGGTTTGCCATCTTTTTTCTCCAGTGAATTAAGACAGAGGTCAAGTGACTTGCCCAGGGTCACACAGAAAGTAAGTGTCTGATGCAGGATTTAACTCAGGTCTTCTTGACTTCAGAACCAAAGTTCTATCCACTGAGCAGATCTAGCTACCTCCTAATCATGTGTAAATACTTCATTATGAATTAGTTATATGGCTATTTCTTCTCATAACAAATAGCTAATAAAAGATTCTAATGGATTGGAAGTTTTAAATGAATGAATAAAGCATTTATTATGCACTTAAGGGGAAATTAATAGAAAATAAAATAATCCCTGCTGTTGAAGAGACCACATTCTAACAGAGACAAAACACATAGAAGTTCCCAACTTCAGGTCAGATGGAAAAGTCCCATAAATGCAGAGGCAAAGCAGGTGGTAATGACTTCTTTATTGTCACTTCCAATAATGAAATAATATCAAATTCTAATGTTAAACCATTTGACAATGCCAAGGATTTTGATGGAAACATCTTCCTTCTCTGACTCTTAAATACATGTGGCTATAGCACCTAGAGGAGCAGTTACTAAGCTATGTCTCCACAGGGACTGCTGAGAGCAATCTAGGACAATAGTTTGAGAGCACTGGGTTAGAAACATTGTCATTCCCAGGCTCTTGGGTTCAGGGTCTTGCAATGTCTTCAAGAGGATGTAAGGGAAGATGGTGGTCAAGGTGCTGTGTTGGTGATGGCCTGACTTTGCCAGCACGTGTGTGTATGTGTGTGTGTGTGTGTGTGCACGTGTGTGTGAATCACTCATTCATTCATTTATTTGTTCATTCATATATCTGTCCTTTCTGATATCCTTGTTCTGTGGGTGAACAAGTTTCATACTGTAAATTGTAATGCCACTGAGCTCTCATGTTGGGCACTAATTATATACTTCATTTTCTCATTTCCTCCCTTTAGCACAAATGTCACACCTCTAAGACTCCTGTTAATTCTGCCTTTTTCTTTTTTTGCCACATTTCATAATTGGATACTCATACTGGTTTCCTGCTTAACAGGGAAACCAGTTATCCATAATGTGCCTAACTGGCCATAACGTTATGTACCCATCTTTTGAAAGGGTTATAATGCCAGCTGTATTAAAGGCTGGCTTTCTGGACTCCCAATGAATTGTGTACCACACATAAGCTGATGCTGAAATGCATGTGGAATATTAAATAAAGCAGTTTAGATTTATTTTGGGGTTACAAGCCGTTTCCAAGGGAAATGATTTTATTAGTTTATATGGCTCCCAAATTAATCTATTAAGACACTATGTAACATTGACAAATAACCATTATACCGATGGTTCTCTAAAATTAGAAAATAAATACTGCCACTGAGCAGACCTAGCTCCCTCCTAATCATGTGTAAATACTTCAATATGAATTAGTTATATGGCTATTTCTTCTCATAACAAATAGATAATAAAAGATTCTGATGGATTAGAAATCTTAAATGAATGAATAAAGCATTTATTATGCACTTAGTGGGAAATTAATAGAAAATAAAATAATCTCTGCTGTTGAAGAGACCACATTCTAACAGAGGAGACAAAACACACTTAAAAGTAATAATCCAGAATGGAGTCAGTAGCCAACTCATCGCAAACAAAATTTTTAAGCATTCTGAATTTGACCAGACAGATATATAATCAAAAGCAGGAACTGTTTTTCACTCTAGTCCCAGATGTGAAAATAGCAAATCACTATTTTTTGGTCCTAACAGACATATGATCACTTATACTTTAAAGACAACATAAATGGAGTGTAAGGTCTAAGTGGGAGGAAATTAAGATTTTTTTTCTTTTGGAGAAACACAGGAAAAACTTGTCAGAAATGTTAATCAATAACAAGAATTTATTAAGTGCCTACTATGTGCCAGACACTGTGCTAAGTGCCAGGGATACAAAGAAAGGCAAAAACATAATTCTTTCTTTCAAGGAACTGATAGTCTAATGATGGAAAAAATATGCAAACAACTATATAAAAATATAGTGGGAAAATGTAGATAATCATATATTTTAGGAAGGAAATAGATAATCAATATAGGACAGGTGCTAGAATTAAAAGAAATCAGAAAGAACTTTTTGGCAGAAGGTAAGAATCTAGCTGGGACCTGAAGAGAGTTAAAGAATCTAGGAGGAAAAAAAAAAGAATCTAGGAGGTAGAATGAGGAGAGAGAGAATTCTAGGAATGGGGAACAGCCAGTGAAAATGCACAGAATTGAGAAATAGAGTGCCTTGTGAGGGTGATAGTATATCTTGTACTCTGTAATCTGGTTTTACTGGATTATAGTGTTCATAGAAACAATAAAGTTGAAAGATAGGAAGTGTTTAGGTTATGAAAGATTTTTCAAAAGCCAAACCAATGATTTTATATTTGGTCCTGGGGGCAGCTAGCTGGGTCAGTGAATAGAGGTTCTGCCTGCAGTCAGGACGACCTGAGTTCAAATCTGGCCTCAGACACTTAACACTTACTAGTCATATGACCTTGGGCAAGTCACTTAACCCCAATTGCCCTGCCTTTCCCCCTCCAAGAAGCAAAAACAAAAAACAAAAATATATTTGGTCCTAAAAGTTGTGGGGGAGCCCCTGGAGTTTATAGAAGAGGAGATTAGAAGATCAGATCTACACTTTAGGAAGATCTTTGATAGCCAAGAGGAAAATAGACAAGAGACAGAAGATGTAAGTCAAAGAGACCAACCTATTGTAGTAATGCAAAGGACCTGCTTCTGGACAGTGGCAGTGTCAGAATAAATAAAGGGTCATATATGACAGGAATATTTCAAAAAGAATCAACAGAATTTTCATTGATAAAGTGAGGCTACTTCTTCATGTGATATGGACTGAAAGAAGAAATAGTAGCAGAATGCATCTGAGTGACATAAGATTAGGAGGGAGAAAAGAAAGAACTCTTTGTGAATAACTTCATTTTTTTTTTTTAGTGAAATATAAGGCAAGAACCTGTCAGGAATATTAATGGTTCTCAGCTGAGGGTGTCAGGTCAGAGGGAGCCATGGAAGGCTTGAGGAGTGATGAGATGGTTTGAAATAGCTGTTGTGGTGAGTGGGATAGTGAAGAGATAAGTAGGGAGATATTTTTTTTTGAAGTCCCTTGCTGCAATAAAGGACCAGTTGAGATCATAACAGATTCAAAATAGTTTCATGATTTTCTCCAGCTATGTTCAGTAGCACATGCGTAGAAGAGAATGTAGCAGAAAGTGGGAGTGATTTCAGGCTGTAGCTTAGAAGGACAATATTGGCAATAGCGTAAAGGACCAAAGAACTAAAGACAAGAGAACTGTAGCGTTCAATTGGTTTACCAAGGGGTCAGCATGGTGAAGGGATTGGAGCATACCCAATTCAGGGACGATAGGCTCGGAAAGAACTAAAAGGTTGAATGATTGGAAGTCATGGTGAAGATAGAGAAAAGGGTTTGAGGTTTCAAGGAAGATGGAGAAGTGGAATAAGGAAAGATTATGATCAGATAAAGGAATTTCAGAATTAATGAATATGGAAATAGAACACTCATTGATGCTAATAGCAATATTAGGACCACTTCTCTATGTCTCGGAGGTAGGGTAGAAGAATAAGTCATGGTACACAAGTATGTTAAGGCACTGGGATGTTGGAGTGTTTGAGGAAGTATCAATATATTTGGTAAAGTCCCCTACTATGGACCGGAGTTGGAGAGGAAAGAAAAATTCTGATCTAGACACTTAACTTTAGGAAGGAGAGAGGTGTTTCCTGGAGATAAGTAGATAATAGGCACCATACCTTCAATTGAGTGATAAATGCAGATTAAATATACCTCAAAGGAGAAAAGGTTACTGAATCATATTGATAGGGGGAGAGCCTGGAAATAGTAACGGGGAACAAGAAGTATTGCAATTTCCTCACATCGGCTAGTGAATTGGAGGCATAATAATAAAGTCCAACCAATGGGGCAAAGGGTAGTCAGAAAAGCTGTGTTATTAGGAAGGAGTGAGAAAATAAAATGTTAAAGTGGAAAGCAAGTTTATTACATATGGATAAGGCATTCCAGTGAACATAATAGAAAGGGATGGTTAATTTTAGAGTAAGATTTTAAGATGAGGAGAATGAGAAAAAGGGAGTGGTCAGTGAGCAGTGGGGAATGGTGTTTAAACAAGAGCAGCTGGTGGTTCAGAACCACAGGAATATCAAAAGAATCATGGAGTGGGAGTATGTTAATCATTGAAGAGTCAATTCAGATAGGTTGTCATCCTCCTTTGTTTGGTTGAGGGGTGGAGTCCTCCCAGGGCATGAAGTGGTATGTAGATCAAAAGTGAGAAAGGAGAGATAACCAGCCTGGAATTGTAGGAGCCTGGGAGCAAGATGACTAAAATTCAGTTTAATTCCACAAACATTTATTAAGCACCTATTATGTGAATGGCACTGCAAAGTATTGTAAATGCAAAAACATCTATGATGTCCCTGTCTTCAAGGAACTTACATTTTACTGAGAGATATACAACAAACAAAACTAAGTATATCTCAAGTGTATAAAAAATTACGAAAATAATTTCAAAGAAGTGGAAAGTACTAACAGCTGAAAAATTGGGTGGAATTAGGAAACATCTTATATAGGAGTTAAGTACCTATGCTATGCTTTGAAAGATAATGGGGATTCTAAGAGGCAAAGTTGAGGAGGGAGAGAATTCCAGACAAGGTGAGACATGTAAAAACGTGGAGACAGGAGATAGAATATCATGAGTAGAGGACGGGTAGCAGCCTGTTTCACAGGAAAAAAGAAAAAAGTTAAGGGGAATAAGAAGAAATAAGACAGATGAGGTAAAGGGGAAGTATATACCACATGCATTTCAGCATTGTTTTGTTAGAGTATTTTTTCCCTGAAAATTATGAACAAAAAGTATAAGCTAAGGATTTTATATTTTAACACAGAAGCAATGAGGATCCTTTAAAGTTTTTTGGTTTGTTGTTGTTGTTGTTGTTTTAGTAGGGAAACTGAATCATAACTGTATTAGGAATATCAATTCTGTAATTGTGTGGACAAGGAATTTGGAAAGAGAGAGAGTGGAAACAGGGGAACCAATTAAGAAGCTATTACAATAGTTCAGGTAAGATGAGTCAAGGGATGGAAGTAGGATAGAGGCTCTATGAGGGGAGGGAAGGAGAAATGTAGGAGAGATGTGGTAGGAACAGAATCAACAAGACTTGGCAACTGATAGTATGTGGTGGGGGAGAGTGACAGAGATGGAAGAATCAAGGATAACCCTAAAGTTGAAAGCCCAGATGACTAGGATGGTAGTATCCAGAGCTGAACTTAAAAAAAAAAAAATATTGAACGAGGAATAGGCTTGGGAAAACAGGTAATTAATTCTATTTTGGACATGTTGATTTTGAGATGACTGTGGAACATCCAAGTGATGGGGTCTGGGGTCAGGGAATAAAGGTCACAGTAAGGACAAAGAAAAGTATTAGGAGTAGTAAGGCAAAGGATTGAGATTAATGTGATCAACTAAATATATTTTATAATCTTGAATCATAGCGTTAGAACAGTTATAGATCATAGTAAGATCAAATGAATAATCATACCTGTATGTGGTTGAGGTGGAATGAAGATGAGGCCAGGGGTCTTTGGAAGTTCCTGAACTAAAAGTCCAGAATATTCAATGAAACATCAATGTGTGCTTATAGTCCCCAGGTCTGAGATCAAGGGTTAGGACATGAGTGGAGTACACTGTCTGCACCCTTTGTGACATCATCTCAAAATGAGGAGAAGGGAGAGAGACTATCTCGAAACCAGAGACAGATTTTTGTAAGACTGGATAGACCTGAGTCCTGGGTTTCCTAAGAAATTACATAACCTAGGACCCTTCCCCCCTTCCCTTGCTGTCAGTCAGCCTTAAGCCCTTTAGGAATTTTAGGAATCTCTTAGAGCCCTTCCCCCTTTTGGATTGGCTATCCCTTATTTCTTTGCTCCTTATCATTGGAGAAGATTTCGTGCTCAGATTGTAAGCCCGCCTCCCAGCCAATGGGAGAAGGAGGGGATTGACTGCATTAGGGTATAAATTCTTGTTCAGTCTTCTGTAACATGCCTCCTCTCACTGTTCTGTCATGGAGAGGACCACCCTCTTCCCTCAGGGGAAGAGAATAAAATTTTCCTGTTTTTATCCTGAGAAACTTCAGTGTTCTTGATTAAATTTTGAATATCATTTTTTAATCCCACACAGATAGAAAGGAAAACTAGGAATCAGTTACTAGAACTAAAGAAAGAGAGTGAACTGAAGGCTATGACTAACAAGAATTTGTATTGGTCAACAGATGGAATGAACTTCTAAGAAGGAGAGTTATATAAAGATCTTGGTAAAGGGACAGACAGTACGGGAATGATAATGAAGAGCAAGTGGTAAGCATTTATCTTGCTTCAGAAGCATTATGAGAAGAAGGCACATCAAGTACTAGCAAGAGCAAAGGATCCAGGGTCTTCTAGGAAGAGCTAGGTTTTTGTTGGCATGAGATGAAAGGAATGTGAAGTGTAGAGATCCAAGTTAAAAGGAAATGTTATCCAAAAAGAAGGAGTTCCGCTGTATACAATAGAATGTGAAGACAAGAGGACATGACTGTGGTGGGATCCAGGTTAAGATAGATAAGAGTGAGAGTATGGCAGAAGACAGGAGGCAAAGATTTTCAACTCAGCAGACACTGAATTGCTGGGGTAAGAGGAGGGGAAAGTTAGAAATTTGCTTACCATAGCACAGAATGAACATTTGATTGGGGTCACCAATCTTTGCTTCTGCAATGATGGAACACAAAATCGTTTCAGACTTGGGGCAGCTAGGTTGGCACAATGAATAGAGCACTGGCCCTGGAGTCAGGAGGACCTGAGTTCAAATGTGGCCTCAGACACTTGACACACTTATTAGCCATGTGACTTTGGGCAAGTCACTTAACCCCAATTGCCCTCCAAAAAAATAAAAAATCATTTCAGACTCACTGTCTCTGACTCCCAGATTGAGATTGAATAATGATGTAGGAAGTAGTTTAGATTTAAAATATAGTGACTTAGAAGGAATACTGAATTCTTCCCAATCCAGAGCCTGATCCTAAAACGGCAGGAGACAAAACACAAGTAGGAGATATTCTGAATTGGCACAGGCGCACACATCCAAATAACTAATATAAAGACATTGTCTTTTTAATTAATTTCACAAACATGAGTATTTCCATTAGCAAAGAATAGAAAGATTATATGTGAAACTTCAATGTTTTATAATATACAGATGTGTATGTTTTCTTTCAAAGTAGTATGTTCTGAACCTATTACTATTTTTTATCTGAACAGAACCTACCAGTGACACTTCAACTTAATATGAGTTGAGACCAATAATAATAACTTCCATTTATACAATGCTTCAAGTTTTGCAAATCTCTTTGTTGCAAGTACAGAAAACAAAAGACTTATTATGTATCTACTACTCTGTGTGAAGCCCTGTGTTAGTTATTGTAGATACAAAGCTAAAAATAAAATAATCCCTGTCCTCAAGGAGTTTACCTGCTACTGGAAAGACAGATATGTCATGGACAGAAACAGATATAATATTGGGTAGATGATCAATGGGGCAAAAGATAGATCAAATAAATTGTTTTAGGAAAATTGCAGCAGGCAGAAAGTTAACATGTAGGCTTCATAGAGAAAGTAGCACTTGAACTAAGCCTTGAATGAAGATTAAAAAATTGGAAAGACAGAAACAAAGAGGGCTATATATTCTAAGTATAAAATATAGCTTTGTGAATAAGATTCGCTCAGCAATCAGAGCCTCAGTCAGACCACCAAAAGCATTAAACTAAACACAAAACTAAGGTGCAGAGATTCCATCTTGGGGCAAATTAGACTTGGGGTAAATGATTTTTCTGTAATTAAACACTATAATGCAAAGATCACCATTCTGTTCATTTCCATTGCTTATATTATTTGCTGTTAAATGTTTAGTTTTTTGTTTTTGTTTTTTTTTTCAAACTGTAGGCTGTATACATAGAGACCCAGTAAGTCCATGGTGAAATGAAAAGCTTAAACATCCTCCATAAAAGGTGGAGGTAACATGGGTTTAATGTTTAAGGAGAGGTGATTAAAAGCTGAAAGTTTAAAAAGATCCTGTCATAGATGATGTTTTAAGTAACTGAAAAAAATGATTTTATTTTGATGTTTCCATAAATAAATGTGATTCAATAAATTACAGTTATTCAACATTCTGATAATATTAGAACAAAATAATAAAAGTTAATGTATCTGATATTACTGGATATTTTGTGGGTGGTAAATTTCATGGCCATTAAAGATCCTATTTCTAATCCTTTCATGAGTGATGTAGGGCATATTAGTAGTATGAAAGAAGGAATGTTTATATGAAAAAAAAAGAAGGAAAATACAGTTTGACCTTAGGAAAGTAACAACTTTTCTCAACTTCAGTTTCCTCATGTATAAAACGAGATAGTTGGATTAGATGATTTCTGATGTCCCATCTAATCTCCAAAAGTCAGTTTCTAGAAACCTCTGACCCAATATACTTGTCCTTCAGTTTAATTTTTCTGACCTACTGACTAAAAAATACAAGGTGATCCCCTTTTTCTCTTTTAATATGATATTTTCTCTTTGTTTTGCTATGTATTGCAAGGCACATCTCTCATTACTTTTTTCCTCTCCTTTCTGTCTCCCTCTTTTATCTTCCATCCTTTTCTTCCTTTCTTTCCATTCTTTCTCTCAAATGAATTACAATTTTTCCTTATTTGAACTTGTTTTCTGTTCTTTATTTTTTTAAGCTATTGAGTAGAATATCTAATTTCTAAAAAGATGCCTTATACTTACTTGAATTCTCTTCTATGCCCCTCAAAGTGATTCTTCTTCATAGAAAAGCAAAATAATTTTCCTCTTTTTTTTGCTTGAAACTAAGCATTTTGCTCAGTGTTAGGGTCAGACTCATTTTGATTCCACTGACCTACTATTTTGCCTACAAAAATGTGCAAGCCTCATAATTGCATACTGAGCTTACTTGCTTGTAAATTACTGTTATTACATATTTATATGGCACCTTCTATTTTCAAAGTGTTTTTCTGTCCATTAATTAGTAGATTCTTAAGTACTTCCTCTAAAGACCAGTATTTTGATCTTCACTTTGTAGATAGGTAAATTAAAGCTGAAAGCTAAATGTCGTGTACAGTCAAGGAGTCAAGATAGGAACTTCATGACTTAAATCTATGTCTTGTCTTTATGCATTAGACCAAATTGTTTTAATGTCATTGATATATTTTAAATTCTCAGAGGAATCTAATCGATTCAAGATAGCAATGTCGTTAGAAACAGCTTACCTTTCCTCCTCTTCCCACTGCCTTTACCGCTTTTTGGGTCAGTTTGTGCCTGATTACCAAACCTCTGGACAGAGCTCTAGCTAGCACTCTTTGTGCCTGGGGCAAGTAACACAATCTGTGCGCAGGGCAGGAAGCATGAAGTACACCCTCAATTGAGTAATGGGGTGGCACTGACTCATGGGGAAGAAACATTCTTGTCAATGCTGGCTTGATGACACCAATATGCGGAATTTCCTGAGAGATCTGTTAGTAGAGTGGGGAGAAGAGAGCTCACCCTAGTCTTTTATCTGCTAGCTTGTTATTTTGACTTGTTGCTCATTATTTTTGTGTTGTTTCTCCCATTAAACTGAGATTCTTGACAGCTTTTGTGTTTCTTCATATCCCCAGTGTTTAGCACAGTGCTTGGCACATGGGAGGCACTTAATAAATATTTACTGGCTGAGTGACTAACCAGCTGATGGGTTTAGGTGGTCTGTTCACAGAAGGCTGGAAAAACAGTCATTTGAAAGGTTCCTCTGTTGCCATAAAAATGAATGGGGACAGGAATTTTTGACCCAGGTCTTGCAAATTCAGAGGGGTCTCCTTCCTTTATTGAGTTTACAATAGATGGTTCCTTTATCCCACAGGACCAGGGTGACTAGAAAGTAATTACAGGATATTCTACTTTAGCTGCCATGGATTACTTCAGCAAGCAACGCAGCATTGTTATGATTCCACATCAGTGACTCCAAATTGTTGTTTATAAATGCGCTGCAGGCAGTGCCAATTGTGATAACAGGTAAGAAAATCCTGGCCAATAGTTTGCTGCTTAAAATTGTAATAAGCCAATAAATATTATTAAACTACTGTTCAACTAAGAGGAAATATCTCAAGAACAGATGCATGAAAAATAAATACGTATGTAGTTCTGGTAGGGAGACCAAAACAAATGTGGTGAGAAGCACCAGAATTAAATTATATTGGCGACATGATGGTTCCTCCCAGACTAACCATCTTGGCGCTAACATTCATTCAGAAGGCTATAGACAAAAGATTCTCTGTCACAAAACCAGATTATTACCTCCATCATAGCTAATTATAATTTGTTTGGCTAGTGCTCCTTGTTATACTTGGTAAGGAACAGATTTAAGAAATCAGATACAGTAACAACATCTTAAAGTTTTATTGAGAGTATATTATAAGCACAGAACTATTCTAAGAGCCTCTAGCATTACATGGGAAAAGAAAAAAAATGTTTTACTATGACTTATTTTGGCAGAACAAACTATTAGACCAAGGTTTACAATGTTTAGAAGCAACATAAAAAAACAAAACAAAACCAAAAAACCCCAACACCTACAATGTCTGTCTGTGAAGAATGGAGATCATCATGACCGTAGGTGACTATATTTTCAAATATTCACCTCTCATTTTTATATAATGTATAGAGTTTTGAGTCTTTTAGTTTCACAGTATAGAAAAATCAAAGAATATAGCTAATAATTCTGCTTAGGAAGGAAACGAGGGCTAGAAGCTTTATGCATTTTTTGACTACCTCCTGTGTTACGATCATGGTAGCATTCCTCTTATAA
>CM053582.1:474017411-474068885 GCA_028627135.1 Pseudochirops cupreus
TGATTTTTTTTTAAAATCTCTGTGGGGCTCTGCTTCCAGAAGGAAAAGCTCTGTCCCAAACCGCTGGGGTCCTCCCGGCTGCCGTAGCTCTTAGGGAGAGGCTGGGAACTCCTCCTATTTACTTCTGGCTGACTGGATAGCGCGGACTCCAAGACCGAGGCCCAAGACGGCGATCCGGATCCAGGCCGCTCAACGCGAGAGTCCTGGCCTGAGAACAATCGCTCAGTCCCCCTGCTGCCTGCAGGCCGCGGGCGGGAAGCTGCGATGCAGAGACGGGTGCAAAACCTCTGCCTTTCACTTTTCAGCTCTGGAGGCCTTCTGGCCAGACTGCTTATCTCCCCCTTTCACAAATTCCACTTGCAGCTGCTGCTAATCCGCTCACCTGAGAGGCTCCTCAGCCCTTCCCATCCAGCCACCCCCGGGGCACAGCCGCGGCTTCAGGCCAGGCTGGTTTCAGTTCGCAGTGCTGATATGGTTCCTCGTAGCTGAGCTGACTTTAGTGGGAAGTATCTTTATGTGCGTTTTGGAGTTCTAGGACTGGTTTAGAGACCTGTTTTATGGGTATTTTGGGGTGGCTTTTTGAGAGCTGCGATATGTTGCTGCTGCTATGCCGCCATCTTGGCTCCGCCCAAATTTATAAAAGTAGGAGCCATTCCCCAATTGACAAAAATGGTCAAATGATATAAATAGGCAGGTTTCAGAAGAATTCATATGCTATCAGTAGCATATGAAAAATGCTCTTAATCATTAATAATTAAAGAGATACAAAATGAAAAACAACTCTGAAGTGCTTATCAGATTGCCTGACACAAGAAAAGGAAAATGACAAATGCTGGAGAGGATGCAGAAAAATAGGTACCTTTGGCAGAACTGTGAACTGGTTTAAGCATTCTGGAGAAAAATTTGAAACTATGTCCAAAGGACTATAAACCTATGCACATCCTCTGAACCAGCAATACCAGTACTAGGTCTGTATCTCAAAGCAATCAAAGAAAAAGAAAAAAGGTCCTATATGAGCACTACTATTTATAGCAGCTCTGTTTATAGTGGCAAATGATTGGAAAATGAGGGAATGACCATCAACTGAGGAATAGATGGACAAGTTGCGGTATGTGATTGTGATATTGGAACACGGGTGGGGAGCCTTTGGCCTTGAGGCCACATGTGGTCCTTTAGGTCTTCAAGCATGATGGCCCTTTGAATCCAAACTTCACAGAACAAATCCTCTTAATAAAAGGATTTGTCCTGTTAAACTCAGTCAAAAGGCCACACCCAAGGACCTAGAAAGCTACATATGGACCGGAGGTTGTAGGTTCCCCTGTAGATAGAATATTATTTTACTGTATGAAATGATGAAGGTGATGGTTTCAGAAACACCTGGGAAGGCTTATATGAACTAATGCAAAGTAGAGTAAGCAGAACCAGGAGAAAATTGTACACAGTAACAGTAATGTTAGAACAATAGTAAACTGAGAAAGAATACAATGATCCACAACAACAGTGCCAAAAGACTCATGAAGAGAACTGCTATTCATTTCAAAGAGAGAACTGCTAAAGGTTTAAGTGGAAATTGAAGCATATTTTTTCACTGTATTTTTCTTGCTTGTTTTTGCAACATGGCTAAAATGGACATATGTTTTACATGACTTCACATCTATAAAGGGTACCATATTGCTTGTCTTCTGAATAGGTGGGGTAGGGGCTGGAGAAAGGGATATAATTTGGAATTGAACATTAAAAAATAAATGTTTAAAAAAGGGAAAATATTATAAAATAGGACTATGTTTTCTAGTTCTTAATTTAATGGTCTTTGTACTATATGTTTTTTCTTGGGGTTAGAGGTCTGAGGGATGAAATGGGAATAGATCTTAGAAGCTAAGGAATAATATCAACAGTGATATTTTCTACCAACAAAATAATGAATGAGATTAGATGTGATCCCCACTTAAAACTGTTGGGAGAATCCATCACAAAAGAATTAATGGAGACCAAGTTATAATCTTGGCAAACATAAACATCAAGAGGTAATGTTACAGCAAAAGAATAAAAGAAAAGAGTTATTCTCTATCATACTTACCGACTGCTGTACAAAGACTAGCAAAGAATACTATGAATCTATATAACTTTCCATGTCTTTAGACAAAAATATTCCTAAACTAAGGAAGTATAACTCACCAAGCTATATTAACTACAAGTAAAGATCCTTTTGGCAACATCTAGTTTCCTTTTTCTGATATCTTGTTTTTGAAACAATTTTTGATGTTGTTTCCTTGATTAGACTTATCATTCAGAAACAGAGCATTCTGTGAACCTGGCAAGTCATGATTCTCTGGTCAGGTTTTCTAATAAATTCATATTTTGATTCATAAAGCTGGCATATTAAACTCAGTCACCAATCACCCTGCTAAAATCAAGCTATGTGAACTTGAAAAGCTGAGGTTCAGGTTATTTGATCCTTTCTCCCCACATGGATTAGCTTCCTACAGATTGAACTTCCAGAAATTATGTATCCAGTCCCTGAGGAAGTTAATCTACACAGTTCTGGAACACATATATGTATTAGGGTACGCTAGGGTAGAATTGTCCTAGGGTGACTTAAATTTAACTACTACACTTGATTTATCATACAACAGATCATACCTCACATTCCAATAGTTTAGGAGACATCATATCTTTCATTTCCTCTTCCAAAAGCAGTAATAAAATCAATATTGTCACTGGTCCTATAAGAGGTATGCCAGTCTGATGTCCTATGAACCAACTCACATTCCCTGACTGTGCAGAACAACATTCCCTTTTCCACCCACCATTACCCTATGTTTTTTGTCTCCTTCATTGGAATAAAAGCTTCTAGAGGGAAGTGAATGCTTCAAATTTGTTTTCTAATAGCTTAAAATGCACAGAGGGAAAACTTTATAAATGATTTTTCATTCATTCTTTCCCGGTGATCTCATGGAGCCAACCAGGAGTCCTGGACTCAAACATTCAACTCAGCTTACCCTGTCAAAGGTTAACATTGCATTTGGTTATAAAGGTCCCTCTAGTTCTTCTTTTGGCAATTTAATTACAGTTACTTCTCCCAAATAGCTATATATCACTGAAGAGCATACCTACCTGCCATATTCTCTTCTCCATTATTCATAAATTTTGCTTTCTCTCCACAAAATATGTTGGTCAGTCAAGGAAAATATACAAGGATAAAAGTATGCTTAGGAATCAGGGAGAAAATTCTCCATCATTCCTCACCTCAAGTCATCATTAAAATGAGCTTTCTAGTCCTCAAATCCAAATGTGTCAAGTGTAATGAAAAGGTTTTTTAAACACTGCATGTGCTTCAACCAAGCACTACCTGCTTTTGTGACCAAGACCCAGACACAAAGGAAAATGAAACAATCAGAATCCAAAAGATTCAGAGGACAACATCTGAAGGAAGACTAATTGTTCTCAACAGTGCTTCACCACAAACAAGGGAAGAAAGACAAACAAGGTGAAACAGAAAAGGCAAATCTCATTAGAGAGTAAAAGATCCCCAAATACAGGCTAGCAAACATGGCCAAAGAAAATTCAATTAAACAGAATTAGTCGTGATCCTGCCTGGAGCACAAGAGAGAAATGAACATGTACATCTGATACATACTTTCCAGAAGACTCAGATTAAAAAGTGAACAATGTAATCTGTGTATAAACAAATATTCAAATCCTTGACAAAATCAATGACTCAAACTGACAGAGAATATATAGCTCTCACCTTTCAGTGGCCAGGAAGTTTCTCTGGCAGTAGAGGTATCACACATAGATACAGCTACTGGGAGTGGATTATGGAGAAGCAGAGGACCAGATTTAGAGCTGCAAGGGATCTTAAGAGGTCACTGAGGACAATCTCCGACAATGTGAAAATGCTGTGCCATCCCCAAAGAAGGACTACCCAATCACCTTGCAATTCCAGGAAGCTCCCGATTCCCCAAAGCAGGGCATCCCATCACTGGACAAGTTTAGATATTTGTACTAAAGCAAAATATGCATCCTTATATAATTTCAACCATTCTTTTGCTTTACTCTTGCTCTGTGGAGCAAAAAATAAGTTCCACTCCTACAAATATTTGAAGGTAACAATCATATTTCCATTCACCTCTTCTCTAGTTTAGAGAGGATAAGGAATGAACCTGTGATTTCATTAGTGTAGAGAATTGCTGGTTAGGGATGCTGTATCTATTGATCAATGTTAGACACTTATCTGCAATTTATAATCTTAAAGAGTTACAATGCTGATGTAATATCTTCTATGCCTTTATACTGATTTACACAGGTCTGTGTATATACTTGATATTCCATGAATGCCTGGTGAATGAAATGCTACTTAACCACATCCATTAGTGTGTGGACCATTTTTCTTTTCTTTTCAAAATATCTGTTTGCCCTTATGAAGATAGAGGCTTAAAGTCTAGAAATCAAGTAATATGCCAGAAGTAACTACATACCCTATTCAAAATGTACAATGGAAACAACAACAAATTACTGTCCTACATTCATAGACGTTTGATGGCTCACCTAATCACAGAACTTCAGAGCTGGAAGGGACTTCAGAATATCTGGTTTAATTCATACACAAAAAAAGGATCCCCACAACAATATACCTGACAGGTGGTCATGCAGGCCATTTTAAAGGCCAACAATGAGAGAGAAAACCACTATTTCCCACTTCAGTACAGTTGTAATTGTCAGGAAATTGATTTCCTTCTTTGTTGTTTCTAAACATTACTCTTACTTCTACCCTCTAATGCTTGAGGAAACAAAACTAATCCCTCCTTCTATAAAACAACCCTTTAAATATTTGATATCAGTTATCATGCCCACTGGTCTTCCCTTCTCCAGGTTAACCATCTACAATTCCTTTACATATTATTCATACGCATGGATTTGAGGCCTTTAAGTTTTCTGGTTGACTTCTCAGTGTTCTCAGGCTTATAAACGTTTATTCTTAAACTGTGACCACCAGATATAAACACAGTACTCCAGACATGGTCTGTAGAGGGCAAAGTACAAGACAGATACCTGTGTATTCCTGGAATCTATGCCTTTCTTAATGCAGCCTAAGGTCTCTTTAGCCTTTTTGGGTGTCATATCACACTATTAACTCAAATTGAGCTTTCAATTCACCAAAATCACCAATTTTTTTTTCAGAAAAAACTTTTAAACATGCATGCCTCCACTATTATATATTCATCAAGTTAACTTTTTAATGCATTCATGAGATTAATTTATCTGTATTGATTGAATCTTATTAAAAGGAGGGCAATATTCTGTTCTGTCTTAATCTTTTTGGATCTTGATTCTGCCATGTATTACATCAGATTAATATAAAGATGTATCGGCATGTCACTTCTGAACAAAAAAATTATTCATAACAGAGAAAAACCTGCCATACTTAAAATGTCCTTGTTTGTGCTTTCATCACATCAACATTCTATCACTAGTTGAAATTAATGAGAGGATGATTGGTTTTCCTTGAGATATTAGCAAGTGTAGCAGAGGCAAAAAGAGAGGGATTCTGAGATTAAGATCCTTGTTTCTCACCATATGAGAGCTCCAAATGAGCATGCTTCTGGGACTTATAAAAGTAGACTCTGAAAATACTTCTCCTCAGCAGACTAGGTCAATTAAGAGGAATGTCTAATAATAGGCACAGATCTGAATGTGAGACTCTTTCCCACCTACATTCCAAGATGTCTCTGGTGTTTAAGAAAGCATTGCATTTGCATAAAAGTATTGTGAATCCAACAACAATCCAATTACCAAGGTGGGGGAAATGGTAACCAGCAACTGATGCCAACATAAGGTTTTAAAGTTTTCAAATAAACTAAAGGATCTGTACCCGATCATCTCAAATGAAAAGAAGGGATAATTCTATCATAATTCTAGGAATAAATTAAAAATTTGAAAAAAAATGCCTTTAATATAACACAAAGTGGTGCAGTGGATAGAGTTCTGGGCCTAGAGTCAAGAAGATCTGAGTTCAGATCTGGCTGCAAATACTTACTAGCTGTGTTACCATAGGCAAGTCATTTAACCCTACCTGCCTCAGTTCTTCAGCTATAAAATAAGCTGAAGAAGGAAATGGCAAACCATGCCAGCATCTTTGACAAGAGAACCCCAGAAAGAGTCAGACACAACTGAAATGTCAGAACAACAAAAATGTTACATAATTTACCACTACCCCACAAATCTCACGGCATGGGTGTCTTTGGTCCATTGGACACACAGTATCTCAAGCACTCTGGTCCCAAAATATTTTTCTAACTTGTATAAGTCAACTGTAGGAATTTTCCATCATCTAGAACAGGAATAATTATACTTTCTCTAAACAAAAGATTGAGATAGAGAGACACAGGCAGACACACACAGAGACACAGACACACAGAGATAAAGAGAGGAAAGAAAACTGATAATTCTAGTATGCCATAAATAAAGTTGATGGACTAAGTCCCTGATCCCATATTAATAAAGTTTACTGTGTTGACCCACTAATTCTGCATAAAAAATGCTATGCTGCGATCAAAACAACTCTTAGGTACCACATCTCACTGGTCAGACTGGCTAACATGACAAAACAGGAAAATGATAAATGCTAGAGAAGATGTGGGAAAATTGGAACATGAATGCATTGTTGGTGGAGTTGTGATCTAATCCAACCATTCTGGAAAGCAGTTTGGAACTAGGCCCAAAGGGCTACAAAAATGTGCACATTCTTTGACCCAGAAATACCACTTCCAGGGCTGTATCCCAAAGAGATCATACAAATGGGAAAGGACCTGAATATACAAAAATATTTATAGCAGCTTTTTTTGTGGTGGAAAAAAATTGAAAGTCAAGGGGATGCCCTTCAATTGGGCAATGGCTAAACAAGTTGGGATATATGAATGTAATGGAACACTACTGTGCTATAAGAAATGAGAAGCAGACAGACTTCATAACAACCTGGAGAGTCTTATATAAACTGATGCTAAGTGAGGGGAGCAAAACCAGGAAAACATTGTACACAATTACAGACACATCGTATCTGTGATGACTAACTTGTATAGACTGGGCTCTTCTCAGCAATACAAGGTTATAAGACAACACCAAAGGACTCATGATGGAAAAGGTTATTGACATCCACAGAAAGAATTACGAAGTCTGAATGCAGATTGAAGCAAACTAATTGCTCTCTCTCTTTCTCATTTTGTTTTGTTTCTTCTTCCTCATTGTTCATTCCATTGGTTATAATCCTTCTCTACAACTTGATTAATGTTTAATGTGAAGGTATATGTAGAACCTATATTGGATTGCATGCTGCCATCGGGGGATGAGGAGGGAAAAGAGGGAGAGGAAGAAAATTTGGAACCCAAAAAACTTGTGGAACTGAATGTTATAAACTAAAAGTAAATGCATATATATTTTTTTAAATCCTATGCTGCTCCTTTAACAATGTGAAAGGAGGAATACTCATTTAGTAGGAAGGGTATAACATTGAAACCTACCTTCTCTTATTTCTGTTTCTATAAGATTTGATTCTGTTTCCAAAAATATCCTACAGAGGATGGTAATAATACACAAGCAGTAGGACAAAGTGGCCCTTAACCTAAATGAGTTTATAATGTAGATACAAAAACACCTGGAAAACAACATACATGAATAGAAGATGGCATGAAATATCTGTGAAAAATATTTCCATATCCCAGTGGGAATATAGCTGTAAGAGAGATGAAAAACTGCTACCTTTTCTAACTTGTTCATTAAGCCAAAAGTATAATTTCTTTTTGTCCAGACAGTTCTGCTCAAGAAAACAAAGTATAGAAAAGGTATTGATCTGTGTTGATAGAGGACATTTCTTTACCTGAGACTTTCCTCTACCAACAAAATCAAAGGTTCTTATCCTTATTTCCTGTTTGGAATCCAGAAGGCAGAACCAGGAGCAATGAAGAGATGTTACAAAAAAAAAGAAAGAAAGAAAGAAAGAAAGAAAGAAAGAAAGAAAGAAAGAAAGAAAGAAAGAAAGAAAGAAAAAGAAAGAAAGAAAGAAAGAAAGAAAGAAAGAAAGAAAGAAAGAAAGAAAGAAAGAAAGAAAATTTAGGCTAAAAGTCAGAAAAAACAAAACAAAAAACTTCATCCAAAAGTTAAGTGGGCTGCCTCAAGAGGTGGTGTTTTCCATTACCTTGGAGGTTTTCAAGCAGAGGCTGGTCAACCACTTATAAGGTATGTTATACTAGAGAACCTTTTCATGTAAACTAGATTTCTGTCAAGTTACAGATCACTGCCAATGAAATCATTTTAAAACAATGTACACTTATGTAACTTAACTGACTCTTCTCCAACATTTCTCATTTCAGAACTGTCTAATGCATCCTATTCCAATGGCACCACTTCTATAGATACTATTTGATGACTCAACAACAACCCCAGTTTGCCCAGGTATTTCAGTGGGGTGAAAGGTTGCCTTGTTTTTGAATCTGTGATAAAATACTTTTCTCCTCTTCTTCCCCTTTACAGATACTATAGTAAAGCAATTATTTTTAACTATTCTCAAATCCTCAAACTTGGAAAATATTTGCCAAGGATCAAAGTGACTATAGGTCATCTGAATGACAAAGTGGGATTCAGAGGAAGGTTGTGCTTTGGATTGTATGGCAGGTCTATAAAGTAGAAACTATCAGGAGTCAAACTACACAGGGACATAGCTACCTTGTACAGTGAATCTTCTTTCACAGAAGTTATCATATTTCCAGTCACATAGTAATCACTTAGTAAATGCTTGTTAACTATCTTTGTCCAAGTTCTACTAGGATCTTAAGAGACAGAAGGCTGCCTGGCCCTTTAAAAAAAGAAACAAAAGGAAGAAACTAAAACGCAATCTTGCTAGCATATATGTGAAGAAAATGTTTATGAAATTTGCTCTTGGACAACCACTCCAGTATCCTTGCCACGAAAACCCCAACTTGGGTCATGAAGAGTCAGACATGACTGAAAAAGGATGCAACAACACAAGTCAATAATGGAGAAAGTGCAAAGTAATTTTACAATTCTATTTGGAAAGTCAGACCCGTGTAAGAATACGACATGTAGAGCTGCACTGTTTAATTTCAGAAGAACAGTAAGGATTTAGGAGAAGCTGCAGAGGCACAAATTAAACTATTATAAATTTGAAAAATATAGTTAAGGAGAGGAATTCTTCTCTTTTTTTGAGTCCTAGAGCACTTTGTCAGTCTAATGACACCTAAGGAACCCTTTCTCAGAATAGTTTTAAAATAATTAAAAGAAATGCTAAATTTCACCAAGAAGGTAGTGAAAATAAAGATGCAAATTATTTTCCTATAAAAGTTCAAAGAGATCCTGAAATCTATCTAAAGATCCTCTTAAGCTAAAAATCCCTAATCTATGAGGAAAGATGAAGAAATTGTAATGTTTGGACCTGGGGCGAATAGAAGTATAAGGATAATTTAGTAAACATGTTTAAGTTTAAGGAAAGTGATACTGAATTTGTCCTATTTTCTAGAAAGGATGGAGTAAAAAGGAATGGTTGGAGCCATACAATGATTTCTTTTTAATGTAGTAAAATCCAATTTTTAACAGATGTAATTTAATGTTCTACATAGACATGATTTAAGACTACAGAATAACAAAATGGAAGCTCTTGTTCTATAAATGCATAAAACAGGATACATGCTCCATTTCTTTGAGATAGTTCAGTCACTCATTCAATATATTCTCTCTCTCTCTTTTTTTTTTTACTATTGGGTACAAAGAATTGTAATAGAAATTCTGGGGGATGAGAAAAAATATGGTTCTAGGCCTCAGAAATAATGGATGAACTATATGTATATATATATATATATACACATATATATATATATGCAAATAATTATTAGACAAAAAAGGATAGCTAAATGTCATCAAGCAGTACAGTGGTTAGAATACAGTTCTTAGAGTCAACAAGATATAAATTTTCATCCTCCTTCAAGCATTGATGTGTGACATTGGGCAAATCTTTCTGTGTCTCAGGGTCCTCATCTATAAAATGAGGGGAATAAATAATAGCACCAGGCTTTGTTATGAAGATCAAATGCAATAACATTTACAAAGTATTTTATATCTTAAGACATGATATAAATGATATAAATCATATCACTGGAGTTCAGAAAAGAGATGAAAAAAAATCACAGAAGCTTTATAAGAGAGGGGAAAATTAAAGCAAAACTTTAAAAATGAACAGGAATTTAATAGGAAGCTTTTGGGAAAGGGCATAGAGCAGAAAAGGAGAAAAAAGAAAGAATTCTAGGCAGATAGAATGGTAAAAACAAAGTCTTGGAAACAGAAAAGCAAGGGGCCTTCCACTCTTGTCCAGTTAGACTGAAGCATAGCGTCCATGAAATAGAGACATAATCTGAGATAAAAGTAGGAAAGTTGGGGCCAGATTATGGATTCCAGGCTGAGTTGCTTAGATTTTATGCAGTAGACAATGGGGAACCATTGAAGATTTATGATCAAGGGAACTGATATCATAAATACATTTTAGGATGATTAATAGAGTGTTGGTAGGATGAAGGAAGGCTTAAGAGATTAAGGGTGGGAAATTAGGTAAATGTTTAAAAAAAATCACAAGAAAGACAGAGTATCTCCAGGAAAAAGATAGAAAGTTTGAATTATAATGGTGACAACGAGATTGGAAAAGAGAAGATAAGTAGGAGAAATAATTCCACTACAGGATTTGGCAATTGATTGTAGGTAGGAAACATGGAGGAAAACCAAATGTGATTCCAAGATCTCAAACCTGAGTAACTGAGAGAATTAAAGTGTTATAAAAAAAAAATAAGGAAGTCAGGCACAAGAGTAGAAAAATCAGTCGAGGGGAAAGGAGCAAGATAGTTTTCTTTTAGATATGTTGAATTGTTTTAGCTTTGTATATCATTGAATGGTATATATAGATGAATATGCTCACCAAGAAGTTGGAAGTACTGAAAGAGAACTCAGAAGAGAGGTTGGCATTGAGAGAAAAATTCAGAGAAGTGATGGTTGAACCAGTCAAAGTGGATGATATCACTTAAAGAAAAAATTTAAAGAGAAGAGAATGAAGGATGGAACCTTGAAAGATACCTACGTTTAGGTGATGAGTAGAGGAAAAGCAGACAGGTAAAGAGGGAACTATTCAGAGAGACAGGAAGAGGATGTTGGTTCAAGTGTCACAGAAGTCAAGGGAAGACAGAACAGCAGCATAGAGACAGTGGTTAGTGGTGTTAAGGACTGCCAAGGTCAAGGAGGGTAAAAAACGACAAAAGGCAGGTGATCCTGATATGTTCTTTGTGGATAACAATAAAAGTGTTCATTTTATATACTGTACCCCCATAGCATGTAGTTGGGCATTACTTATAGTAGGTGTTCAAAAGATATTCAATTGGAGGCTCCATACTTAGTAAGATCAGTGACAGTCCTCTTCTTTCAACAACTTCCATAGCTTTCCTACTTCTGTGAGAAGTCTTCTCCTCACCTACCCTTTCATCATGTCATTTTATTCTCTCTTCATTTTTAGACTAGGAGAAGTTTGAACTCTCTGCATTCCTTCATTTTTGGTATTGAGCACCTAGTGAAGTGTTTTAACATGATAAATATTTGTTTAAATGTTTCATCGGCTGTTTAATTTGTTATTGTAAATTGTAATTGTAAATTGTTTAATTTGTTGAATGTTTAAGTGAATTGCCAAATTATCTTGCTCTTTTTTTCAAAGGATGCTAGGAATCAAGAGATGGGAGAGATCTTGGAGACAAACTTCTTCTCTACCCTTGTAGTGATAAGAGAGGAAATAGGTAAGAAGGCTATGTCTAGAATTGGGATCAGGGAAAATAATTCCAATTTTGTTATTCTGTAACACAAATCTTGCCTCTAGAAGATACTTTCTTAGTAAGAGGCAGAAACCAGTTATTAACTAGGTAGTTAGTCTGAAGGAACACTCAGATGGAAATATAAGGGACACTTTTTAATATTTATTTGTATAAACAAACATTTTTCATGCTAGAGAACATTACTGTACCTAACATCTGGGTCTTCTTTTTGTGGCAAATAAAGTGTTACAGTGAATGTTCTCAACACATCCAGTGAATGGGATTGTCCAGTTGCAATTTTCAAACATTTCCTAGAGTTCTCTCTTTCCCTGGCTCTCCTTCTATTGTTATATAATCCCAGGAAAGCATTGTAAATGATCTGCTATAAATGAAAGGCTCAGTTCTGGACTTTGACAATCTAGGTCAGCTTCTCAGGGTAGTCAAAAGTTGTAGAACACTGGGTCTTTGGCTTTTGGGTCCTGGGTTCTCTCCTTTTGTAATTCTTAACTTCTTGATTTGAAGTTGAGGCAAGGAATCTCTTGATCTTTTGGTAACAAAGCCTGGCTAGATCTCAAGGTTGGAAGATCTTTGGCATCTGATCCCTAATTACTTGCCTCTTCCTTCTTTGGTCAGTGACGGCCACCCTAAATGGATGCCCAATTTTCATCCTTCCCTTATTCCTCCCTCCACCTTTACCCCGGTCATCACACACTTCAGATGTCACTCAGGGCATCTTTTATTATTTTTCTTTTCACTAAGTTCATGATCATTTCTCCTATGTCCATGTAGTTTTTCTCTCCTCTAAAAACAGAGGACAAGAAGGAATACTGTTTAATTCAGGGATCTAGTTAGCCAAATTTGTGTTAACATTAGAAATTTACCAATTAAACTAACTATTCAGTTAACTCATAGTGGTGGAAGTTATAGTGGATTGATTATATTACTCATGGGCAACTAAAAGATTGAAAGATGCCAGAAGTTGCCCGATTCTAACCTAGATTCAGATTTAACCTATGTTCACCAGTTAAATCCAGTTCAGACAACAGAGAAGAGGAAGGGGCATGGAGGAAGATGGTGAATAGAATGATGAACATCAATGGAAAGCATAAGATCTAATGTTGATCCTTTCAGGTTCATTCAGCTGCAGCTCAGTTCAATTCACCAAACCCTGCTTTTATGTGTCTACATCAATATACAATATAGCAAACACTTTTTTTTAAAATAAGTACTATCCTGGTTAGTGATTCAAAGCTTACTGAGTAGTATTTCCTGTTTTAGAGCCTTAAATGACTAAGATGACTCCAGTCACTGAAAGTGCTCATTTGCCTTCTCACTCAATTTCAGAACACATATACACAATAAAAACAGAGAACACACACACACACACACACACACACACACACACACACACACTCCAACAAATAACAAAACTGCTAACAGCATAGGAATTAAGTCAATTTTGAGACTCAGACATGATATATTCGTAATGTTCCAGATTTTAAAAAACACCCCCTTGGGTAACCTTCACTCCTGGTCAGATTAGATACCTTTGCATTTACTCCATCTTTGGACTATATGAAACATCTATATCACAGCTTCTCTGGCTTCCTTCATGACACAGCTCAAATTACACATCCTGTAGGAGACCTTTCCACATCCACTTTCCCCTTGCTACTACTACCTTCTTCCTGAGATGACCTTTCACTTACTCTTTATATAGTTTCTATGTGCAATTTTTTTTCAAGTTGTCTCACCCATTAGACTATGTACTCCTTGAGGGTAAAAACCATGTTTTTGCCTTTCTTTTCATCATCAGCCTTTAGCACATGCCTTGTGCTAAACAAAGGCAAACAAAGTAGAACCTTGTGTTGTTTTCCTGGATTGAGTTTTAGCCAATCAAGTGCCTTCGATTGAATTAAGAGTCTTTGATTGGAAACAGTATATGTTGCATTGCTTGGAGGGAGAGGAGAGAGCAGCTAAAGAGAGAGAGAAGAGAACTGAGAGAGAGAAGCAAGTGTGAGAATGCTAGGGGAACTTGCTTGTGGGGAGG
Organism: Pseudochirops cupreus; assembly: GCA_028627135.1. Lineage (NCBI taxonomy): Eukaryota > Metazoa > Chordata > Mammalia > Diprotodontia > Pseudocheiridae > Pseudochirops > Pseudochirops cupreus. The sequence goes on from CM053582.1 coordinate 474,031,311, forward strand.
CCTAACAGAAAAAAAAGTTTGTGATGTTGGCACTGTCTGTTGACCTGTGCTGATTTCTCAGACAGAACGCTAACTAACATGATAGTGCTGGTAATGTGTGTAAATCTTGTTGTAATCCTGTTAAACTTTGTCTTCCTAGAAACAGAAATTGTGGGCAGGAGCCCCTGGAGCCTACTGTCAATTAGGAGTAGGAAGAGCTTGGAGTGGAGCAGCCCCTGTGAGCTAAGACAAGCAGGAGCAGAGAGTTGTCAACATGTGAATCCAGGAGAGAGTCATGTGAATCCAGGCAAAAGCTGGGATCCTCAGCCCACAGAGGAAGAGTCAAGGGACTTGGAAGTCAACCTTGGAAGTCAAGTTAAGATGAAAGAGGACTTTACTTAGATACTCTGTATTGAATGAGGAGATTGTAACTTACTGTGACCTGCTTTTACATGTCTACATCAGGCTTCTCCTTACAATACGGCAAACTTTTTTTTTTTGCTTTTTTTTTTTGGAGGGGGGAAGGTAGGGCAATTGGTGTTAAGTGACTTGCCCAAGGTCACATGGCTAGTTTTTGTGTTAAGCATCTGAGGCCGGATTTGAACTCAGGTCTTCCTGACTCCAGGGCTGGTGCTCTATTCACCAAGCCACCTAGCCACCCCAGCAAACTCTTTCTTTTAAAATCAATACTCTCCTGGTTACAGATTCAAAGCTTAACAAGTAATATTTCCTATAGATGGTGTTTGTCTTTTCTGCTACCCCTTAAGGATGTGTTATGCTAGGAAAACCCTAGTCTGGGATCACCTGACTTTGAGGATGCAATAATATATGCCGTGTGGGGATTCTGAGGAATGTTACAAAATATACTGAATGATATGCTTTGTTTAAGACAACGTGGCCATCTTAGTAATAAGTTATGTCATGTTGTTGTCTATGCTATGCTTTACTTTACTGAACAATGTTTAGTTCTGAATAGAGAGTTCATTATACTATGTGATTAGATCCTTAAAGTTATTCACTGCAGCAGTCCTCAGGAGAGCTGCCATGATTGACTTTACATGCTTACAACATAAATATTTAATAAATGCTTGTTGACTGACTGAAAATGTCACAGCCAAAATATTTTAAACATACACTTTACTAGTAAGTAGCAATCTGATTTCTCTTCTTGAGGTAGATGATTTCATTAAAAATTATGTCTGATATGCCACCCAAGACACTGCCAGAATACCAGCGCTCTGCTATTAGTGGCCTACAACTGTAGAACAGGGAAACAAAGATTTATTAGTAGGTCTATTAGTAGGGAGCAATAAGAGTTTTCTTTGTTGTTTCAACAAGTTACATGCTGAATTTGTTTTGCAACTGATATATTGCCCAATAACTCATGGTGAGCCTTATTAAAATGTATGCCCTAAAAGCAGTCAAATATGAAGCATGTGTAATTGAGCCTATGAACACCACTATTACCACTTTCATAAATCTTAGAGTTGTTGTACTGAATTTGCTTTCTCAATTAAAGATAAAATTAGGATTTGGTTTGCAAGTTAATCAATCTTAATAAAGGATGTTTAATGTTTTTAGCTATGACTAATTTTATCTACAAATTTAAACAGTTGATGTAATTATTAAGTGAAAAGACAACCAAGTGGCAAGTAATTAGGAATTGAGGGAATGTCCATCAATTGGGGAATGGCTGAACAAGTTGTAATATATGAACGTAACGGAATACTATTTTGCTATAAGAAATGATGAGCAGGAAGATTTCAGTAAAATATGGAGACTTGCATGAACTGAGGCTGAGTGAAGTGAGCAGAAGTAGGAAAACATTGTACACAGCAGCAGCAACACTATACAATGATTAACTATGACAGAGTTAGTTCTTCTCAGCCATACGATGACCCAAGACAATTCCACACTCGTGATGGAAAATGCTGACTACATCCAGAGAATGAACTATGATGTCTAGATGCAGATGAAAGCATACTATTTTCACTTTTTTGTTGTTTTTTTTATTTTCCCTTTTGGCATGCTTTTCCTTTTTGTTCTGATTCTTTTGTCACAGCACGACTAATATGAATATACGCTTAACATGATTGTACTTGTATAGCTTATATTGGATTGCCTGCTGTCTTAGGGAGGGAGGAGAGAAGAGAAAAGAGAGGGAAAAGAAAGAGGGAGAAGAGTTTAGAACTAAAAATTTTATAAAAATGAATGTTGAAAACCATCTTTACATATAATTGGGAAAAAATAAAATACTATTAAGAAAAAAAAAGTATACAGAAAAAACAAAAGGGGACACAACCATGGAAGGCAATGTTTTTTACAATTATGTAATATTTAATGTGTACTTTAAAAAATAAGCTCTATATGATAGAGATTCATGATCTCAATCTCCATTGCTCTTCTTTGTAAATCAAAATATTCACATATGAATATTTTGATAAGAAAAAGAAAAAATAAAATTAATTTTTAAACATAAAAAGGATAATCAAAGGGAACATATTCCCATATATTTTAATTTAAAATAATATATTTAAAACAACCCTAGGTCAAAATAAGGGCTGACTACTTACTAAATCTTACCTATATTAAGGTATTTAATAATTAATTTAATTTAACACTTCAATTTTTTTTTGTCAATGTGGGGTCACTTTCTTCCATTGCAGATCACAAACTTAGAAGTGTTTCTACATCAAAAAACCCCATCATTCTACAACTCAAAGGGAAGCTTCAAGGTATAGAAGAATTTTGGATTTGAAGCCACAAGACCTTGGTTCAATTTCTAGCCCTGCTACTTGCTGCCTATGTGACCCTGGGTAAGTCACTAAACTCTTTGCAGAGAATGATGAAATGAGCATGGAATTTGAAGTCAGAGGAACTGAGGGAAAATCTTAAAGGTGTCACTGACTATTAGACCTTGGGTATGTTACAACCTCTCTGGACCTCAGTTTCTTCATCTGAAAATGGGGATGGGGAGAGGTTTGAACAAGATGAACTCTAATGTCTCTTCTATTTCTAAATACATAATCCTATGAGTCTTAATTTTCTCTCCTGTAAAATGATGGGGTTGGAATCTCTAATGTTAACTAATGAGAAACTCCTAACTTAGCCAGATTGTCCTGCTATGAAAAGCACAATCTATTGACCGCTCCAGTCACAGACCTGTCTGTTAATTGGAACTGCCAGGGGTTGTGCTTAGCACAGCCTTTGAAAACTCAGGATCACTTTAGTGATTTAATGAGGCACTGAAGCAGCACTTTAGTGGAAGAATGGTTCATCATGTTACAGCAACAGTAAGGTGCTCACTTATTAAAATGCTTTTGATTTTTATCATTTAAGACACTATAAATGGTTCTGCATAAAACTATCTAAATAGAGAAATATCCTATAATGATTTAAAAGAACTAGAAAATTAGAATGTCTACACAAACTAAATTCATATCCTCATGTTATAAACATTAAACTAAAGTCTTTTATAATAGCTCCAGAAAAAAGTTTTTGACCCCCTAAAATGACATACTGAAGCTTCAAAACAACATGATCTAAAGATCATGTTTTAAAATACATCTTTAAAAAGTTCTAAAAGTCTTAAAACAAGAACTTGTTTCAAGTTGGGTCTATCGAAATGGAACAGGAGTACTTAACTTCTGTGTGTGTGTGTGTGTGTGTGTGTGTGTGTCTGTGTGTGTGTCTGTGTCTGTGTGTGTGTCTGTGTGTGTGTCTGTGTGTCTGTGTCTGTGTCTGTGTTGGACTCCTCTGGACATCTGGTGAAAGTCGTGAACCTCTTCTCAGACCAATGCTTTTAGGTGAATAAAATAAAATAAATAGGATTACAAAGGAAAAATTATATTGAAAGAACAATAAAATATTTTTAAAAGTAGCTTACAGATGCCAAATTAAGAACCATGAGGTAGAAGAACTTCACTACAACAAATTAATTAGAGGTACAAACTTCTGCCAAGCAATTACAGATTCATTACAATAATGTTTGCTAATGCCTATAGAAAAAAATAAAATTAGCATATTTATTAATTATGCTAAGTTTATGTTACTAAGAAATAATCTGTTTTTTATTTTTGATTAACAAGGTCCATTATGGTTACCAGTGAATTAACAAATGAAGCTTAATTGGAATTGCAGGTACATTCATTTCACAAATCTTGATTTTTACATGGGGAACAAAACTAATAATCAGAGGTTACTATGCAAATGTCTATGACTCAGTTATCAAAGTACTAGAACAAACTAACTTAATCTACCTTTGGGAACTGAAGTTTAACAAAAGGATGTGCAAGTTTATTAACTGTTCTTGCCAGTCTGAATTAAAAATAAATTAAGAATCCTCTGCCAATGTCTTCCTTCAGTCCCTCTGTATCCTTCAAGGCAATGCCAGGGGAAGATAACTTGGAAAGGCTTCAAATAAGGGTCTAATGATGCGCTGTTGTATCTGCTTTGTTAAGACTAGCATGGTCAAGTTTGAAGACGTTCACCTACTTCCCTGTAAGATGGGTTACTTCTGAGCCGCAGAGAGTACTGAAAACTAGGTCCTCAATGAGAAGGAATCTGTAGTAATGGAGGTGCTAATACAAGTAAAATCACAGAGCCTTGGAATATTAAAGAGTTTTAAGTTTAAAGTTGTCTTCCCAAGTGAGAATTTACTGTAGACACCACCCAAATTAGACATAAATAGAAATTAATTTCATTTATTAAAATTTCCATCCACAATAAATGACAAAATATTTTGATAAATATTAATACATTCACCTTAAAATACCGATCAGGCAGAGGAAGGTATGAAATTACATACAAAGAAGCAGAAATTAGAGAAGTGGGATAATTTATCTTTCTCCTTAGGGTAACAGTTTTTCAAAAACAGATTCTCTTCTTTCATTATAGAAAACTTAATAACAAAAATAATGCAAATTAAAACTAGAGGAATGCTCCTGCCAGAAAAGGTATTTGCACTTGAAATTGTTGTTACCTCCAGTGGCAATAAACTTGGGTGAAATAACTTAAAGTTTCAGTGAATGGTAGCAGAAGCATGATGCGGTAGAAAAAATACTGAATTTGGTTTGAGGCCCTGAGTTCAAATCTTGGGTAAGCCACTTACTACTAATACGACTGAGGAATTCACAAACTATCCAGGCTTCAACTTCCTCATCTGCAAAAATAAAGAAGTGGGACTGAATAATCATTAAGACTCTTTCCAACTCAAAATCTATGATACTATGAACTCATTCTTAAAATGTTTTGCAAACTACAAAGTTTAGTACATGTTCTTGCTTCCTCTCACACTTTCTATAATGTACATCTTTCATAAGTAGACACAGACGCATTTCCTCTTCCAGGGAGCTAGGTAGTGCAATGTTTATAGCACTGGGCTTAGAGTCAGGAAGAAGATAGGTCAAACCTGGCCTCAGACACTTACTATCTTTATGACCTTGGGCAAGTAATTTAATTTTCATCTCCCTCTATTTCCTCAACTAGAGAAGAGGTATAACCCTACTTTCCAGGTTGTAGTGAAGATCACATGATATAATATTTGCAAACAGTACAGTGCCTACTTAAGAAATGCTTGTATCCTTCCTTTTTTCTTCCTAATCAGGGATCAAGTAGAATACGGGGGAAAATTCTTCCTTCTCACCTTGGATGTCCTGTTATGATCAGAAAAGCCTTTCACAACCAGAGAATTAAGTCATTTAATTTCTAGTTATTCAAAATAGTTGGGGAATGGGACATCACCTGCATGATCCAATCAACCAAGTTTTATCAATGGTACATACACTAATCAGGAAACAGAAGACCTGGATTTGAATTTTGCTACACAAACACTCCTACCCTCACTCAGATTCTTGATTTGTAATTCTGATCTCACAGAATTGTAAGATGCTATTTAAATAAGCTAATATTATCATTTCAGAGAATTAGAGAACAATAAAGATAAAAATGAACCTGAAAACTAATGGAATATTTCTATGATGATTCTAAAGGCTAAATGACTTCTAGTGCCTCTCAGCTTCCCCTTACTATTAATAGTACCACCATCCACCTAGATCTTCAGGCTTGAAACCTATGAATCATCCTCAACTCTTCCTATTTTCTTATCACTCATGCTCAATCAGATGCCAGGAACCGTCCATTCTACCTTCCCAATATCTCCAGCATATGTCTCCTACTTCTATTGCCACTATTCTAATTCAAGCCCTCATTCCTCTTGCCTGGACTGTTATAATATCCTTCTCACTAGACTCTTTGCCTCCAATGTCTTGCCTCTGTAACTTAACCCTCACATCTATGAAAAATGATCCTTCCTTAAATACAGATATGATCATGAAGAACACAGGTAACACCAGTAACTCAAGTTAATTCAACAGAGTGAGCTCCTATTCAATTTTTTTTGGGGGGGAGGTATAGTTTCCCACTACAAGAAGATAAAATGAAACTCCTTAGTCTGACATTTAAGGTCTCCCATGATCTGGCTTTCAACCTACTTTTCCAGTACTGTTTCATTAGACTCCTTTTCATACTCTACCTAGATAAATTGGGTGACTAGTGGTAGTTCCCCTGTCTCATCACCTGCTACATCTACGAACTGTTGCAGGAAGCTCCTCATGTCTGGAATGCACTTACTTCATATATGCATGAATGAAGTTATCATTTAGTAAGCACTTACTATGAGCCAGCCACCATAGTAAGTGTTTGCACTACAAATACAAGCAAAGCAAGTCACTGACCACAAGGATATTCCATGATAATAGCAGAAGTTATCACGTATAGCAGAGTTAGAGTATCCATAGAGGACATGGCTTAGAGATGGCACTAAATGGCATGTTAGGCCTGGGACCAGGAGACATAAGATGAAATCTCACCAATCAGAGCCTAGAATATAGAGGCGGGAGTCAGAGTTCTGATGGGATGAATATGAGAAAGAGAAAAAGGAGGAAAAAGAAGAAGAGGACAGAGTATAGAAAGACAAGATCATCACCCTAAACTAAGCCCCTTCATTTCCTCAGTTGAAGAGATCGAGGTGCTGCGAATTTAAGTGACTTGCCCAAGGTCACAAAATATGAGAGGTACATTCTGCTACTGCTTCAAAGTCCCAGTCAGGTTCCACCTCTTCTATGTGGCCTTCCCTGATGCCAACAATTGATTTCCTACCCCTTGAATTTCTTCTAGTACTTTGTCCTTATTTCTCTTTCCTCCTGAGCATATTATTTGAACTATACTCATTGGTGAATATATCTTTTCCTCTGCCTCAGTTCTAAATAGATCTTAATTTTCTGGAGGACAAAGGTAGTGCTATTTTTAACCTTTGATCTCCCAGCTGCTAGCATGAACGCTTTGTAAATAATACGTGTTTAAAGATGGCTGCCTGAACAGAGACTGGCAACCCAGCCCTACCATACCCACTCCAATAAAAACCTAAGAACGATACCAAATAATAATTCAGAAATCCATATATGAAACTATAGTATATGACTTCTCCTAACCTAGAGCTGCATACAAAATCAATTACAAGAAAAAGGAAAGGAAAGGAGGCTTCTAGCAAAACCAATGCCAGCAAAGGTAAATAAAATAGCAGCCTCCCAGGTAGACCAGAGATACCTGTAGTCTGCAAAGCTCAATATCCAAAGACAAGATTGGAGGGTTCTCTGAAGGCAACCCCAGAATAGTCAGAATCTCAAAGGGGCGGAGACATTGGAAGCCACTGGGAGCAGCAGCAACCAAACAGGGCACTGCTGAGGTCATTCTAGGGAACCCTAAGTTCAGGTCCATACTACTTTCTCCTGAGACACTACACAGCTCAGCCAAAAACATCCAGTGATCCATTCCTCAAAGATCCCAAGAACCAACTCAAGGAAATGGATGCCAATGCAAGAACTTAGTTCATTGAAATCCAAGCAGAGTTGACCAGCCCACCCCAAAGTGAAGCAAGATGCAATCACTTGGACCTGGTAGAGACCCCATATTTGGCTGGAGCCACAAGGAAGCAGAAGATACAGATTATTTGTAAAGATCCTCAGATACCTCAAAATCCAATTCTACAACAAGTACAGGCAGAGACTAAAAGAAAAAAAATGTATTTTCCATAAGTACTACATGAATATCTAGAAGACATACAGAATAAATGAAAGCTCTGGAAGAATGAATTAGAAGGAGAATACATAATTTGGACCAGAAAGAATTTACTTTTAATCTTACCCAAGTGAAGGACTGAACATGTGGAAGGAAACATACATTTTTGGACATGATCAGTGTGCATTTGTTTTGCTTGACTCCTCATTATAAGTTTCTCTTCTTCACCCCCCCCCCCTTTTAAAATCTGGGGCAGACGGAGTGTCAATATTAGAAGGAAGGAAGGAAGGAAGAAAAGAAAGAACAAAAGAAAAAGGAAGGAAAAGAGGAGGGTTTTGACATATTTTAAAAAGTAAATAAAAGAGTGGAAGGAAGCTCTGAAAGAAGCACAGAAAAAAAGCAGGATAGTTTTGTTTTTTTTTAAGTAAGGTAGAATTTATTATATGTTTTAATATAAAGCAAGTGATATGGAGCAATTTAACATAAAACTTTCTGTTTTATATATGGAAATGCTCATTATCTTGGTGTGTGATAAATTCAAAATAAAAACATACATTAGGGAACTTCCTCTAATTCTTTTGGGGCAACCACCCCCCCAAATAGGTATTCAATAAATGTTTGCTGTCTTTAATTAAGATTATAATTATGGCAGCTGGTAGCTCAGAGTGCTCATCCTGGAGTCAGGAAGACCTGAGTTTAAATCTGGCCTCAGACACTAACTAGTTGTATGACTCTGACCAAGTTACTTAATCTCTATTTGTTTCAGTTTTCTCGAATGTAAAATGGGGATAATAATAGCACCTATCTCAAAGGATTGTTGTGAGGATAACTGAACTAATATTTGTAAAAGCACTTAGTACAGTACTTGGGAGATAGAAGACTACATAAATGCTTATTCTCTTTGCTTATTCCTATGCATAATGATAATTACCATATGGTATAATAGATGTTCAATATGGAGAAAGACCACATGACATATGACAAGTAATTTTGGGAGATACTTTTAAAAAATACCAGCTATTTTCTGCCTACATTTACATTCTCATAAAATAGAGTTTAGAGCATGCAAAACACAACAGTTTTGTCATTTGCATCATGCAACTGCTTATAAAGAAAGGAGTATTTACTATGGGTCTTGAAATGACAAACACTTATTTTTTTCTTTTAAAAAACTTTTTTTTTTTAGTTTTCAACATTCACTTTTATAAGATTTTGAGTTTTAAATTTTCTCCCTCTCCTGCTCCCCCTCCCCAAGATGGCATGCACATACAATCATATTAAACATATTTCTACATTAGTTATGATGTAAAGAAGTAGAACCAAAGGGAAAACCCACGAGTAAGAAAAAAGAAACCAAAAGAGAGAAAATAGTGTGCTTCAATCTGCATTCAGACTCCATAGTCTCTCTCTGTATATGGATGGCATTTTCCATCATGAGTCTTTTGGAATTGACTTAGATCCTTGCAGTGGTGAGAAGAACTAGGTCTATCAAATTTGGTCATCATGGAATGTTACTGTTCACTGTGTACCATGTTCTCCTGGTTCTGCTCACCTCATTCAGCAACAGTAAAGAATCTATATCTTAAGGCATTATCTAAGACTTTCTGCTACCAAAGACATCTTCTGAGTAAAACTTGACATTGGAATCTGATGACTGCACATTGTAATTTATAGAAAATTTAATCTATGTAGTGACTGCGTGGAATAGGACTAGGAGCATGGAATGGAAATCACAGGAAATAAGATTTTAGCTCTGTATCAAAAACTTCATCGAAATTAGAGCCATCCACGACTGCCTTTTGAGATAGTGAATTCCCCATTACTTGAGTTGTTCAAGAAGAATGAATATGGCTGTTTCTGGGAGATTTTGTAGAGGGAAGTTATGCCACAGTTCCTTTCAACTTTTAGACTACAATTCCTGTACCTTGTGTACATTAGTGATAGTTCTGCCCTCTGGAGCTACGTGGCATAAATTTAGTTCAATATGAAAAGTCTTTAAATATTTGAAGACACTTAACATTTCTCTCCCAAGTCTTCTCTAAGGCTAATCATTAATGTTTCTTTTAATTTCTCCTCATATGACATATAATTCCAGACTCCTCATCTTCCTCCTTTGTAGTCACATTTTCTGGAAATGACAAACACTTATGAAAACTTGAAGAAAGCATACTACATTGTAAGCATGGCTCTATACTCCTTGGTTAATTTGACATAAAGTCTATATATTTGGGAGTTACTTTTAAAAAATACCAGCTATTGTCTGCCTACATTTACATTCTCATAAAATAGAGTTTAGAGCATGCAAAACACAACAGTTTTGTCATTTGCATCATCCAACTGCTTATAAAGAAAGGAGTATTTACTATGCATCTTGAAATGACAAACACAAATACTAAGAATGATATCAAATAATAATTAAGAAATCCATATATGAAACTATAGTATATGACTTCTCCTAACCTAGAGCTGCATACATTGCATGAGGTGTAAAGAGAGGAGTCATGTTCTCTTTCTAACTCAATCTTTTATTACTTCTATCACAATAGCTGAAAGGAAGACATATTACATAAGAAAGTTTACTTTCCCAGATATTTAGCAACAGGATTATAACATCCTTCCCCACCTTAAGCAATGCCACATAAAATTGTGCAAACCTTTACAAAGCCTTGCAGGTGAATTTGAAAGACTCCACCCTTTGGTGAAACAGGAAACAGTGTAAAGACAAGGTTAAATAGGTTCTTTCAAAAAGCACTATTAATGTCCATTGTAATTGGCTTCTTTAAAAAATGTATGGTTAAAGATCCATGTTCTTTATAAAGTATTAACATTGAGAAACTTGGGAGTAATGGTGAGAGAAAGATTCAATAAGTTATTTTCTTTAGTTGGCTTGATACTACTGAATATAAAATTATGAATTATTATAAATTATGAATTACTGAATACGAAATATGAAAATGAACTGAAATGTCCCTTCAGAACAGTGGTTCTCAACCTTCCTAATGCGACGACCCTTTAATACAGTTCCTCATGTTGTGGAATGAATGAATGAATGAGTGAATGAGTGAATGAATGAACGAACAAAATTATTTTCGTTGCTACTTCATAACTGTAATTTTGCTACTGTTATGAATCATAATGTAAATATCTGATATGCAGGATGTATTTTCATTGTTACAAACTGAACATAACCCACAGGTTGAGAACTGCTGCTTTAGAAGAAGGAGGAATATGTCCATTAATGGAGAGAGCACTGGATCTAGAATCAGGAAAAGCTAAGTTTAAATCCTACCTCATACACTTATTGTGTGACCACAGGCAAGTCACTTACATTCTGTCTACCTCAGTTTCCTCCACTGTATAATGGAGACAATCACAATTACCTCTCAGGACAGTTGTGAGAATGAGAAATTTGTAAAGTGCTTAGCATAGAGTCTGGTACATAGCAGGCACTCCGTGAATGCTTGTTCCCTTCCTTTTTCCTTAGTGAAACTGAATGTCTTCTTATCAAGAAGACATTTGTCAAACCTTACAATTTCATTCATTAACCTTTTGTTGATATAACATCTCTTTTATAAAAATGCCAGCCTGAAGGATTCCACTTTAGGTGAACAACAAACAGAAACTTTATTTAGCTTCCAACCAACTAACAGAGCTAAAACATTATCACTGGTTTAAAATATCATACTCTAGACAAATAACCATAAGTCACATTCTGGGCTTCAGTGACCACTGTCAGAATGAAAAAGATATTCCAGGACTCTACGTCTTGAAGAACACAAAATGTGTTTTGCTTTGTCTTTTCTTAATATGCATTCATCAATATATAGAAATGATCACGTAAGACAAGTGCAATATTCTCCAAACTCAGAATTCCATCTTTCTCAGCTCTGACACTTACAGTTCCTACCCTATTTCACCAGCTCAACTCACTATCAACCTCCAATGGGAAATTATTTCTAAATGCCCATGTTCTTAGTGCTCTCTACACAAGACAAATTACCTTGAATTGATTTATTTAAATAAATACACTTTGTCCAATAGAACTTAAACGTCTTATGGGAAGGTACTGTTGTTCTTAACTTTGTTTTTATACCCTCACCACCAAGGACAGTGCCTTGACCTCAATAAATGTTGAATTATTTATACCCAGCAGGGAAATCTTTGCAAGAGATATATAAACTATCTGTATTCGACAAATGCAACAAGTTCACAGTAGAGTCAGAATGGTATAGTGAATAGGGAAACTGCAGTCAGCCTGAGTCAGCACAACCTGGGTTCAAATCCTGCCTCTCACTGGCTGCCTGACCTTGAGTAAATCACTTAAATTACTTCTTAGTAGTTCAGCCAACTCTACGACTAGGTTGCAGAACCACTGCAGTTATATACATTGGTAGAGAAAGTTTACTCATTTTCTCATTTCCTCAGGGGGTGTTCCCTACACTGATGAAATCACAAATTTGGACAAAAAAAATCAGTTTGAACAAGAACTGAACATACAGTTTAGAAAGGTTTATTTCACCAGTTTTCTCTCCAGGCATTTTAGAAATTAAAAACAAAATGTGATTTCCAGAGCAATAAAAAAATGTAGCCAATGATAAGTGGAGTAAGAGCTAACCAAACAAGTAGATTACTTACAAAGTGATGAAAAATACCCAAGAGGAGAAATTCTAAAACTCTAGTTAAGAACAGTAGGAACTAAAAAAGGAGATGGTATAAAAGATCATAAAACTATTCTTTTTTTTGTGCTTTTTGGAGGGGGGAGGGCAGGGCAATTAGTGTTAAGTGATTTGCCCAAGGTCACATGGCTGGTAAGTGTTAAGTGTCTGAGGTCACATTTGAACTCAGGTTCTACCGACTCCAGGGCTGGTGCTCTATACACTTCGCCACCTAGCCACCCCCATAAAACTATTCTTTAAAAATGGTGATACATCACCACTTTAGAAGTATTCAAACACTTCCTAAAATGTCACCTCCTTCTGATCCACCTATCCTCCCCTTTGACAGCACATGCACAACCCTGATTTCAAGAGACTGAAGGTGAAAGAAACCAGCCCAGGGCAGTACAAAAAAGTTAAGAAGGCAAATGTCACTTTTAATGCTTTAAAGAGGTCCAGTAACCTAAAAGTTTTGTTTTGTTTTGTTTCAGGTTTTGAAGAACTCCTTCAATAGTTCAAGAACATATGATTTCATGGTGTGGGTACTTTCTCCATAGATCACACAATTTTTAAGTGTTCCTGACAAAGAAAAGATCTTCATCCTTCAACAGATGATAAGCTTCTCTGAACATAATTAGGCTATTCAGCCAATCAGCAAACATCTATTAAGTGTCTATCATCTGACAAGAATTGTGCTAAGTGCTAGTAATACGAAAACAAAAGTGAAATAGTCATGATCCTCAAAGAATTAGCATTATAAAGGGGGTTATAAGTCAATATATAGATAAGACACATATAAAGAATAACAATAACTAAGATTTACATGACACTTAAAATTTGCAAAGCACTTAAATGTTTTATGGAAGTTCATTTTATTTTTATCCCCATTTCAGAGATGAGAAAACTGAAGCAGACTTAAATGACTTGCTTCAGGTTACACAGCTAGTACATATCAGAGGTCACATTAGAACTCAGATTTTCCTTCTTTGGGGCCACCATTCTAACGACTAGACCACCAAGCTTTAGCATCTTTGGCTGAGGGTACTGTGAAAACCGCCTGCTGTAGGGCATTTGAGCTGAGCCTTGAAGGAAACTAAGCATCCCCAAACTGGAAGGAGTTGATCCCAAACATAGAAGTCAGCTCATGTAAAAGCATGAGGATGGTGGATGAAATATATCAAGAATGCCTATATGTGTGCTTGTGGAACATACAGAGGAGAGTAACATGGAAGAAGCTTGGAGGGGCCAAGTTGTGAAGAACTTTAAATGACAGAGAAAGGATTGCATGTCTGATCCAAAGGCACCAGGAAACCACTTTTAGGGTGGTAGGGGTGGGACACGTCAGACCTGTGCTTTAAGAAAATCCCTTCGGTAGCAGCATGAAGGACAGATTGGATTCGGGAGTCTTGAGGTGGCAAGACTTATGAGGAAACTATTTCACTAGATCAGAGGAGAAGTAAAAAGGCTCCAGTTAGGATGATGATAGTGTAAGAGAAAAGAATGGGCATGCATTTAAAAAAATAATTGAATAATAGACACAATTTTCTCCAGCCAAGTTTCAGAAGCCTTTTCCAGCTTGGCAGCATTTTACTGGAGGGAATACTTTGCTGACTTAGTCTTTGAGAACCCAGGGTTCTCCCTCCATATCACCAGGAAGCATCAGAGTAGGCTTTAGGAGAGTTTCTGAAGAATAACAGTTTTAGTATTCGGTCCTTACCCATTACATCTGCATCACAGACACCCAACAACTGTCATGCCTAGCATAATGCCTTGCTGGTACAGTGGCTAGAATGCCAGGCCTGGAGTCAGATAAACCTGAGTTCAAATCCAGCCTCAGATACATATTAGGCTGTGTGACCCTGGACAAGTCACTTAGCCCCGTTTGCTTTAGTTTCCTCGTCTGTAAAATGAGCTGGAGAAGGAAATGGCAAACCCTCCAGTTTCTTTGCCAAGAAAGCCCCAAATGGGGTCAGGAAGAGTCAGACACGACTGAAATGACTGTTGTTGTTCAACGTGTATTGACCCACTCCTTGTGGTTGTGTACCAAAAGGCTCATCAGTAGCAGATTTACTACTTGATAATAAATTATTTAGCTATGGCTGACCCTGAAAGAAAGAAAAACAAAACCTTAAAAGTGTCTTTAACATTCGCAGCAAGGACATCTGAATTTGTCGTATTTTAATTACGCAGGGAGCTGTGGTACAGTAGATAGGATTCTGGACCCGAAGTCAGGAAGATGTGGTTTTAAATCCAACTCCACACACTTGTGAGCTGTGTGACCTTGAACAAATCACTTCCCTTCTGTTTGCCTCAATTTCATCATCTGCAGAATGGGGATAATAATAGTGTCTACTTCACAGGGCTGCTGTGAAGATCGAATAAAATAGGTGCTATATTTTGCAAACCTTAAAATGCTGCATACATTCTAGTTAATTCTGGATTTAAATTCAGAGGATTGGGGCTCTTCATTACCAGTGTGACCTTCTGCAAGTCACTTTCC
The DNA here is from genome assembly GCA_028627135.1 of Pseudochirops cupreus. NCBI lineage: Eukaryota > Metazoa > Chordata > Mammalia > Diprotodontia > Pseudocheiridae > Pseudochirops > Pseudochirops cupreus. Next base: position 474,046,521 of record CM053582.1, read on the forward strand.
CTAGGTGGGCCTCAGCATCCTAATCTTCAAAATAAAGGTGTTGGGATGATCTTGAAAGTTCTTCCCAGCTCTAATGCTAGGATTCTGTATTACGAATGTATTATTGAGCTTTACTTTGCAGAACTAACTTAAACTCCCAAGTTCCTTTCTCCCTGCCCTATGGCTTCTAATAACTCTGGCATTATTAAAAAGTCCTTTTTACAAACCCATCCCAACCTACTAGAATTAGGCATTTCCATTTCAGGGCTAAGTTATCAATTTACCATGTGGTCCTGAAGTTACATAAAAGTAGTTTGTCTATGAAGGGGATAATAACATCTCTTCCTTAATTCCTTAAATATAAGGAAGTATTAGGAAACCAAACTACATTTAGGGTTTCTTTATAGAATGCTACATACTCATACCACTTTCTCTCAATCTCTCTGATTCCACAGAATGCCAGCATTGAAGCAGAATGACTAAGACTGGGAGGGGAAGAGAAAACACCCTTAAAACTCACAAAGAAGCCCTACTATGTAAAACATAGATCTGTTCAAGACAAAAGAGTTTAGAAAGAAAAATAAACTCCAAAGGTGGCAATTCAAATAGCAGCCAGTACAAGAACCGCAGCCTTTCTCAAGTTGGTTGCCTTGGGATACATAGCCACAATCACACGTTTTGGAGGGCATGTACCCCAGGGCTCATCCTCTCAGCTTAAATGGTTAAATTTTACTTAAGCCTTCCTAATTGTTTATATCAAATAAAGAGGCTCTGGAAAGATAGCAAATTTAGGAAACAACCCCGTGGCATAAATGCAGAAGAGGGCTGATAAATTACAGCCTAATTCCACAGGTTCACATATGTACGTGACTCAGATTTCTGCAACAATTGTTCATGGTTCCAGTAGATACCCATGAGTTCTCTCCAACAGTAGTATCAAGCTCAAATAAAAACAGGGGTCACTAATCCATACCTAAGGATTCCTGTGGGCCACATGTTGACTTAGTTTCTATATTTTATTTTTATTTATTTCATCAAATATGTCCTAATTGTATTTTAATCTGGTTCAGGCTGGGAGTATCATAGGTCACAAGAGGTCATGTTTGCATGTCTGCATTACAGGATACTAACAAAACATCCTTCTTACAGCACTAACCATAATTATCTTCCACTTTCTAATCCTTCCTTTCTTCCTGAGCAATGTTCTTGCTTGAAGCTGCTGGTAAGTTTGTGTTTAATTAAATTGCTTCTGTGGTCCTACGTATAGTGGAATAAAACATCTACAACTAAAAAGCACACAAGAATGAACAATTACAATCATCATAAAGTATCACAAGATAAATTGATCTAAAAAGAGAGGTGAAAGATCACTTAGTTAAAATACTCAGTTTGACAGATACAGAAAATGAGGCCCAGATGGATAGGTTAAGTGATCTTTCCCAAGGTCACTCTAGTATTAAGTGACAAAGTTAGGATCTGAACTGAGGTCCTAAAGTTTCAAAGCCCATACTGTTCCCACCATACCATACTAGTGGATAGAGGGCTAGCTTTGGAATCAAAAGGAACAACATCCAAATCTTGCCTCTGACTCACTGGTTGTGTGAATTTTAGCAACTCTCTAGTCAAGTCTCTAATTTTAGCAACTCTCTAGTCAAGTCTCTGAAAGAATAAATTGCAGCCAAGTTCCAAATCTGCATTAGTGGAGGGAGTTTCCACGTAAGGAGTTCTCCTACACTGTTGAAATCACACGTCCATATTTATAAAAAAAAAAATTAAATCAGCTACTTACTTTGATAACTGAATTCAACATCAGCTACCTTAGCATTCCCTACGCACAAGTGCTGTGTGCAAGGTAGAGAAAAAAATGGGTAAAACACAGTCTCTATGTTTTTTGGAGGTAGGGGAGAAATAAAGTACAATGTAAAATTCAAATTTCACATTATGTGTATTAACAAAGTTATTATAAGACTTCATCTGTCTTGAACTCAGTTATCCAGTAATTTTCCCTCTCCAGAAACAGTGAGAAATAAAAAAATAAGAACCAAAAAAATTAAAACATATATGATGATAATCCTTTTAACAAAAGAGATAATACCATAAAAGCGATACAATAAAGATTTCCTTGGGAGAAGTCTGCTGGACCCTGACTCTGAGCCTATTTTCTCTCATTTTACACAAATTTCTACTTTATTTTCTGGTTTCTCAGAATACAGAAAAATAGAAGGGAGAGCAAAAAACCTAGGGACAGACACTGAAGTTACAGATGAAAGCCAGTGAGGAAACAGGAAAAAAAACAAAACTATTTTAAAAATAGACCCAAAACCCAACAGTCTGATATCATTTAGAGTAGGAACAAACATCTCTCACGCCTCAATACCTCCCAAGGGCATTATAATAATAGACAATAACATAACTGACTCTCAGAGATGACCCTGAGTCATCAAGAAAAAAGGTTCAAAAATGTTCAATATACTCGGTTCAAGAAGACAAGAAAGTTTATTTTAGGAAGATTTCCATTCAGATTGGTTAAAATGTTTTGAAGCATTTATGTTTTAAAGGGATAAATTATAAGGCATCTGGAAAAGAGCTCTCTAGAATGGTTCCTTCCCTAAGGTTCCAAATAGATAAGATTTTATTGTATAAAATGTGTATTGCTTTTATTAATGTTGTACTTACTGAAAATAGGCCCTATGGACTTCAAACTACACAGTCATCATTTTAAAAATAATTGACACTGAGTTATGCTGAATAATATAGTGCAGGCCACTTTTCCTCATAACAAATAATATTCACACTAAAATTGCTAGCATGTTTTGCCTAGCTTGCTATTTTCGGTGCTTTCCATAACCATTTCCTTACATAGGTATAAAAATCAAAATGCATTATCCCCGCCACCCCCTCTCCTTAATGCTACCATTGGCTTCTGAATGATTTGATTTGCAGATGTTTCTTTAGCTCAGATCACTTAATAAAAAGACCCACTCAGAGCCAGCAAAAAGGGTAAAAAGAAAAACACCCCAACAACTTCCAGTTCCCACTGCTAAATCATAAATCCACTTAGAAACACTTTGTTTTGCAAGTAATCTCAAGGCATTGATTGATCCTTTTGGGAGTCCAGTGATTTGCCTCATTGTATTTATTTAATAGACATAGAATTGTGTGTGTACATATATATGTATACATACATACACACACATGCACAAAATATATGGTTCAAGAGCTTCCGTACCAACTCCCAAAATGTCTTCATCATGTGAAATTTTAAACAGCTTCAGCATTACAGGGAAAGAATGGAATATATCCTTTACAACCAGTGGCGGGCAACAACTAAACCACTAAAGTTAATTAGTTACTTCACTATTAGCCTAATAAGTTAGGTATTTAGGTCACATGAACTATAGAAATATAAAAATGCATGCATATATGCACGTGTGTATAAACTGTATACATGCAAATGTATGTGCATGTACATATATATGCATACAGACCAAAGAGTAAGAGGAAGGAAACAAGCATTTATTAAGCACCTACTATACGCCAGGCAAGTGCTGCTTTACTATCAATTTCATCAACTCTGGGAGACAGGTACCATTATTATTCTCATTTAACAGTTGAGGAAACTAAGGCAGGCAGAGGTTAAGTGACTTGCCTAAGGTAATACATTTAGTACGTGTCCGAGGCTACATTTGAAATCACTTCTTCCTGAGCTCAGACCTTGGGCCTAGTGTTCTATCCACTGTGCCACCTAATTGCCTCTCACACATAAAAGGATGCATGAATTTGACTTTGGAAAACTATCATTGCAACCCCCTTCATCAGTGCCCATTGTCACAATCTACGACTTAGGTTTTGCTGTTCAGTCATTTCAGTCATATCTGATTCTTCGTGGGTTTCTCAGAAGACACTGGAGTGGTTTGAGATTTCCTTCTCCAGCTTATTTTACAGATGAGAAAACTGAGGCAAACAGGGTTAAGTGATATGCCCAGGGTCAGTTAATGTCTGAGTAAATGTCTAAGGCTGGATTTGAACTCATGCAGATGACTTTTCTTGACTTCAGGACCTGCACTCTATCTATTGTGCTTCCTCGCTGTCCCCATGACTTAGTAGATAAATCTTTATAGTATTTCCTAAGGAACAAAGAAATTATGTGACTTACCCAAAATCAAACATCTAAGAAATATTAGACAGGATTTGAACCTAGCTGTTCTAGACTCCAAATACAGTACTCAATTACACCACTCTTCCTTGCTTTTATGTGTCTATACGTGTCTATAATAAATGCCTTTCCATATCATATGTGTATGTGCATATGCATGCATATATGTAGGAATGTATGTGTTCACATGAACATATAAAATACACTGTACATATATAAAGCAGAGATGAAAAACTCAGATTTCAAAGCGGAAGTGTGAAAAATGTGTGAAATCAGGGAGGCTAATATGTACATAGCAACTAAAGGCTAACAAGGATGATGACACAAGAAATAAGCCATGACATCTGAGCCACTGTACTTAGGAGATAATGGGAGGGATCCTGTATTTCAGCCATCACTAGGGTCCGATATTAAGGGAGAGAAACTTCTATGAAAAAAGTCTTGCATACTGCTCTCTACCATTAGTAGTAGGTTTTGCGCTATAACAACATCAGGGTGGAATTATTGTCTCTTGCCTCCGTCAAAATTAACATTTAACAGTAATGTTTGCAGTAAGAACCTGCTCAATTTTAAACCAAGCTGACTCTAAATGCAACAGAAATTTCTTTCTGTTTGAGGTACTGATTTCCTAAGGGTACCAATTCTGGATAAACAGATCATCTGAACATAACAGTTTGCCCCAGGGAGATTTTAGCAAAGTTGAAGGTAGGGAGGTGGTATATGACTGAAATGCAAAGAAAGGTCTTCAGAAACAAAATAAACATTTCACTCCTTAGAAAGAGCTAGAGGCTTGAATAGCTCGATGGCAAGTGAAAAAGCCAGTGAGCCAATGAACTTGCCTCTAAGGCAGAGAATAGTCATCTTAACTTTGACCCTAGCCACTCAACATAATTGACCTGAAGCAGGAATGCCCCCTCTAATCCAAAAAGTCCACAGTGACAGGGCCTAGCCTTGAACTAGAAAGGAAGATCAATCTATTCTAACCCTTGTCTAGAGGTAAAAAAACTCAAGATCTAATGCCCTGAAAGCATGGAAGAGGAGAGGCTGTTGCCAATGTTAGACTAAAGGCAACGGCCCTAGTAAAAAGTCCATAGTAGGACTTGTTGAGAAGAGCATTGAAATACTGTAGCTAAAGAGGGTACAGGAGCACCCAGCCAAGCCAGATTTCAGCTGGCCTTCAAAGCGTAAATCTAGAGAATCCAGCATGTGATGCCACCCAACAGAGACAGCATGCCTTGAGAAGAGCCTAGCCATATCGCAGCCTGAACATCCCTGTCCAATAGTAGCTATACAGTGAGTCACACAGTAGTCTGCCCAGTCCAGAAGCCGGTGACATATGTGCACCAGAAGCAGCTGTACCCAGTTATTGAGTGACTTGCCTGGTCTAGTCCAACAGCAGATTAATCCATCCGATCAAGGCAAAGGAGGTTTCCATGAGTATACTCAAGTGAATTCTCCATCTGATGGAGACACTGTATCCGTGGAGGTGTCAGCCTGCCTATAGGGCTGCTATAAATATTTTTGTATAAATAAGTCCTTTTCTCTTTTCTGGTTGTCTTTGGGATATAGTCCTAGCAGTGGTTTTTCTGGATCAAAAAGTATGTTTTAATAATAGATCCTGCTCCAGCCCCTTATTTTTATCCGGTATGTATCGCTCTGCTTCAGATGTGTTTCTTGTAAACAACATATTGTAGGATTCTGTTTTAAAATCCATTTTCCTATCCACTTCTCTTTTATGGGTGAGTTCATTCCATTCACATTTATAGTTATGATAACTGTGTATTTCCCTCCATGCTATTTTTCTCTTGCTTATGTCCCTCTTTCTGTTACTCCCCCACCCTTTTCCTCCTCACAAATGTTTTTATTTCTGATCACTGCCTTCCCCAATATACCCTCCTTTTTATCAGTCCCCACTGTCCCTTCTATTATCTCTGTCCCTTTTTTATTTCCTTCTAAGGTTAGACAGATTTCTGTATTCAACTGAGTATGTATGTTATTCTCTCTTTCAGCCAATTTTGATGAGAGTAAGGTTTAAGCTTTGTCTACGACCTCCTGTCCCCATCTTCCCCTCCATCATAATAACTTACATGCCTCTTTTATGTGGAATAATATACCCCATTCAATCTCCCCCCTCCTTCTTCCAGTGTAATTTTCTTTCTCAACTCTTTATTTTGTTTTTGGGGGTATTATTCCCATCAAAGTCTCCTTATATCCATACCCTCCATCTACATATACTCCTTCTAATTACTCTATAATAATCAAGTTCTTAAGAATTACATATATACATATATATATATATGTATATATATATATATATATGTGCCATATAGAAAAATAAATAGTTTAACCTTATTTAATTTCTTCTTTTTTCTTTCTTGTTTCTTTTTTACCTTTTTATGTTTCCCTTGAGTCTTGTATTTGGAGGTCAAAATTTTTAAGCTCTGGTCTTTTAATTAGGAATGCTTGAAAGTTTTCTATTTTGTTAAATATCCATTTTTCCCCCCAGAAAGATATTCAATTTTGCTATGTAGGTGATTCTTGGTTATAATCCTAACTCTTTTGTCTTCCACCATATCATATTTCAAGTCCTCTGGTTCTTTAATATAGAAGCTCCCAAATTCTATGTAATCCTGACTGTAGTTCTACAACATTTGAATTGTTTCTTTTTAGCTGCTTGCAATATTTTCTAATTGATCTGTGATTTCTGGAATTTGGCTACAATGATCCTGAGTGTTTATATTTTGGAATCTCTTTCAGGCAGTGATCAGTGGATTCTTTCAATTTCTATGTTGTCCTCTGGTTCTAATAGACCAGGGATGTTTCTTTGACAATTTCTTGAAAGATAACATCCAGATTTTTTGTTTTTGTTTTTTTAGTCATGGTTTTCTGGTAGTCCAATAATTCTTATACTATCTCTTCTGGATCTATTTTCTAGATCAGTTGTTTTTCCAATGAGAAATTTCACATTTCCTTCTATTTTTTTAATTTTAAAATTTTGTCTAATTGTATCTTGGTATCTCATAGAATAATTAATTTCCAGTTATTCAATTATAATGTTTAAGGAATTATTTTCTGCAGTGAGCTTTTGTACTTCCTTTCCTATTTGGACTATACTATTTTTAAGGGAGTTATTTTCCTTGGTAAATGTTTGTATACCTTTCCTCTGCTTTTTTTCATAATTTTCTCATAATTATCTTGTATTACTTTCATTTATTTTCCCAATTTTTTCTATTTCTCTAATTTTTTTTTTATCCTTCTTAAGCTCTTCTAGAAATTCTTTTTAGGCCTGAGACCAAATTACTCTTTTCTTTGGGGCTTCCCATGTAGTCATTTTGACAATATTCTTCTAAGTTTTTATCACAATCTTCCTTATCACCATAATACCTTTCTATAGTCAAGCTCTTCTTTTCTTTTCTGCCTTTTTGTGACTTGGTATTTTTATGTGAGAGTTGGTCTCTGGTTCTGCACTGTTCCCAGCTTTTAGTGCTGGGGCTCTGGGTCTTACTGCAGGCTTTCACTGGGCTCCAGGGCTTAGCTGCTTGCTTTCTCTGGAGGGCAGGCTTCTCTTCTCACTTGTACTGGGGGGTGGGGCCTCCCTGTTGGCCTCCCCTTGTGTGTGGTTTAGTTGCTGGCCTAGGGCCTGGCTACTGGGTTGTTATGGTAACTGAGTCTTTCTGGTGGTTGGCCCTGGAGGAGGGATCTTGTTGCTAGTCTGCCCCAGAGGTGGGGGACACCTGCTGCTGGGCTGCTATGGAAACAGGCCTCTCTGCTAGCAGGCCCCAGAGGAGTAATTTTGTTGCTGATCTGCCTGAAGGGTGAGTCTTCACTACTGGTCAGTAATGGTATCAGGTTGGCCTTGCTAGGGCTGGGAGTGGGGTCTTGCTTTCCTGCACAGACTCATTTGCTTACCTAGGAGGCAAACCTGCTGCTTTGCAGGAGGGCGGGCCCTTCCTAATAGATTGCCCCAGTCATGGAGCCTTGCTGCAGGCCTCCTGCTGTGAGGCTGGCTGCAACTTCTCTTAGACCTAGCTCTCTTCCCACCCCAGTGAGACAGACCTTTCCTGCCAGACTGGTGAGATGCTTCTCTGCTCCTACATCAATTCTGAGGCAGTTTTCTAGTTTCTGGGGAGGGGAATTTGGAAGGTCTTCAGAGGATTCCTTCTTCACTCTGCCATCTGGGCACTGGAAATCCCAATTCTATTTTTTAAGTCAATATTAAAGTTCAATTTTAGCTATCTCCACTTGCATCCAAATCTGTAGTTTAAATGTCATCATACTTTTTCTGTTCTGAGACACCAAAATTACCTAGGTAATTAGAACTGTGCTCCTATCTTTGCTCATGCCCAAGCTCTCTTTTCCTCCCCCTCCCCCTCTTTGTCTCCCTCTACCCCAAGATGAGAGTTAATCGATTGGGAAGAAAATGCATATGCTTAAACAACCACAGCACAGTTTATACTGCTGTATATGCTTTCCATTAATCAAGTGGTTTTTTTTTTTATTTTTGTCTCTGTTTACTCATTCTCCAGGCAGAAGCCATTATATGCTTGTTTCTATTTTTAGCACCCTTTTCTGTAAGTACACAAAATTATTCAAACACTGTAAGTATTACAGAACAACTAAAATTCATAGTTGAAAGATCATATTGTAAGAAGAGAAAGCTCCCATTTCCGGCAGGTGTCTCAACACATTCTGACTACCTAAGAATATGAAGGACCAATATATCCTCTACAAACAGCTTAAAAAGGTAATGTGAAATAGGGGTATTTACATATGAAATTCATTTATGAAGGACTCATTCCATTTCTGACCTCTCCAAAAAGGCTAATGTAATTGAAAAGGAAATATAACCAAGAACTACAAAACCTAAAAAGTCATTTTCAACTTGGTTTTTGTATAATTGTGAATCTCAGACATCTTTAAAGATGATGATAATTCTATTAAGAATATCTAACTACTAGGCTCAGGTTATTCAGTCCAAGGGCCCCATGGCGGAAGAAATGTGATATGAGACTCTGAACTTGAAAAGCATGGGAAGAGAGACAGTGGTCAAACCTCAGACAAATTAATTTTCTTATATGTCACTTTGCTCAGTGAGTGATTCCTTTTTACTATCATTATAATCAGTACTGACTGTCCAGAAACTGAAGTTAAGATATAGAACTTAAAACACACTTTTAATATAATCAGCTCCTTAATTATTAAAAAAAATTATGCTATATTGACAGTCCTGTTTGATACAAAATAGGGAAATGAAATAAGGAAAGCCGACTTCTTTGAAGATCACAATTAAGTGAAGTCAATATGGAAAGCCATTTATCAGTGCCCCAGCCCAAGTACACATTCCCCTCCATCAGTCTTTCCAAAATAGACCAACTTCTCACCTAATCATCTTCACTAAATGCAAGGTCAGTAAGTTGATAATAGATATCTCACACTTGCCCAAAACATAAAGGAAACCATATGACTAATTCCAATATTATGAGCCATTTGCTATACTCTCTTCTTCCATTAATGTTTGTTGTTGTTGTTCAGCCATTTTTTAGTGGCATCTGATTCTTTGTGATTTCATTTGGGGTTTTCTAAGGAAAGATATTGGAGTGGTTTGCCATTTCTTTCTCCAGCTCAGCTCATTTTACAGATGATGAAACTGAGGCAAACAGGGTTAAGTGACTTGCCCAGGGTTACACAGCTAATAAGTATCTCAGGTCAGATCTCAAGTCAGGAAGATACATTTTCCTGACTCCAGCCCAGCACTCTATCCATTACACCACCTATTAATGTTTGGTGGGAGTCTCTGATATTTCAAAACTGAATTTCTCTTTAACCAGCAATTACGGGCAACAAATGCAAAGAGGAATAAACTGAGAAAAGCATTATCAGGGAATTAATGTGTGAGGACTTCCTCTTCTCCTCTGTTTCCTCCCCAAGCCTGATGTTTGAGTGTGAACCAAATCACAATGACCAAAAGTGAATTCAGGTCAGCTGACAACAGGCATTATACTGTCCTTGCCTTCAAATTAAAGTTACAATATATGCATAAATAGATATTTCCTGGGGTGATGTGAAGTGTGGCTTTCCTAAAGACTAGGATTAGAAACTAAACTTGTGATTTCAATGAAACAGGGAACTTTTGGGTGAGGATATTCACTCTACTCATGCATATCTGTACCTTCTCTGCAAGAAATAGGCTTAGACTCACCTAGAGAACTGAGAAGTTAAATGATCAGTTCAGGATCACATAGCCAGTCAATTAACCAATATTTATTAAGCACCTACTACATGCCCAGCACTATACCACTATATGCAGTAAATATGACTTGAACCCAGGTTTTCTTGGCTCAAGGCCAACTCTCCATTTGTTAAGTCATAGAATTTTTGAACATTTTTAAAAAACTATTTTGAAGACTAAGCCTATCGATAACTTTCTTTGTACCCACAGTTCTTAGCACAGTAACTCACACATACATAGCATGTACTTAATAAATGCTTGCCAACTGACTAAACCTCTTTTTGTCAATATTCCCCCCAAATTACCCAATATCAAAGGTGCCATTTGTATGTAAAATGCTTGATGAAGAAATTTCTTGAATGAAATGGGATTTGTCAGTTTTAAAACAATCTTGCCTTTTAAAAAAAAGGGGGGGGGGGCTTTTGGGGCGGCTAGGTGGCACAGTGAATAGAGCACCAGCCCTGGAGTCAGGAGGGCCTAAGTTCAAATTCAATTTCAGACACTTAACACTTACTATACGTGTGACTTTGGGCAAGTCACTTAACCCCAACTGCCCTCCAAAAAGCAAAAAAATAAAAATAAGAAGGGGGCTTTCCCCCCTCTATTTCAATTATATTCATGTCCATTTCAATTTTATTAAATGAACTAGAATATATAATTGCTTAAGTGGACAGTTATCCCATTCTAACTTTTTCTCATTTTCTTGGAATGCTCATTTAATGTTAAGTAGAGAATATCAACTATAAAATTAGGTGGCAAGGATTAAGAGCACTTTCACTCTAAGCTAAAATGTTGAAAACAAGATCTTATCATGGAGTAATTACTAAACAACATTAAACAGTCATGAGTTCTGACATTTCATTGCAATTTGAATGAATTTCTCAAAGGTCATCAAATGTAGAAGCAGGCCTTTATTTAGTGTGATGTTGGTGTCCCAAAATTTTTAGTGCAGCTTTCTTTTATTTAAAGTCCAAAATCATACTAAGACTTTTGGGACATACATCCCTATTCAATAAATTCTAGTGGCTCCTTTTACCTTTAGGTATCGGCATGGTATTCAAGGTTCTTCACAACTTTGTCCCCTCTTTTTCTCCCCAGTCTTCTTAGCCCATACTCCCCTCTACCCATTCTGTAATCCAGGGCACTGGCTTCCTTTTTCTTTCCACAAGAAACTCCATCTCCTGACTGTATTTTCATAGTCTTTTGCCCATACCTGCAATATTCTCCTTCATCTCCACCTCCTAATTTCCTTGGTTTCCTTAAAATTTCAGCTAAATGGAATCTTCTATAAAAAACTTTTCCTGGTCCTCCATAATCCTAGGGCCTTCCCTTTATTGATTATCTCCAATTTATACTGTCGGTATTGTGTTTAAAATAGTTTGGATAACACAAGGCTATACAATTGTTCCTCGTGGGAAGGGTACCTAGTTTCTGTAATTGCTCCCCATGATTTTGCCTAACTTATCCTTTGACCTTTTACCAAGCACAGGAAAATAGTTTATTTAGGGTCATCTGTATGTAGGTGGTACAATGGATAGAGTATCAGGTCTGGAATCAGGAAGACCTGAGTTTAAATCCAGCCTCAGACACTTACTAGCTCTGTGACTCTAGACAAGTCAATTTACCTTGTTTTCCTCAGTTTCCTTATCTGTAAAATGAGCTATCCAAGTCCTCCTTGTCTTTCTAAGGCTCAGTGAAGACCCCCCCACTTGTTCCAAGAAGACCTTCTCTGATTACAGCATCCCAAAGGGTTCTCTGTCTAGCCTGAACAAGTATGGCACAGTGCAGGGATGTGGACACACAATCAACTTCAGCTTTTACTTCTCTTTTCAGAACTCTGTATTGTTTATGGTCTTTATGTTCTTTTAATTAGTATTATATTATTAGCTATTTAACTAAATGCTAATATTTAATATTCCTTTAAAAAGGAAGGACAAAAATTCAGGAAACTGAACAGAGCTTTCATAGCTCACTAGCTACTGAATTTGATCTGCTTTAGAAAATCTTTCCTGGGGCAGCTAGGTGGCGCAGTGAATAGAGCACTGGCCCTGGAGTCAGGAGGATCTGAGTTCAAATATGACCTCAAACGCTTAACACTTACCAGCCATGTGACCTTGGGCAAGTCACTTAACCCCAATTGCCCTGCATTCTACCCTCCAAAAAGTAAAAAAAAATATTTCCTGCCTACTAAAACACTTATCAGTGTTCAGTTTTTGACAGACTGCCTTGATCATTTGGATCTTCTTTTCTTTTTTTTATAGAAATAATAAACTTATTTTTTGATATATCTTGTTTTTACATCACTTTCAAATCCAAATATAATCTCACCTTTAAAAAAAAAGGGCAGTTCAGCAAAACCAACCATCAACAAAGTCTGTGTACACAATACATAGTTTCCCACCTCTGCAAAAGAGGCCTTCTCCAAGGCCAGATCAGCTTTCCTTCTTGGAATTTCTGGTCAATAGAAGGAAACACAAGGCAAAGCAAGAGTGTCAACACTCTATATACTTGCCTAGTACGTGATCAAAAAGGCAATAGGCCTTTTTGGGTTCACCTCAGCAAATTTACGTTTCCTTCCCTTCCTTTCAATGAATTAATAAGTAAGATAAAGTTAGAGGAGAGAAATAATTGGCTTTTTTACTGTAATAAACTTATTGAAATAACAAGTTGGATGAGTGTTGGTAAAGGTGCATTAGAACTATATCTGGGGCATCAGATTTCAGTTATAATGAGGCTCCTCCCACTTTAGGTTGCCTGACACTTTATACATAGATACCTTCTGCCACGTCTGTTCTCATCCTTGTGTTTGTGAGAATGAAAGAAAACATCTCAGAATTAAAGAGCCAGAGCATTTTAGCTCTTTTAAGTTTATAAAATGGAGACAGTCTGTTAAAAGTTATTAGTTGCCTTCTTAGTTGAAACTGTTAACCAATAGTTGCATTTATTTTGGGGAAAAAACATCATTCGAGGATAACATCAGCTATACAAGGCCCTTGAGGGATCCAACTCATGGCATCTCAGATATATCTATATCTATATCTATCTATATCTATCTATCTATTTATCATCTCTCTCTGTTTCTCTCCGTCTCTCTCTCTATCCATCTTTCCAGAATTAACTCTATTGTTGTACCAAGACTCAAGAGCGTTAGATTACAAAAAACCAAAAGCATCTCATAGTAAAGTCTCACCTCTGCCTCACAATGGCTGTGGGATATCTTGGAAAAGTCACTCTCAATGCCCCAGGCTACTGGCTAACACTAGAAGTTGTTAAATAGTTACTGATCTGCACTGGCAGACTCAGTTCCCCCATAGGGAAGCTCCCTCTCATCAATGAAATCACAGCTACATCCACACCCACAACAAGCACCCACGTGTTTTTGTTTGGGCCTTGAAATGCCAATACGTTTTCACCTGCAGGAGAAAAAAAATATTATCATAAAACTAAAACTAAATAAAGTCTGTATCTCATGTGAACAAACTATAATCTAGTATCTACTTGAAACAAATGATTTCCTGGCTTGCTCCACAGATGGCTTCTTTTGGAGAGGTAATGTTATTGCATCACCTGAGTCAGGTGAAGGAAGGACAATTTTACCAAAGTATCCAGTTACATTTACTCATCATCACACATGGATGGAAATGTCACCAAAGGAATATATCAAACAATCACGGCAGACAATGTTTATGCCAATATATACACAGGGGGTGTATGTGTCTGTGTGTGTGTGTCTGTGTGTGTGTGTCTGTGTGTGTGTATGTGTCTGTGTCTGTGTGTGTCTGTGTCTGTGTGTGTGTGTCTGTGTGTGTCTCTGTCTGTGTGTGTCTGTCTGTGTGTGTCTGTGTGTGTGTCTGTGTGTGTGTGTGTGTCTGTGTGTATGTGTCTGTGTGTGTGTCTGTGTGTATGTGTGTATGTGTCTGTGTGTGTCTCTGTCTGTGTGTGTGTCTGTGTGTGTCTGTGTGTATGTGTGTCTGTGTGTGTGTGTCTGTGTGTATGTGTCTGTGTGTGTGTCTGTGTGTGTGTATGTGTCTGTGTGTGTGTCTGTGTGTGTGTGTCTGTGTGTGTGTGTCTGTGTGTGTCTCTGTGTCTGTGTGTGTCTGTGTCTGTCTGTGTGTCTGTATGTGTCTGTGTGTGTGTGTATGTGTCTGTGTGTGTATGTGTCTGTGTGTGTGTATGTGTCTGTGTGTGTGTCTGTGTGTGTGTGTGTCTGTGTGTGTCTCTGTCTGTGTCTGTGTGTGTCTGTGTCTGTGTCTGTCTGTGTGTGTATGTGTCTGTGTGTGTCTGTGTGTGTGTGTGTCTGTGTGTGTGTGTCTGTGTGTCTGTCTGTCTGTGTCTGTGTGTGTGTGTCTGTGTGTGTCTGTGTGTGTGTGTCTCTGTGTGTGTGTGTCTCTGTGTGTGTGTCTCTGTCTGTGTCTGTCTGTGTCTGTGTATCTGTGTGTGTCTGTGTCTGTGTCTGTGTCTATGTCTGTGTGTGTGTGTGTCTGTGTGTGTCTGTGTCTGTGTGTGTGTGTCTGTGTGTGTCTGTGTGTGTGTGTGTCTGTGTGTCTGTGTCCGTGTGTGTGTGCTTCTGTATCTCTTACCTTTGTGTCTGGGTGTCTCTCTGCCTGTCTGTCTCTCTGTGCCTTCCTGACTGTGTCTCTTTCCCTACCTGTCTCTCTCAGCTTGTCCGTCTCTGTCCAAGTGCTTCCCAGGGGCCACCCCTCACTCTCCCATACCTGTCTCTCATATAGTTCAAAATAATCTGTATTTTCTAAGGATTTCACTTCAGCACTCAGGCCTAAGATTACAATATAACCATCTCAGAGAGTACTGTTTTATCTTAGAGCTAGAAAGAACAAGGAAACAGGGTCCCACAGAATTGAAATTATTTAATGAAAATGGCCTTGGCCAAATCAGGATTAGAAACCCAGTCTTGACTCCTAGTTCAGGGCCGTTTGCTCTATGCTGCGCTGCCTCCAAAGAAGAATGGATGGCTAATCGTACTGCTTAAGAAAGTCAGAATTATTTTAGATGTTTATTAGGAAGCATTTCTCTTGAAAGAGAAGTTAGTTTTGGAAATAGACTGCAGAGAAATTGAAGGGAAGAAAATGGATGTATTTCAACAAAATAAAATCACCACATATGATGCCTTTTTTATTGGCTTTATTCCTCACCATCCTTTCTGAACAGAAAAGTCAATGAAATTGTTTTCAGTTTTAAGAAGTAAAAACACCCAATAGTTATTTCAATGTATTTAGTAAGAGCTTTCTTCTACTAAGAGAAAAAAAATGACTCAAACAACAGCACATTATTGACACAGAACGTTGAGTAAAAGCAATAATCTCAAAACTCTAGTAATCGAGCAGTTGAATATAAATTTTAAAAATGACCGAAAACAGACTTCTGAGAAACGGGGAGGAACAAGTTAGTGAAGGAAATGTCTCAAAAACCAATTTGTTATTAATGGCCAGAACCACACCCTCCCTGCAAAGTCTCTTTTTTTCCCCTCACACATAAATAGTTTATGTTGTTTAAAGGCAATTGCCTGCGTACCTTTCTCCCCATTTGCTGTGTTTTTCAGATCAATCCTGTAAACTGCTAATGTACCACATTTCTGGATAACTCCACTCCCTCCCTGCTTGCTCTACAAATGACAAGGTTAGACTAGACAATCTTTGCAATCCCATTCAATCCAAAGCTTCTATGCCTCAAAGACTTGGTAAGACTAGGTATTAGGGTGCCAGTTCGCATGGGAAGGTGAGGAAAATGTCAGAGAAATGTTACTTGTTTAGACAGGTCTGAAATTCTGAGGATAATCACTGCCAAGGTCTCCTGAATGACTCAAAATATCAAACACAAAAGGAAGTGAGCAAAACAGTCAAAAAGCAAGCAAGGTTAAAAAGAATGAGTGCTTTATAAAGAAGGAGGCTTTTTTGGTGGAAGAAGAATCAGTCAAATATTCTGATGAAATTGTAAATGTGAGTAAAATGTCACTTGCAGGATAATCAAAATATAGATTTCATTGAAATCTGTCATCTTCACAAAAAGTTATATGAACAGTCCCAACAATGTAGGTGTTTGTGCTTTAAGTGAGACATTGTTCTTTGCTAATAAGTTTTCAATTCACATAATTTGGAGACTCTTTATATAAAATATGTGGCATAATCAAAAATTCCCCCAAATGTTTGGAAGATTTACCAAAGATTATCTTATGATCTCTTTCTCTACTTATTCTCCTACCTCCACCAAAAATAATACCATTACTCTATTAATTTCTTGGTTTCAGGTAACATTTTCACAAAATACATATAAGTTGTATTAAGGGAAGATAAATTCAAGAATTTGTTATATGATTATTAAGTATATGTAATGTGATTAATTCATATGCAGAGACTTTAGGATTTAGAGTAAGCACATGGAATTTAGAGTTGGAAGGGTCCTTGGTGCTTGCACATATTCATACAAGTAGTTAAGTGGTCAAATCAGGATCCCCATCCTGATTTATGCAGTTTATTTTTTGAACCTAAAAATGGAATATTATATTTGTCCATGTTACAGTTTACTTTGTTAGTTTGAGTGTATAGTATGTTTATTTCCAATTTTTAACTGTTCAATCAATAAGGATTTATTAAGCTGCTACAACAGGTCAGGTACTATTCTTGGAAATGGAGATAACAAAAATAACAATAATAAATAAAAGTGCCCTGCCTTTAGGGAACAATCTAAATAGGAGAAATAAGTTAAAACAGACCTATTTTTTTACATCAAATCATCTGTAAAGACCCCTCTCTAGAAAAGTGACTCTTAAAATCCATTTCATCCACCATAACAAAGCTCTTTCTTTAATTTGATTTTCTATGTTAGCTCTGTGTTTGCACAAACCATCCCCCATGCCTAGAATGGCCTTCCTTCTGCTCAGAATTTTTTTTTCTCTTTTCAAGGCTTAAGTAAGGTATAACCTTCTCCAGGAAACCTTCCTTACTCCCTCCCCTGCCTGCAAATATTACAGCTTACACCTACCTCACTATTCTTGGTAGTCTATTTGTGCAAAGAAGGAAAGAATTTGACTGATTCATGGGATACACTTCTTGGAAGAGGACTTCCCTCTCTAATTGAACTAAAATTACCTATGATGGTCAAAACAGATTGTTATCTAAAGAATGAGGGCTACAATCAAGAACAAAATTCACATATATTGGTAATGTATGATATCAACACCGACAGTGCTTAACATTATTGATATCACCACTAGTAAGTTAATATATTTACTGAATATAATATCAATCATGAAAACTTAAAGGGTATCAGTATTCTAGGGAGACTTTGAGGACAAGACTTAAATCTCATAAATTTAAAAAAAAATGCAGTTCTTCTATGGAAATGGAAAAAGCATTGGATTAAAAATCTGGATAGTGGGGCACTAGTCCTTTCTGAGACACCAATGGTGCTAAGACCCTTTAGACCTCAAATTACTCACTAGATGATTTTCAAGGTTGATTCTAGGAATAACACTTATTAGACTGTCATCTGTGATTCTGGCATTCAAATTAAACTGCAAAAAACTTCTAAGAGGAAAGATTATTGAGCCCCCACTAGTAGCATAATTCAAGAGTACCCAAAATAATGATGGAGAAGGAAGAATTGTGCTGATCCAAGTCAAGGAAAGGTCCCATAAGAAGAAGAGTCTGACCTGTGGTTGGCATATATCACCTATTTCTCTTACTTTATTATATGCCCAACAGTGGTTTTCTCCATTCAAAATATAAGGTATTTAGAAAAACAGAACTTTGAAATTGGAAGGAACTTAATAAGTTATCTATTGAAAACTCATTTTCCAATGATAACTGAGGCTCAGAAAAATGACATGGCTGACCAAAGCAGAGAGAGGGGATTAGTAGAATCTAGAAACAGAATTAGGTCTTTTGACTATTCTTCTACTTGGTGTCGTAAAGACAAGAGTTCCTTCTTATTATGCTCCTTACTCTTTGGTCTTTCTGGACAGCTCCACTATTTCATCAGTCTCCTTGGAAGACATTTTTAATCCAAAGTAGTATTTTCAGGACAATTCTTTTCCAGAAAGGTTTTCAAGTTTTCTAACAAGTTGTTCTGGGTGTCATTTATTTTATAGCCAAATGAAAATACTAGAAGCTGGCATTAAATTTGATCCAGGTAGAATATCCCATTCAATATGTCTGGCAGATATGAAACTATATTTATTGAATGATCTAAAAACTCCATTTTAGAATGTAACCATATACAATGATTAGGAAGTTGTAAAGAAATACCCTGCTTCCATTAGAAAAAATTATTTGGAATTCTTAAAGTTTACTGTCCTTTCCTGTTCTACGGTGAATAATTAGTTTTGTCAAGGAGATGATATCTGCTAAAACAATTTACAGGTCAGACCACTAAAGATCATTTACTTAAACCATAAATTTAATAAATTCTGAATTTCTTTCTGTTTTGCTATACTATTTCTGGCCTTTTCCCACCAACCAAGGTATAGGACAAGTTTGAAAAATATCTCATCAAATTCTGCCAATAAATATTAGGTTGCATATATTTTAGTTTTATAAGTAACAATAATGACCTCTATTTCATAGGAATGAAAACTAATTATATCAAAAATGTTGTTGTATAGAAAAACCTACCTGTAAAGTCACTAACTGCAGTTTTCTAGTTCCATTTTAGATCTTTCTGAAACCTTACAGAAATATGACAAACAATACTGTCTTTCAAATTTGCCATTTATTTTCTTATTCAAGGTGAGAACTTACATTCTGGTTGCCTAGGTCTATGATAAAGAGTTGGAGAAACCACCCAACTCATCTATCAGCACTATCAACATTACTATTTTAGGTAATCATAGCAGATGGACAATCAAAAGTAATCAGAATTCAATAGGATGAAAAGAGTAGAGAACTAGATTATATTTTAAAATTGTACAACATTCACAACAACCCAAAGCTTCCCCACTAAACAAAGGCCCATCTTTTCACCCCAATATTCTTGGGATGACACAATATATATATGAAGCAAGGTAGGTTATAGTTTCTGAAGAATTAGAGCTTCAGGTCACATAAAGGGCAGAGACATGCATGATCTATATGAATAAATCAAACCATAATTGAGCCTGTGAAAAGTGGTTCAAAAGAAATGTAAAATATGTTATCTTAAAGTATGATCAGAATGATCAGAAAAGGTAAGCCAGTAGTAAAAACCAATGGACAGCCCACATGCTGGTACCCACAACACTTCATGAAATCAAGAGTACACTAAGTGAAACTCTTAAGGAGGATTTACAGGAAATACATTGACAAGAGTCACACAAGGTGAGAAGGCATGGACAGATTCACATCTGTACCACAGGGCCTGCCCCACCCAGTAGAAAAAGAATAGGATTTAAAAAAACAGTTTACTCTTATCAGGTAAGACTGCATGATATTCATATAAGAATGCACACACACACACTCACACATGCTTGTAGTCCCATAAAATACTGTTCCTTAACATTTTATCATATGCTTTCAATTTGATAAATATTTATTATCTCCTTAGAATCTGACATTTCCACAATATATCCTTCAAACTCTCTGAGATGTCAGGTCTCAATGTTCAAGCTTTTTAAGAGACAGATTAAAAAGCTTTCTAGACAGCTTACTAAATATCCATTTGATGATTACCTTGGCATACATAGAAATTAATTTTTAAAACAACTTTATTCTTCAGCATCAAAGAAGAAAATCATTAACAGTTGCCTGGTGTCAGATTTTTAAAGTCTCACTAGTCTAACAAAAACAAATGCTCAGGGGAGAACTAAAAGTCAAATCAACAGAAAACCAGTTTACAATTCTGCATATTCCTGAATCAGGTTTTATAGGAGAGCTTTAAATACTCCACTATGACTGTGCTAAATATTACTTCCTGTACATTTTAAATGTCTAGATCTTCACACCTCTAAGACTTCCTCTAAACTTTATTTAGACAAGATACAACATTGAATGTGAAAAATTCGGATGGTTTAAAGTTCGATAATGCATGATTTGGTTAGCAAATATGAATGTTGCCTGGAGTGGTAGCCACAGTAATTTTAACCTTTACATACATAAAGTCTGGCTCAGTACATAGTTTATAGTTTTCCTGAGAGTCTGCACAGAGGAAGTATGTAATTTGCGTAACAGTGTTTTCTACTCTTATGTTGCTAAACAAATGAATCTCCCAAAGACAGAACTACTCAAAGTGGATTCACAGGGTCTACGCTTGGGGTAAGCCTCAAAGCCGTCGAACCTGGGTTAATAATCTAACCTCACAGCTGGGAAAAGTAGAGATTTTTACAATGGTTCAGTCCGTAAACGCTCAACGTGGACTCAGTTTGTATGCTTTTAAAAGCGCCAAAGAAGATCCCATAGACAACTTAAGCTCCTTTCTCCCCGTAGTTTCCCTCCCTTAGCCCAGATTCAACAGTCCAATGTCCTCTTCCAACTCTGTACACCTATTCTATTGGAGATTTTACCTTGCCGATCAGTGCTACCTGAGCTAAAAGCGCTTCAGGCAACCTGCAGCCACAGGACTCCAACAGGGCTGCATCCCAAAGGGGCGAGTCTCCCTCTCCCATCACCAACTTTCTCTTCATGTCCGCTACGAAACCGGGGAATCAGTCTCCCATCCAACCCTTCGCATAGATAGAGCTTCGAGTGAGTGCAAGGTGCCTGCCTTACCTGCCTAACGTCAGCTCTCACCAGAAACCCAGCCGAGCCAAAGGCTCCAGCTCCGGTGAAGGGCACTCAGCTTGCCTCCCCAGTCGTGCAACCTGGTCGGAAAACTCCTCGCTCAGCTCACCTGCTCGTCTCGCACTGGCGGCTGGGGCCGCTGCCGCTCATGCATGGGGAGAGCTTGCCAAGGTTCTTCCCCAGGGACTCGGGCTGCTGGGCGGGAGGGGCGAAAGGGGAGGCAGCGGAGCGGGCATCACTACCAACAGCTGCAACTTCCCAGCACTAACACATGCATACACACACTCACTCACTCACACGCGAGCAGTCTCTTAAAGGGGAACAGTCAGTCCCGCCCGAGAAGCTTAAATTGCCTCCGACCAAAAAGACAAAAGCGCGTCGCTAGTCTCTACGCTACGGTCAGGTGCCTGGATTTCCACGGACTGAGGAGGAAGAGAGGATATTTCAGGTTGGATACGTCTGGATTGGCTCACGGGAATAAATACCTGAAAAGGCTGTAATTCTGTTTTGTTGGTTTTTTGTAATTCTGGCACCTTGCGCAGGGCAGACACACTAAATAAATGCTCGTTAAATTTGAAGCTTTCAACAGTGTACAAACTAAACAATTCCATTCTTGTAGGTAGGGCCTTCATTTACAACACCAGCTATTAGCTAGATTACTTAGTGAACAGAATTCTGGACTTGGAATTAGGCAGATCTGAGTTCAAATACTGCCTAAGATGCGATAACTATGTAACCTTGAACAAGTCACTTAGAGGAGGACCAGAAGTGAAGAGTACCTGGAGGAACCAAGCAAATTTTTGCTGTCAAAAGACAGACCTAGGTCTTTTAGGATCAAATTTCCTTTTCTGTAAAAATGTAATAATAGTACCTGGCTGATGTGAGGTTCAAATGAGATAATGAATATAAAGTGTAAATGTTAATTAACATCATTTATTTATTTATTCTTACACATCTCTACAGAAAAACATTACAGGAACACCATTTATTGACTAGAACCTGAAGCAGGGCAAGGTTTAATCATAGGATCCTAGGTTTAGAGCTGAAAGGGCCCTTGGACAGGATATAGTACAAGCTCTTTGTTTTACAGATGAAGAAACTGAAACTTAAGAGATAAGCCACTTAGCCAAGCCACAGAGGTAGGGAGCTGTATCAGCAATGCAGTATTCACAATGCCTACAGTAACTATAAATATGCTGATATAGTTATTAATCACAAAATGGAACAGGCTCTCTACATAAGAAATATAGATAGTGCATTCATTTAAATACCAGAAAACTGAGTCCCAAAAC
>CM053582.1:474069385-474097945 GCA_028627135.1 Pseudochirops cupreus
TCTCTTCCTAATTTTTCCTCTGCTTCTCTTATTTGGTTTTCAAAATCCTTCTTAAGCTCTGCTATGGCTTGTAACCAGTCTACATTTTTCTTTGAAGCTTTTGGTACAGGAATTCTGATTGTGTTGTCTTCCTCCTGTTCCATGCTTTGATCCTTTTTGTCCCCCAAGAAAGAATCTAAAGTCTAATTGCTGTTCTTACTTTGCTTCCTTTGCCTGCTGGTGTTGCCAGTCAATTATTTGACTTTTTAGCTCTGTGGAACTCTGCTTCTGGAGGGGAAAGTTGTGTCCCAAATCACTGGGATTTTTGCAGCTGCTGGAGTTATTACAAGGCTGCTGCAGCACCCACCAGCTTTGGCTCACTGAAAATGCAACTCAGGACCATCACCCAAGACCATGATCCTGATCCAGGCCGGTAAAAGAAAGAGCACTTAGCCCCTGAATGATTGCTTGGCCCCCTGCAATCTGCAGGCCAGGAGCTCTGAAGCAGCATTGCTGTGCTGCTTCTGCTGCTTCCTTGCCTTGGGGACAGTTAGGCTGGACCCTTTCCCCCAAATGTAGCCAAGTTCCACTAACCTTTCACTTAGTCTTTATTTCTGGCTTCATAATTCTGGAAATCACCACAGCTGCTGCTGATCCACTCTCCTGAAGGCTCGAGCTACAGCTTGTCCTGGCTGCCCCAGGGCCAAGCCGCAGTTTCAGGATGGGCTGGTTTTGACTCCCAGCATGCTGCAGTGAGCCCTTCCTGTCCTGCTGCTGAGCTGCCTTCAGCAGGAAATGTGTCTTTCTGTACTTTTGTGAGTTCTGGAGGCCTAAAATTTGTTTAGAGTCATATTTTATGGGTATTTGAGGTGGCTATGTGGGAGCTGTGGAGATTTCCTGCTTCTACACTGCCATATTGGCTCTGCCCCCTAGAAGACATTTCTTTTATATGTATTTGGCTAGATCCAGTTGCTCTTCTCAAGTTCATTTTCTTAAAATTATTTCTACCTACTCATATTAAGTACAGAAGTTACTGAGTCCATCATTATAGAGAAGTCAGCAAATCTAATTACATTTAGTATCTATTTGTTATCCCGTTTTCTGTTTCATTTACAAATGATCTTGCTCTGTTTGTTCTTTTGCCATTACTTATATAGGATCAGAGACAGAGACCTTGAAGGGACCTAAAAATCAGTTTAATCCAACCCTTTCATTTGTTAGTTTAGGAGCTAACATTTAGAGAAGTGATTTGCCCATGGTCACATAGCTAGTAAGTGGAAATGCCAAGATTTAAACCCAGGTGCTCTGAGTCCAAATCCAAGAATCTGTCTGTCTCTACAGGATCATTTTATTTTATTTATTTTTGGAGGGGGGAAGGCAGGGCAATTGGGGTTAAGGTGATTTGCTCAAGGTCACATGGCTAGTAAGTGTATCAAGTGTCTGAGGCTGAATTTGAATTCAGGTCCTTCTGACTCCAGGGCTGGTGCTCTATTCACTGCACCACCTAGCCTCCCCCAGTATCACCTTCTTACCTGCTTTTCACTCTTTGGAGAGGTGATACTCCTCATAATCCTCCATACTAATGATTTTCAAATGACCTCTTCCATACCAGAATTGTCCTTACATTATATCATTCCATTTCGTGAGGATATTAAATATTTGTTTTGTGTGATGATTTCTGACTTCTTTTTAACTCATTGTGCCAGTGCTTTTCCTCTCAATGAACCTCTTTACGATATAGTGATAGTCATTTTTTTTGACTTCTGAAAAGTTTCCTGTTTTTCAGGCAATTGTTTTTAATAGGTCAAACTGTAGGTGTTCTAATAGCATGCATGTATTCTCATTTTATCCCTTTTTTCTGTAATTTGGCATTAATTTTGGCATTTATTCTGACCATAGGGTGAGCTAACTACACACATACAACTGATAATGAAATGTCTTTTCAGCCATCAGTCATTTCCCTGTCAATATATAATCAAGTCATGAGGTTTCTGTGTGTGTTTTCCTTTTTTGTCATATCGTTCAGTGTTTATGTCATGTAGACCTGAACCTCTAGACCAGAGTTTCTTAAATTGGGCTTCATGAAGCTGTTTTTTCATTGATAACTATTCATATGATAACTTTGTAATATTTTTTTCTTTCATTTTCATATTTAATAGCATCATTCTGAGAGGTGATTCATAGGCTTTGCCAGAGTGCCACATGGGTCCACAATACATAAAAGGCAAAACTCTTCTGTACTAAATGATTTTCTTGATCCTGAACTCTATTTTCCAACATAGTTTTCCTCCCTTGTACTCCACTTTGCATTGGAGTACTGAGTACCAAATGCATATATTAATTCAATTTTGAAGACTTTGTCAAGTTCTTCATTTAATTTCTCTATTCCATCTTCTGTTATAGATATTGGCTTCTAAGATATAGTTACCTTCATGGAAGTGAGCTTGCTTTGGATTTTATGAGTACCACAAAGTGAGAAGGTATACCACAAAATATTTCTTGATGTCTTTGGAAGATCAATGAAACAAAGTTTACTGACTCCTTCATTTATCTGAGGACAATTTGTGATTTGTCCTTACATTTAGTTGCAGCTTTAAAAAATATATTCCTGTATATTTAAACAGATAATATCAATATGGATGAGGCTCATTTCCTTCAATAGTATGTAGAGTCATAAACTGTTTTTCAAGATAAAATTCACATTAAGAGTACCAAGAGTCAAACCAATGTCTGTATATACTCTATGAATCATATAATTCTTTGTATCCTCTGCCCCACATTTCCCCACTGTTCCTGCAGAATTCAAATGGTCCTGTGGTGAACTGGAGGCTGTTTTGTATTTGTTTCTGTTTCATGGGTTGCTATGGCCAAAGAAATCATCACCTAGTGGCTAACATTCCAATGATGAACTGCTCCATATTTAGCTAGGGTGGTCCTTGGAGAGAAGACTTAGTCACTTGCCAACCTCATACTCCAAGCTTTTCTGCCTTGGCAGAACCTGCCAGAGATTGGGCTCTATTAACATAGCTTTTAGGGACTCAGGGTCATCTCCTCAACATCATAAAGAGATATTAGAGCAGCTGATTTTTTTGTAGAGGATGAAACAACAAACTGAATGAAATAATCAGCTTTAAAATAATTTTAAAATTAAGAAACAGCTCAAGGGAATTGACCCTGGGGATTAGTTCCTCAAAAAAAAAGAAAAAAAAAGGAATTTAGTGCAAGGAAAATCTCTGGGCAAAATTAGAGACATGGAAGGCTTCGAGTTGTTATTTGCAATTGGTTTCACCCTGAGAGCTCTATGCTCTCATAGAGAAAGGAATATGAAATAGTGAGAAGAGCATAGAGAAAAGGGGATGGGGTAAACTATAATACAGAACCAAAAATAACTTAAATTCCAAAGTAACTAGTCCCTTTACCTTAGGTTTGTACATACCGTCTGTGGTGAAAACATTCACATGATAAAAGGTATGGTAAACTTCAAGGTGTTTTGAACCAGGAAAATGGAAATTTAATTAAATGCAGCTGGATTAAATGAAGATTTATTTTAAGTGCTCATAGCATACCTGGTAGAAGTGAGTTACCAGCAAGACATGGGAATATGGTAATTCCTGATGGGGATATTGGACCCCTAGAATGAGCCAGTTTTACTATTTATCAGTAGGGGAGGTATTGAGTCCTTTGGGAGACATTATAAAGATATTTTAAAGTAAGACACAAGCAAAGGGTGATTTCAGGGTGAGCTAAATGAGAATAGAATTATTAGCATAACAAACTCACTAGAAATTTGTTGAAGACAAGGAAGCACAGAAAAGTATGAAAAGAGGAAAAATGATGAAACCCATCTATACTTGTTGAGAAAAGAAGCACAGAGTTTGAATAAGTAAGAGGACCTAGAGGACCACATGTAGATGCTGAGATTAAGGTGGTCTAGTTGTCACGAGCTGAATGAGGTCTTTAGGACCATCTCCTACAATTGATCATAACAAAGCTCCAACAAAAAGGGCTTCCTTCTTATGGTGGGATTCTTATCCACAGTATACACCTCACTCTAAGTAAGTAGTATTCCTGCTAAGTGGCAGTTTCTTCCTTACCCATATGCTTACTATATGAACCTCAATATTAGAGTTATTTCTAATACTTGTTCAAAAAGTTATCTTCCTTGGAAACTCAATACCAACAGCTGGAAGACAAATACTGAAAACAGAAACTATGGAAAAAGACAGAAAAGAGCAAAACCAAGATGATTCTTCTGAGTTTCTTACAGTTTTAATATCACTTGGTTTGGGGGACACATGGATCTGTTCTGTGCCAATATTCCTGTGTTTTATCCAGAATGTCTTATGTTTATTCTTTTTGGAAGAACCTGATTTTTTTATGCTCCAGGGAATGAGAAACGAATAGTTTTGTCTAACAAATAACCTAGTTTCAACCTCTGGCACACAATTTTCCCACACACAACTCTAGTCCCAGACCAGAAAAAGTGTTCATTGTGGGCCTTTTATGAGCTGAGTAAGGCACTGGCAAGAGTTGGGTCAGCGTGGTCAAGCCAGGTACTATCTGGCACATAGCTGCTAATTTTGGTCACCTCCATCTGAAGTCTGACTCTGGGAGGTTGGGACTCTAATCAAGCCTGCTTATGTCAGATGGGTGTTCTTCATGCTCTAAAAATAGCATATCCTGTTAGCAACATGAGGGTGGAGAAGATCAGCTGGGATTGGACACCAGAGATTACTAGAGATGAATGTCAAGGATTTTGTCCATATTCCATAGAGTAAGAACATATTTTTTTTTTTTTTTGGAGAGGGGAAGGCAGGGCAATTGGGGTTAAGTGACTTTACCCAAGGTCACATGGCTAGTAAAGTGTTAAGTGTCTGAGGATGGATTTGAACTCAGTTCCTCCTGGTGCTCTATTCACTGTGCCAGTTAGCCGTCCCAAGAACAGATTTTTAGGTAATATTTGGAGTGATTTCAGTGCTGGTATGCCCTGGTTAAATGACTAGTCCTTGTGTGTGATTTATTACAATATATGAGAGAGTGAAAATGTTTATGCAGAAGATAAGAAAATTATAGCATCTTGGCTATATTGGCTGAAGGTTTTCCTTCCTTGGCTTCTCTGTGGGCAATAATTCCTCACCTCTGAGAAGGAAAATCTGCCAGGTATTTGTATGACATGTCTGTATACCCTGGGGGCTGGTGTAATCCATGGCTAGGTGTTGTTTCTGAGGTAGTTTAGGGAGTATTTTCCAGAGGGCATCTGAGCAGTGAAGATGTGTCCTACAGATTTGACAACACAGTGTCATTTGTCATCTATCATGAAGGCTCCATCATGATAAGAATATTGTCTTGTAGTGGTCATCTTCATGATGTATTTCAACATAATCTTTCAGAGATGGCTTTATCTGTTCTAGCCTAAGACTCAAATAGAAGCAATCACTGAGACTGATCTCATTATCAGTTAACAAACATTTATTAAGCACCTGCCATATGACAGACATTATTCCAGTTACTCAGGATATAAATACATAAATGAAATAGTCCCTCTTCTCAAAGAGTTTATATCTGGCCACCACCACTCCCTACTCCCAATAGGAGAAGGGCTGTACAACAATAGTGTCAAACTCAAATATACAAAAGTGGTGTCAAACTCAAATAGAAACAATCCTTGAGAGCTATATATTGCTTTAGAAACTGCAAATTAAAATTTTCTGCATTGTTTTGTATTTTTATTTATTTAATTAAGCATTTCTAGTTTGTCTTTAAGACAAGGAACCCCAGATCCTAAGGACTGTGCTGACCATGATGGTTTTCAAATCCCCCTCTTGCACTTACACTAGAAGCAGCCAATTCATGATAATTGGAATCCTCAAAATACTGAAATCAGCAGTTTCAACCATCTCTATGAACCTGTGTTTTCCAAAACATGTAGGAAGCTTTTTGTGTTTAACAAGAAACGAAAGGCCATTGTCATTTTATCTCCTTTATCTCTTTGCTCTACTATTTTAAGATTTTTCTTAAAAGAGTTAGCAATACTAAGTGTAGGGAGAACCCAGAAAGCAGCTTAATAAGCTATCCAGAGCATTTTCTAAGTAGTAATCAGGATTACTAATACTTTTAAAAATGTTAAATTGGACCCTGAAAGGCAAGGGAAATCTAACATATTAAGATCATACTCTACTTCTAAGCTGAACTGTGGTGTATAATTTCTCTTTTGAACCCTGGTAAAATATTTTGAATTGGTGTAGCAAGACCCTTTTTTCTATTTTGGTCCTTTTGAAGGTGAACCCTTCCTATTTTGGGGTAGAAAATAAATTGGTTTTATTGCCACTTCTCTCACCAACCAGATGAGTGCCCATATGGTTCTTAATCCCCAAATCTACATGAACATTATTTCCATTCTCTAGACTTTGATAAAAGTTCTTCACACTTATACTTTTGACATATAAAGACTGATACAAGCTTCTTTTGGAATGATGCTTCAGAAAAACAGGCAAAAGGATTTCTATGTTTAAATCCTGGAGGCATTTGCCATCATAGAAATAAAAATTTTGACCTTGACAGAGGCAAAAAAAAGTCCCGAACCACACAACATAGTTATAAAAAAAAAATTGTCTCAAGCCACTGGGGCTAAGAGAGTTTGGGAAAAATAGTAGGTGGGTGTACAATAACACTGAGGTAGCAAATTGGTTAATTTTCTGTGAGTTTTTCTTGGCAGTCAAGTGGCTCATAAGTCATTTTAACAGGTGATACCCTCCCTGTCTTGCCCTCTGTACCTTTATGTAAGAGAAAGCCAAATCAGCACCTGGCACTGGAATACAGCACTAAAAAGGAGCCTCAGCTAGGGGTAACGATCCATCACCTTTATGATACCCTGGGGCTTCAGTTGGCTGCCACTATGTTCTCATTTGAAGGTGTCATTGAGTTTTTATCAGGCTTGTTTCAATGGGACTGAATAATTTTCTCTCACAGCAAGGGAGCTGAGATGGTTCAGATGACACATATAGTAAAATCACCATAGCCCTTCTTAATTATAACAGAAAAAAGAATAGTCTGGATAGAGAAAAAAATGTAAATTATAAAATAAATGAAAAGGATTCTAATTTTCAATTCAATCCATGGACAGTGTTGGACAATCTTCCTCCATGACCACTGAGCTCAGTAGTGGAAGAGTAGAAATACAGTTATCGGGCTGTATCTTCCTGGTTCTGTATATCCTAGTTCAGAACCAGCATATTGACTGCACATGGATGCCATGATACATTCAAAAACATACAAGCAAGAACATACACATCAATTATCAGTCAACAAGTATTTATTAAGTATTTATGTGCTGGGAATATAAATAAAAAAGAAGAAACAGTTCCTGCCTTTAAGGCCCTTATATTCTAATAGGTGAGAAAAAAATGTGCATAAATACTTATATACAAGACACAAACTAGCCTTAGTTGAGAAGGCACTAGTAATTGAAGGGACAAAGAAAGGTTTCCTTTAGAAAGTAGCTTTTAAACTGACCTTTCAGGAAGTCAAGGATTCTAGGACGTTGGGGTAGGTAGGGAGAGCATTCCTGGCATGGGAAATAACTGATATAAAGGCAATGAGAGAGAAGATGAGGCTTGAACCTGAAGAACAGCAAGTTGGCCAGGATGGCTGGGTAATAAAATTATTGGAGAGGAACAATATATAAGACTTGAAAACTATGAAGGGGAAAAAAAAGAAAAGAAAAATATGAAGGGGCCCAGGTTGTAAAGATCTCCAACTGACCAAGAGAGGACTTTATATTATCCTAGTAATAATGAGTTGATGCAATTTGTTGAGCATGGTCAGAACATCTTAGGAAAATGACTTTGGTGGCTATCTAAGAATAAATTGAAATAGAGAGAATCATAAGGGTTAGAGATCAATAATGAATTTAGTGCAATAGTCCAGATGACACGTTGGAAGGACTGGTTCTAGGGGTATAGTTTTATCTATATCTCCTTATAGATAGATACATAAATATATGTATGTATACATACATATGTGTATCTATACATGTATATAAATTACATATACCTATATATGAGTGAGAAACATTAATATTTGACATCTGATTGAATATTTGTGGTTTTTGAGTGATGAATTAAAAATGACTAAGTGCATAGGTGATAGGAAGAAATGAAGAAAATAAGCATTTATTAAGCACCTCTATGTGCCAATCACTGGTGCTATTATCATCCCCATTTTACATTTGAAGAAAGAGAGACCAACAGAAGTTAAGTAATTTGTCCAGGGTCACAGGGCTGGTAAGTGTGTGAGACCAGACTTTAACCCACTTCTTCCTGAGTCTAGTCCCAGAACTCTATCTACTATACCACCTAGCTGCCTCTGGGGAAAAAAAAAGAAGTATGCTAGTGTCCTTAAAAATAATAAGGAAGTTCAGCAAAAGGGTGTGTTTGGTGAAGGGAAAATAATCAGTTTTGTTTTGGACATTTTAAGTTTGAAACATACAGTTTGAAATGTCCAACAGTCAGCTGGTGATACAAGACTGAAGATCAAGTACATAGATCTTGATACATACAGCTGAAGTCATTTGCATAGCTAAATGCATGGGGGCTGATAAGATTTCCAAATAAATAAGTATAGAGGAAAAAGAAAATAAGACTCAGGACAGAGTCTTGTTCTATACCCTTAGTTGGTTGGACTGATATAGATTAAGATTCAGTAAATATTACAGCAATAAGGTGGATCAGACAGGCAAAAGCAGAACAAAGAGAGGGCAATTTCACTAAACCCTATAGAAAAGACAATATCTAGAAAAAGAAGGTGATAAATAGCGTCCAATTTTGCAGAGTGGTCATGAAAGAAAAGCATTTAAAAAGTCATTACATAAAGTAATTAAGACATCATTATTTGTTATCAGTGAGATCTGAAGGTAGATGGCCCAAAGGTTGAGAAGAGATAATGTGGAAAGCCAAGCAGTGGCACTAAGTGTAAACAGCATTGTCCAAAGGATTTGCATGAGAAAGTAGAGATGTGGGATAACAGCTGGAAGGGATGGTAGCTCTAGTGAATTTATTTTTTATTTTTTTAGGATTGGAGAGATTATAGAGTCCTGGGAGGGAGATATATGGTACAGTTGTAATCCTAGTGGAGTGATAATGCTCTTCGCCAAACATGTAATTCTGGTCAAGGTACTCCAGAAGTATATCTGGGTCTCTTGGCCCTTAGTTGTAGCTTTCCTCAAGTTTTTATGACTCCAACCAAGAGAGACAGTTCTGGAGAAATTATACCCTAAGATCATATGAACCTAAAGATAAAACTTTGACCTTCGAAGACATTCATTAAAAATCTCTCATTTTATAGATGAGGAAACTGAGGCTCAGAGATTGGGGCAGTTGCCTAAATTAATGTGGGTGGTAGATCACAGAGGTTGTGAATCCAAGTCCTCTGACTTCAAATCCAGTGCTCCTTCCATATAGCCATTCTCTGTTCATTCCAGGAATTGTATTACCATAATCGTGGCAACCCAAACACCATCCCCACTTGCTTTGTATCAATTGTTCCCAGTCCTATTTGTGTGCAAAATGAAGAAATAGTTTCATATAACCTTAGCTCTGATACCAAAGACCCGCATTTCAGTTACCAGGTAGTGTGTTCATTCTTATCAAGATACCAGAAATGTATTCCAATTCCCCAGCGTCTATCAGAATCTTTTCCTAGGAGCTCTGAAGTATTCCTATTGAGAAAATAAATATAGTAGGGAGTTCTTTTGTGCCACTTAAATGTCCTTCCTTATTTTTGGATTTCTGTTGGGCTCTAACCCCATAACTGTGAATTGCTACCTCATTCTCTGACTGGTTTATATCCCTGTCTTCAGAATTTGTCCTTGGCATTCCCTGTAGTCCCAAGGTAGGTGGTTATGTTTTCTACTTAGAGAGCAATGATCATGTCATGATCTGTACTTCTAAAACCAAAATCAATATAGACTCTGGCATGTATTTTCATTAGCCCTGAATATTCCTCATTTGCCCCCTGCCTGAGATATGATTTCTTTGGCACAATTACAGTTCCTCCTCTGGGCCTCCTGTCAATCACTAAACTGCACCTTCAGGTCTACAAACCTAACGAGATCTTGTGTTCTCAAATATCCTGTTAAACTTGTTCATTTTTTCCTTCTGTTTACTTTCTTCCTTGTGATCAGAGTCACTTCCTGAAAAAGTTTCTATCCAGTAAGCCTTTCCTTATGACAAAGAAAAAAAATGATGTGAAACCGAATGCTACAATGACCCTTTCTGATGGTGTGTGCAACATTTCTCACCTATAATGCCCTATGTGGTCAAGGAAAAGGGTACATTTTTTTCATCTTTTCCTTGTGGCCAAGACTGATTGTTAAAATTACAGAGAAATAACTTTGTGTTTTATAATTCTTTTCATTTATTTTGTCATTGTATATATTTTGATTCTTCTTATTTACCTCTGTATGAATTCATAACGCTCGCCCATGTTTCTCTGAATTCCTCATATTTGTCATTTCTTATGTGGAAAAAATATTAATATATGCATTTGTACACATGTATAATATATATCACAATTTTTTCTGCAGTCTCTTGGTCAATTGTTACCCATTTTCTCTCCTGAGTTTTTCCTTTTTGGCAGGGGAAGGGTGAGCCACAAAACACATAGTTACAAATATTTCACAATATATGAGGCCATTCTTTCTGAAAAATTTTCTTGGGGAGCCTATTAGTACTCAGTACTTTGGGTCACTTTTAACTAATAGCTCCTAATTATTTTCCAGAGTAGAACAGCAATTTGTAGCTCTTTCAATAGTGTATTCCTGAGACTCTCCAATGTTGACTCTGTCTTTTGTTATATTTTGCTATTTGATGACTGAAAACAAAACTTCAGAAATGTTTTTATTTTCATGGATATCATTATTAGTAATTTGGAGTAATCTTTAATAATGTTATGGATCATTTGCAAAATTTTTAAAAATTATTTGTTCATTCATTATGAATATTCTTTATTGCAGAATACCTCTTGGTCAGTCTTATATTTTGTTAAAGGTTGAAGAAACTCAGAGCTAGAGAAATTCAGGGACTTGCTTAAGTGAATGGCTTTAAAAACCTAACAGGATTTTATATTTGATCTTGGAGGTACTAGGTAGTTACTGGAATTGACCTAGGTGAAGGAGGATAGGGTGTGAAACATGGTCAAATCTTGCCCTTTATGATAAGGATTCTGGGAAGATGGCAGAGTAGGTCAGTAAATTCCAAACTCCTAAGATATTCCCCAACAAAAGAGATAAAACAGCACCTTAGGGCAAACAAAGTACAGGTAAAAATAAATAAGAATAGGGACACAATCCAGGTCTTCCAGGGACAATTTAAGAAGATCAGAAGAAAAATTCCAGAACTAGGAGTAAACACCTCCAGGCTAGGGTCCATTTTAATAACAAGCCAGTTAAACTAGCTGCAAGCCCTGAGGTTAGTTGGTTTGAGAGCCTGCCTCTGCCCCAGCCACAGGAACTTTTACACCTGGGATAGTCAGGGGAGTTGGGCAGCTGAGCCCAAGAAGATCAAGAGAACCTTGGCTAACCAGGAACATCAGAACCAGCTGTGCTGCAAAGACCAGTGGGGTGAGAAGGAACCAGCACAAGCTGGGTAAATGCTAAAGCAGTGGGGCAGAATACCCCTGGCTGTGGGCATGTACAGGAGGTTGGAGGTTTGGCTTTGGTTCAAGGCTAGAGGGGAGAACTGAAGATACGGGGCAAGAGGTAAGGTATCATCCCCCATATCCCAGGGCTAGAGGTGATTACAAAAATTAAGCTATTACCACTAAAAATGCACAGGCAAAGAAGAATCCAATCGTAAATAAACTATTATGGGAATAGAGAAGACTGGGGTTCATCTTCACAGGAGGAGAGCAAAATAAAGAAACCTCCAAAGAGTAATGTCAAATGATCACCTGCCCAAAAAGAATTTATGGAAGGTCTTTTTTTTTTTTGGAGGGGGGAAGGTTGGGCAATTGGGGTTAAGTGACTTGCCCAAGGTCACGTGGCTAGTAAGTGTCAAGTGTCTGAGGCTGCATTTGAACTCTGGTCCTCCTGAATCCAGGGCTGGTGCTCTATTCACTGCACCACCTAGCTGCCCCCAGAAGATCTTAAAAAAGACTAAAAATCAGATGACAGAAATAATGGAAAAACTAAAAAAAAGAAAAAGAATAATCCAAGAAAAACAAGAAAATTATGAAAGGAAAGTCTACCAATTAGAAAATGAAATACAGAATCTTAAGGAAGAAAATGACACCTTGAATATTAGAATTGGGCAAAGTGAAGCCAGTGAAATGATAAGAGATCAAGAAATAATTAAACAAAATATGAATAATGAAATAAAATAGAAGAGAAAGTGAAACATCTTATGAGAAAAACAACAGATTTGGAGGACAGATCAAGAAAAGAAAACATAAAAACAATCAGACTAATAGAAAGTTATGGTAAAAAAAAAAAGGAATCTTGATACAATAATACAAGAAAAAATTAAAGAAAATTGTCCTGGAGCATTTGAACAAGGGGGGAAAGTAGAAATAGAAAAAATCCATTGATCACCACTTAAAAGAGATCCTATGAGGAAAGCTCATAGGAATATGATAGTTAAATTCTGAAACCCCCAGCTCACGGATAAAATATTAAAAGCAACACAAATAAAACAATTTAAATATGATGGTGTCACAATTAGCATCACACAAGACCTAACAGCAGAGACACTAAAGGAGCACAGGTCTTGGAACACTATATGTTAAAGAGCAAAAGACCTGGACTCTGACTGAAGATATCATACCCAGCAAAATTAAGCATAATCCTGCATGAAAAAAAGGACATTTGATCAACTGTCAGACTTTCAAGACTTTGTTTAAAAATAACAAACACACCTGAACTTAATAAAAGATTTGACATACAAGAGCCAAGAGGAATATAAGGTACATACCAAACACTGATTATAAGGGATTCAATAAGGACAGGCAGTTTCCTTTTTGCAAATGTAAAATGTATGTCTAAGACTCTTATTAATAATTAGGTACCTTATAAGAAAGATTGGGGTAAACCTGAGTACGATATGAATTTAAAAAGTAAAACCATTTAGCAACAGCTAAGAAGAATAATTTTTTATTGAGATTTTATTTTATTCAAATGAGGTGCAAGAAGAAGAATTGATACAGAGGAATTAGATGGAGGAGAAGGGCTGGTAGTTTGTTAACCTACTTTCATCAGGAATGAATTGAAGAGGGAATACACATATATTTAGAAGAGTATAAAAGTCTTTAAAATTCAAAAGAAATAAAATAGGAATAGGGAGAGGGGAAAGGACAAGGGAGGGATATTTAGAAGAGAGGTGAAGGAATAGGTAAAAAGAGGATATAGAAGGGCATTTAGCTTTATAGGAATGAGAGGATGGGGGGGTAGGCAAGTAATAGGAGGACAAGATAGTGGGTAGAAGAAGAGTAGAGGAGGCAGGAGGGATAGGAAAGAAGAGATACGCACAAATATAAAACAAAGATCAGGAATAGAATTTGTTTGGGAAAGTACATGTATGTATATATTATATATATGTGTATGTCTATAGCTATAGAGAAACATATCCAAACTTAATTGTAGCCTTTGGGGGGAAAGGGGAGAAGAGGGAAAAAAAAGAACATAGTCAAAAAGTACACAGTAGAGAACAAAAGGAAACTTATAAACCAAAAAAACACCTAAAACAAAACCCAAAAACTTGCGCTTTAGGAAGATCCATTGTATAATTGAGTGGAGGGTGGATTAAAGTAGGTAAAGATGAGGCAGAGAAACTACCTGGAAACTGTTGCAATAGACTGAGCATGAGATGATGAGGGATTTCATTAATGTGGAAAAAAGAGGGGCATATATGAGAGATGCTAACAAGAAAGCATCTAAAGGAGCTTGCAGTAGATTGGATGTGAGGAGGCAAGAGAGTGAGGAATTGAGGATGACACCTAAATTAGGATGTGGGGTGACTGGGAGTATTGTGGTACCTTCAACAATAATAAGGAAATTAGAAAGAGGGAAAGATAGTGAGTCCAGTTTTGAACATGTGAATTTAAGATGCCCAAGGGACATCCCGTTCAATAGGCAGTTAGAGATTCAAGACTGGAGGTTTCCTTTTAAATCCTATATATTTTATTTTATGCATTTAAAAACATTATTCTGTGAAGAGTCCATAGGATTCACTAGGCTGCCAAAGGGGTATGTGACACCAAAAATGGTTAAGATTCCTTACTCTTGAATCAAGGCACCTGGGTTCAAACCCTACCACAAAAGGAGTGTTCAATACCAACATTTATCTAAGAACTATGTAACTCAAACTATAAAATATTCTTTGTAGAAATAAAGACATCTAAATTGAAGAAACATCAACTGTCCATGTACAGGTTTGAATGCTTTTAACCTTTTATGTGAGAGAGAAATCAGTGAAGGAGATTAGGTACACAGTATACAGAAGGAAATCGACACAAAAGCATCATATTTTTTAAACCCCCAAACTGGGTTTAGACTAGGGGAAGAACTTACTATGTGATCTTAAAAATGCAGGAAAAAGGGGTGGCTAGGTGGTGCAGTGAGTAGAGCACTGGCCCTAGAGTCAGGAGGACCTGAGTTCAAATCTCGTCTCAGACATTTAATGCTTGTCAGCCCTGTGACCTTGGGCAAGTCACTTAACCCCAATTGCCCTGCTTTTCCTCCTCCAAAAAAAAGAAAAGAAAAAGAATGCAGCAAAAAGTAGGCTACTGTCTGTTAGAAATTAGGTTTAGACTAACACCTCACATAATATACCAAGATACGGCTCCAGATGAATTAAATATTTAGTTATAAAAAGACATATCATAAACAAATTATAGGAGCAAGGAAGAAATTCCGTTTCAAATTTATAGTCATGGGATGAGTTCATAAGTACACAAGCTACAAAAAGAATCACACAGGATAAAATGGGCATTTTAAACTGTAAAATTAAAGGTTTTTGCCTAAACAAACCTAATGTATTTGAATATTAGAAGAGAAACGGTTTAATTGGAAAATATTTCCAGGATGTTTCTCTGATAAAGGCATAATTTCTAAGATATATAAGGAAGTGATTCATATTTATAGACTAAGAACTGTTTTCAAATGAACAAATAGAGTACTTTAATAGGCAGTTTTGAAGGAAGAAATACAAGCTATCCTCAATGGCATTTTAAAAAATGTCCTAATAATTGGAGAAAAACAAATTTAAGCAACTTTGAGGTTCTACCTCCATCTATCAGACTGGCAAAGAGGACAAAAGCAGAACATTTCAAATGTTGGGAGATATTATGGGAAAACAAGTAGACTAGCACATTGTTGAAATTGAATTGGTCCAACCATTTTGGAAAGCAATTTGGAAATATGTCCAGAAAGTTATGAATTTGTGCATACTCTTTAACCTGGCTATATCACATCTAGCAGATACCCCCAAAGAAATCAAAGGAAGAGGAAAAGGATCTGCCTGTACAATTAACACTGTTAATAACTTTTATCATGGGATCCAGAATCAGAAATGAAGGGACTGTCCTCTTCTGGAATGGCTAAAGAGATATGTCATAGGAATTTAATAGAATACCACTGGGCTATAAGAAATGGTGACATGGACAATTTCAGAGGAAAACTGATACAGAGCAAAGTGAGCAGAACTAGGAGAATAATTCATAACATAACAATACCATAGAGGAAGAAAAAAAGAATTAAAAACCAAACAGACATGGATTTGGTAGGATCCGTGTAGATTACCTAGTGGAACGAGCACTGGATTTGAAGTCAGAGAACTTAAACTCACAACTCAGCCCTGCCACCCACCACCCACATTTAAAATCTTTTAGAATTCTGATCAATGCAAAGATAGACAAGGAGCCCCCATCAGTCATTGGGAAATAGTATTATACTCATCTGTTGGCTTCTCATATCTCCTCAGTATGTTCTGCATCTCTGCTTGGGCCTTATGATGGGAGGGCAGGGTCAAGAGATCCAGGGTCTCTCTTAAATAGGGAGCTCAGCACAGCTTTTCTCCCTATTTCCCATCAGCTACCCTACTTTAGGACTTCTCCATAACTCCTGGCCCTATCCTCACACCACATTGTCTTCTCCCATTAGATAGTAAGTTCTTTGGAAGTCAGGGACTATCATTTTTTTAAAAATTTGTATTTGTCTCCTCAGAGCTTAGTACTAAGTCTAGCATACAGTAGGTCCTTAAGAAATATACTTAATTTTTCAGGTTTTTTTTTAATTTGTTGAGTGGGGGCACAATAATTAGAAGAACAGATAAAAAAACTAGTTACCTTGTTATTTGAAAAATAAAAATTAAATAAACTATAACATTTTTAAACTTAAAAAAAAAATCTGCCACAGCTAACACTTTCATGAATTTAGATAAATTATTTAACTTCCACTACCCACAGATATTCCTCTAACACTATCAGGTAAGAAAGAGTTGCTTATTCGTAGAAGGATCTTTAAGACCTGATAAAATTATGAATCTAGCCTAAAATCATATTTCACAATAAAACAAAGCTCTACTCTCTGATTCTAGAGGGTTGGAAATCAACAATGGAGTCAGGACCTATAATTTAGCCCATTACCAACCTCCCCAAAATCATACCTCCCACCTCTTTTAAGCCATACTGGAGCTCTCCCATAGATATACAGTCTTAGATAGTAACCAGAGACCTACTACATTGTACTCAGTATATAATTCATAGATGGTGCTCCAAATATTTAAAACAAAACAAAACAAAACCTTAGGCAGAGTTCCTTGTTTTAGAATTAAACAATCCTTCCCCATCCTGGTAGTTATACCTTTGGAATTCATACTGACTGTTACTATTACTCCCATCTATTTTCATGTCAGTAACTATTCTGCCCAAGTTCTGCAATTTTACTACCTTTAATCTTTCCTTATAAGTTCATCCTTCATCACAGCTGGAGCCATTGAAGAATACAATTGTCAAAGAATGAGGGGGCTGAGAACCACATTCCATGAAACACAAAAACAGCACTGGCCATTTGGGCTTGAGTTTAAATGCTTTTCACCCGTTTGTGGGTTTCCTTTATTTCCTTTGGTGTTATTCTTGTTGGGGTGGAGTACAGAGTGGGAGACCTGGTTTCTTCTGGCAATGCAGGATGAACAGATTCAAAAGTACAAAAAGGAACCTTTTAGGTAAGCATATGTGCTGCCTTATGTCTCTCCTATGACTCTGAGATGGGATCTGTAAAAGCACACCCCATTTCCCCCAAAGCAATTAAGTGCCATATATTTTGGAGATAAAAAGAGAGGGACAGAGACAGAAACAGAGAGAGAGAGACAGAGACAGACAGACAGACAGAGACACAGAGAGAGAGAGACAGAAAGAGACAGAGAGAGACAGATAAACAGAGAGACAGACAGAGAGGGAGAGACAGAGAGAGAGAGAGAGAGAGAGAGAGAGAGAGTTAGTTCTAAATGTACAAGAGGCACATGATGGCTGCTGTTCATTTTATCTCCACACTTTACATTAAGTATCATAAATCCTGGTTTCACTCAGAGACAAATTGTCACTCTACAGCTGTGCAGTCTCATGGGGGCATATATACAAACCCCTCTTTGAAAAGGAAACACAGGCCTGATTAAGACAAATAGAATCTTTGTTGGGCTGAAACTTTTTTTTTAAGTTTCCTTCACATAAAATGTGGGCGGCTGAAAGATTCATGTCATGGATAATTTATATGCAAAAATATTTATAATTATTAATATAAGATGGAAAGTGGTGAGTTTTTAGCAGCCACAGGAATGTAAAACTCATGTGTTGTTTTAACACACAACAACTCAGGGTGCTGAACATATGGAAATTCTGGTGAGAAAAGAATGAATAATGAATTCCCTTAAAAAGACAGAAAGAAAAGTCAGATCAAGTTGCAAAGAGAAGTTAATTGTATTAATAGCTTACCCCACTATTCAACTATTTATAGATTTAGTACATTGTTTGTCATTTTATTCATTTTAGCTAACAACTGCTGTTGTTACCCTTACCTCTGCTTACCACTTTATAACTAACATCATTATCAGGAAGGCATTGTTTTATATAAGTGAATTTCCCAGATGACCAAAGTTTGTTCCTTTGAATACTAGAACTGCTTAAATGAGGACTGTTTTTAATAGACAATTTTCAAGACTTATATTATACAACTTTCTGTCTTAAGTAGAAGTTACTGAACAAAACATTTTATTGATGACTCAAGATCATCATTGTTGGTGATGAACACTTTCCAAGACACATGAGCATGTCAGATAGAGAAAAGAAAAGTAGAATTTTTTTTTCTGGGGGGAAGCAAAACAAACAAAAAACTAGAACTCCTTTGTGTAAAGAATAGGGGGCTATTACACACACACACACACATACACATACACACACACACACACACACACACACACACTCTTTTTCTTTCCAGATATGTTTAACAGTCCCCTATTGTATATTCAAAGACACATACACACATGGATGTATATACACATGTGTTTCTATGTATATGTCCATATGTTCAGTTGCATATTGGGGTGAAAAGCGGCTATAGGGTTATTTCATATGCGGTTTAGTAGTACGATCATTTAATGATAATTTACAGTCATCAGATATCTTCCTCCTTGTCTACCTTTAGATTCTTCCCAATAAAGCTTTAAAACTATGATCCTTTTATCTACCTGAAGTCACAGATATTAATTCAGTGGCAGAGATGAGACTAGAATTCTGATTTTTTCTTTTCCAGTTCACTACTTATCCCACTATATGAAAAACAATTTCTATTGTATCCCACCCCTATGCTTTAGGAAGTACAATGCCCTCTAGAAACCACAGGGTTCCAGGAAGGAGGATGAGATGGAATTTGTCAGTGCTCAAAGGTAATGATGTTTATGAGATGGAGCACAATTACTTGGAATGATGGGAGATAAAACCAAGGTGAAGTGAAATGTCAGAGTTCTCAAAGAGAAAGTAAAGTTAGACAACAACCAGATGAAAATGTTGAGACTATCAGAGGAACTAAAAAGATTGTGTGGGAAGTTGGGAGTATGGCTGAGGGAAGACAGGTGATCTCAGAGCAACTAGAGTTGAAAATTCCGGAGGAACAGTTCAAGGAGAAAATTTCATATCAGGAGAATCAGGAGAGGTAGGCTGGGGTGCACAATATTTTTTTTTCTTCTTTCAAGATGATTTGATAATATTACCTGCTTCTTTAATGGGATCTGCTTTTCTGAAAGTGATAGCAAGATAATACCTGCCTTCCCATTTCCCCATTGTTAGCAGCTTTTCTTCCAAAAGGGGGAAAGAAATAAATATTACTAGTTGAAATCTTTCTAACTAGGAACTACTCCCCCTTTTCTATTCTAGGTCACTGCCTATATATAATTGCTCAAATTGGTACAAATCAGTGATGCTAAATTTGGCAAATATGACACAAGAGTAAGTTGTACTATAAGTGAAGCTTTTGCAATACTTCCATCTGTGAACTGGGTGTATAACTATATATATATATAATCGGATTAGGTCATGTTAAAGACTGGAATGTCAATTTCCCCTTCAGATAGGCTTTTTGTGAGTTCTTTTCTGGTCTTTTTCTATTATTTATAATTGGGCACATAGAATTATAAGATAATAAAACAACATTTTTGTTCCCATTTCTAAATATCTGGGTTGTACTTTCTGACGCTCACTTCCAATTTCATGACTTCCGGATCTTATCAATGGTCTGTAGAGGGCACTGCAACATCTACTAAGAGACCTTCCTGCTGTATAACTGGGATGGTAAGCAGCATGGATTACAGTGTCAGACTTTGTATAAAGGTGTGGCTTTTCCATGTTCTGCGACTGTACAAGAACAGAACCTCCTGCTGTTCATTTAAGATGGAAACAAATCTTTTGTCCACATGTGCTGCAATGATTTGTACTAAGTCTGTCATTACAAATACACCTAAAGAGCTAAGACAGCTGCAATAAAATAGAGAACATCTGGAGTGGACAAAATAGGGTCTTTGATGCATATGAACCAGCATCATTACAGTCTCTTCTGTTGGGATGTATCCAAGTACCAATATCAGGATCCCCATCCTGTCTAAGGAAACATTTTCATCTTGCTCCCTTTCCATGGGAGTCTGAGAGCAGGACTGTAATGAAGGAAAGTATATTCACTGGAAGACTGACCAATAGATGAGAACATCTAGTTTTCAAATACTTGTAGCACTAACTTCAGACTACACAGGAGCTCAATTGATGAAGGGGAAGGAGTAGTTTAAAATTTTTTTAGAAGCACAGGAAAAATCAAACTTTTATTCCTGATAGAATGCAAATGCCTTGAATGCAAGGGCAGATGTTTTATTCTAGTCTTTGTATCACAAAAGCCTAACACAGTATCTAGCACATAGTAGGTGTTTTACAAATGCTTGTTGATTGATTTCACCTAAATAATAGGTATAAATATAGTACACTTTTGCAAAGTAACTGTCATGACAAGGCTTGGCTACCATGTCATTAGAGGAGTATGCTTTATAAAATCCCGATCTCCATTCTTGGACAAGCAATCAAAAGATATTCTTTCCTGAAACATTTTAAAATTACCTTTCCACATATTTGTGTGTGTGTGTGTGTGTGTGTGTGTGTGTGTGTGTGTGTGTGTTTGTGTGTGTGTGTGTGAGAGAGAGACAGACAGAGACAGAGATTCCACACAGAGTTTCCCACATTGAAGAAATCACATATCCAGACCATTCCTCAAAAAAAAAAAGATTGCTAAACAAATTCTCTTAAGATTGTCAGAGTTCTGTAATTGAACTCACAAGATAAAATTCCATAAACTTTCATGTCCTTAATTATTACTATTTCTTGGAAAGGTTTTTTTTTGGTAAACTTTTGAAGGATATTATTACTCTGCTTTGTCAAATATAATACAGATTTTCAGTTCTTTTGCTTTCTGTCTGCTTGTAGATTTTTTGATATATTAATAGAACTCTCATTTCACTAATATGTTTCCCCTTCAGGGTCACAGATCATAACACCTTCTTATCCTGAGCTACTCAAAGTCCTGAAAATCTTCCATGAGAGTGGGGGTCTACTCATCTCTCTGGGGGATGCCTACCATTGTACACTTTAGACCAGAGACCATGCCATGGGGAAATTGAATCTCTTTACCTCCTGAACTACCATCCTAGGTGGCCTCCCTTTACAAACTTTGCTTGACTTTAAACCTCAATCATTTTCAAGTATAATGCTATATGTAGACTCTCCTTTTGTATCTTTAGTATCTGTATCCCCATCACTAAGTATGGTGCTTGGCATATATTAAATACTTAATGCTTTTTCATTCATTCATCTATCGATAAATTCATTCTTCATTCATTCATCTCTTGAAATTGAATGGATATCAATGAAGCAGGCAGGCCATCTATCTCTTTCTCTCACTAGAGAACTGGTCCAGTTATTTTTTTTGTCCAAATCTACATTACTCTCATAACTGAAATAACATTTCTTATACCCCATTCTTCATTGGTAATATGTTGCAGTTGATTTAAGGCTAACGTGTGTCTTTCCTTTGACCTTTTCATAATCTAAAACTTTAATTCCTTATGGTGCTCCATTCCTTGAAGCCATATAGAAACACTGAAAAATAATGATGCTCAAAAACACAGACCTTTGTTTTAGGGAGATATGTGTGGTCATCGAACATACTAAACAATTCCCCAAGGGTAATCCAGCTGACTCATCTTATTTTATTCAATTCTAGGCCCAGTCAATGGTCCATCTTCAGTGTCTGGCTGAGATAGATATACTGATAGACCAGTTCTAATGGCTGTTTTTCCAACTGCAGAACAGTCTGGACAATTTGCATTCTTCATTTCCTTGGTTTTTCCTGTGTAAAGAGTTAAGGAGAAACTCTTGGAGTAAGTATAGATATCCTTTAGGAGGCTCTGTAATGTTTTGGAGCCTCATGCAATCAACTCAATGCCTTCTGTAACCAGAGCATGTAGAGCAGGGGTATC
This sequence comes from Pseudochirops cupreus, assembly GCA_028627135.1. NCBI lineage: Eukaryota > Metazoa > Chordata > Mammalia > Diprotodontia > Pseudocheiridae > Pseudochirops > Pseudochirops cupreus. The sequence goes on from CM053582.1 coordinate 474,091,420, forward strand.
AAACACATTGCCTAGGGAGAGTGTGGCCTGAACCTGATGAACGTGATCATGGGAAATATTTCACAAAGTAAACAAAAATTCAACAAAACACAGACATTACATTTTAAAACTAACTCAATACATGATTACCCCGTTTCTATTTGAGTTTGACACCATTGAGCTAGAGGACATCATCAGGTCAGGGAAAGGGGCAAACTATAATAATCTTTTATAGCAACAAGTTGAAGAATGACTTCTCCTTCTTGTTTTTGTTTTCTAGAATCTTATATCATTTGAAGTTTCATTCTTTTTAGGGGAAGAGTATCTTTAAAGAAGTACAACAGAGGTTGTACTTCTACAAAGCACATTTTTAAAATTTGAATTCTGTATTTAATATCTTCCATGACACTGACCAGCTCCTTTGGTATCTTTTTCCCGCTTAGTGTTTTACAACTCACTTCATATTTATAATTGAGAGTTAACAACCAAAGTCATCTCTGTGGTTATCACATCTAAGAAATCTTGTGGGGTTTTAATAAATCCATGAAAGAAATCCTACTGAAGAGAGGAAGATGATCTTTAAGGGGGTTTACTGAATCAAATGTGTGTGTGTGTTTTTTAAACAACAACAACAAAAAATAAGAACGATGGAATCTCATATTCTTTCATCAAAATACAGCTTTTGATGTATTATTGGACTATAATATAACGTGCCTTTTCTATTCTCATACTTTTATCAAGAATGCTGTGTGAGTGTGTATGTGAGTGTGAGTGTGTGTGTGTATGTGCCCAGCACTTATATTTCTAAATATTTGGCCTAGATGATAAGGTAGAAACATATGCCAGTAGACAGTGATATTCTTTAAACATTCTTTTCTTTTGGTAACAGTAACATTTATTATTATTTTTATTGTTTTTTAAATCATTATCTGGGAGACCTGACTTCAAATGCAACCTCAAATGCTTACTAGCTGTGTGACCCTGGGCAAGTCACTTAACCCTGCTTGCCTCAGTTTCTTCATCTATAAAATGAGGTGCAGAAGGTAATGGCAAGCCACTGCAGTATCTTTGTCAAGTAAATCTCAAGTAGGATCATGAAGACTTGGACATGATGGAAATTACTGAATAACAACATTTATTATGTTTTCTCACACATTTGGTAATTTTTTTATGACCTGAATTGATCCTACAGTGTTCTCAACTTAGGCTACCCTGTACGTGAGCCTCCTCTTCCCTTCTTTTTCTTTGGTTACATGTTTTAGCTCCTTACATAGCACATCAATGATTTTAGTGATGTTAGATTCTAAATGTGTTTCTTCTAATGTCACTGCTGGAGACAAGATTCTGTTAGAGAAAACTTAACAGAAGTCTACTTCTAGTTTTTGTTTTCCTTCTAATTTTATCCTTAAATGTTATCAGAGTATGTGGCTTAATTGGGTTTCTTGAAAAGCTTTAAATAAATATAAAAGGGGTTTCCCCCTTTTGGTTTTCTCTATCAGGGGCTACTGATCATAATATTCCACTATCCTTCTCAACATGATTTAAAAATGATCTTTTTTCCCTTCAACCTGTGTTGTCATCAGTTGCTACATCTTTCCCCTTGCTAAGGAAATCACTTCTTTGCTGTATGAGGTGTGTTATTGGTTCTTTTGGTCTATGTGCTATGATAATTAATGTACATGAGTTAATCTTCTTTAATAAATGATGGTAGTCTGTGTTTCTTTCACCATTTCCCATTTTCCTTGTCAGTAACTTATTTAAATAAATCAAGCTGGAGTTGCTTTTTTGTATGTCATGTTTTTCATTTTATTCTTTTTTCTAATTTGGAATTAATGTTGATTGCTGCTATGCTAGTCAATTATCTAACTATATAGACAGCAGATATGAAAATGATCTTACATATTGGTAACCAGCCATTCCATTTTTCATCTCTTTCATAATTATACATTGATTTAATTTGGAGGGTCTTATCAAGGAACTCACAGAACTTCTCTGCCTTTTCATTCTTGGAAATAGATGCTGGGGGACAAACTCTAATTATCTTTATGTACATACAAATGTACATCATGACAGATAAATGACAGATAATGTCATGACAGATAAATAAATGTCCTATGATGTGATATTTCTTGCTGAGATGCATGATAAATCCACCTTTGCCATCTTCATTTTCCTCTCCAAGGAAGACTATTAACCAGACCCTCATTTAGTTGCAACTTTTTTTTTTCTTTTGGTTTCATTTATAGAAAGAATGCCATGCTTGACATATTTCAGTTCCTCCAGAAGAATGCCTATGGGCTAATTCCTAAATAAAAATATCACATTTAGAATGTTAGCAATTAAGTTAATGTTTACAAATATTATTGTAATTGTGTGTTTTTTTTTGTATTTTTAGTTTCATTTTCTACCACTTTGCCACTTTTGTCACAGAAAAAAAAGTCACACAAGACTGAAGATCAATTGTATTTTTTTTGGCCAACAATTTCATCACTATTTGACCAATCTACTGTTAGTGATCCTTGCTATATCTAGCAAGTGACAATGACAAATCATCAACAAAGGACTTCTCAGAAACCTAGAAGGCAATGGGTTCTCTTTCCTTCTTCTATGAAAATGGCAGTGACTCCTGGACACATTTGCACTGTCATTACATTTGAGAGTTGTGGCTACTGTTTGTCATTATCACTGAAGAAGTTTAAAGATTCATAGCACATATGAAAATATTTTCAATAAATATTTTCTAGGTAATATTTTTATGTAATTAAGGCCAGGGAGCAATATACATACATACATACATACATATAGATAGATAGATAGATAGATAGATAGATAGATACACAATATATGAACATTTTATTTATTGTTCTAAAGAACAGTTCATAATCTAAAAAGTTCACTCTTCTAAAGTAGGGAAATGAAATGACCCTTGAAAGAAAAAATAGAATAAATATTTTCCTTTTTTTCTGGATCTCGACATCTCTCTATTCCATTAATAGTATTATCTCAAGGCAAGATATTATTTATAATAATTGCTCACATTTATGTAGAACTTAGTGGTTACAAAGTACTTTTCATATTTATTTAACTTGTTCTTCACAACAACCCCATGAGCAAAGTGGTGTAAATATTATTATTTCTATTTCCCCTTGATGAAGTTGGGCCTCTGTCTATGTTATGACTCATCCAAGGTCACAAAGAAACAAATGAACTTCAACCCAGACCTTCTGATTCCTACTTCAGTGTTCTTTTCACTACACTGCAATGTTTTAGGTGCGTTCCAATCCCATCTCTATGATAATGATGCTATACAGCATTAAACAAATTATCTTTTTCTTCTTTTGTAAATATCTTAAAGGATTGTAATGCAAAGGAACTCATTAATATTTACAAAGTGCTGCAAAGATATTTCTTATCAACTTAACTATGGTTCCTCACACCAACACTAATAGGAAAAGATTTGTAGAAATCTAAAACAAATACAAGACATCAGATGCTTCTTCCAAGAGAGCTCTTGCTTGATTACACAGAATTAGGTCTATATGAAAAACATCAGGGTATTGTATTTTTGGAAGGTATTTGTATATTTTATTTGTATATTTTGTGTATTTGGAAGGTATGAAAAGAGACAATAGGACGTAGTGGATATATAGCTGGATAAGTTGGCCTCAGAATAAGGTTGGCTTGGATTCAAAGTCCTGTTTTGGTACATCCTTGTTTGTGGGGTTTGTTTCAAACCTCTCAGTGTTCCTAATACCTCTTTGGAGCTCTAAGTTGCTGAAACAGCACCGATCTATGCTGGTAGAGAAAGTCTCTCACCTGGAGCATGCTTTGTGCCCATGAAATCGCAGGTCTAGATTAAAAAAGAAAGAAAGAAAATGGATGGTACAGAATGTATTTGTAAGTTGAATGTATTTTTAATTACTCAAAGACTTTTTGATTAAAAAAATTTTTTTCCATTGTCCTCAATATTGTATTGTTAAGTAATTGGAAGGAGGAGGAGAGAAGGAAAGAAAGAGAAAATAAAAGAAAAAATAGCCTTAAATGTGCAAAATAACTTTAGGCTTACAAAGATTTAGCCCAATTATAAACACTCCAAGGCTTCTGGAGCAATCCTATTTCTGGAACTGGTAGCAGGACAGTTGATCATTAGAACTTTTGTTAAATGATCATTTGCACTAGTAGGGTTAAGAAGTCAAGAGGTATGGATCTACTTGTAGCTCAGGCATCTACCTGCACTAGATCGACCTGCATTTGTTACAAGGCTGTGCCAGAAGACCACACCACAGCGTTTCTCTTTTAAGGATATTTTTCCTGGGATTATGGGCTTTTGTCAAATGTGGAAGGATTATTTTCAGATGTCAATTGTTCCAGGGAAAACATTTCAACATAGCCTTAGTCCCAAAGGGTAGTAGTTAAGTACCTGGGACTGGAGGTGGTTAAGAAGAGAGGAAAAGATGGTGATGAGAGTTGGTGAATACAATTGCATCATTGGCTCTGAAACACTTAGGCATAGTGCTATTTTAGCCAAATAGTGTCTATTATCTAGAAAAGGAAAAATAATAAATGAGATGTACTGTATAAAGTCTAAATTATTGCCCGTAAAAAAATCTTTACCCTCAACTGGCATCCCCAGCTGAATCATGTCTTTCTGAGTAGCCAGGGAGCCTAGTGGGTCTGGTGGGGGCTCTGTGGGTGGTGCAGTATGGGGCAATAACAGCACTGTTAATCCAAGTTGCTTGGAAGTATGTTTAAAAAGAGAGAGAAAAAGAACAACAAACCAGATTGATTGATGATGTTATTTTGGCATTTCTGTGAGAGCAACTCACTTGGGGAGTATATGGAAATAGGATTCTTTGGTGGTATTCAGAAATGGTAAAACCAAGGCAAGTTTTAGGGTCTAGACATGGCACCAGCCGGGTGTATAACCAGGAAGAGATGACTCTTCTTAAGGAGAGACCTACGGCAGACTGGGAAGTAATGAGGCAGAACAACAAACAGTGCCAGCTTTTACCAGTGCCACAAACCAAAGACTAGTTTAGATGGGTACATAGTGTAACTGACTATATGTTGTTCACCTTACCCCTCCCCCCCCCACACACAGACACACACACACACTATTTAGGGGAAGTAGCCACTTCTTGCAGTACAAAGGAAAATAACTAAATGAACTATCAGTCCACAGAAAATGGGTAAAAAAGTTGAGACATAGGGATCCAGGTGCTACTATCCTTTGTTTCAAGATGGACGACGTCTTTCAGGAAGATTTTATTTTTGGTGCTACATTTTGGATTATGATGAAATACCATGCTTTGGCTATTTGTTAATGCTGCTCAAATATTTATTGAGATCCCATTACATACAAGGCATTGTGGTAGCTTTTTTAGGGCAAAACAAAGATGAGTATAATTTTCTGTCTATTGTTGTTGTGTTTGTCCTTCATTTTCAAAAAGGACCATGGCATCAGGGAAATACTGATAGGACTTGTAGTTGACTTTGATTCGAGTGAGGGAGAGCCCCACAAGGTCACGGAGTCTCACTTTCTCCTCCAGAGCCTCTGGGTCCAGTGACCAGATATTCATCAGGATGACAGGGGATAAAATGCTGTACCTGGAGTCAGGAAGAGCCCTTCATGAGTTTAGATCCAGCCTTAGACTAACTGTGTGCTCCTGGGCAAATCACTTAACCCTGTCAGCCCCCCTGGGGCTCTGTTCTATGTATTACACTGTTATTGGAAGAAGGTTCTACTATTATTTATAAATATTGGCAAATATGTACATGCAAGTTGAGAAGATGAGAAAAGTACTAATTTTCTCTTTTAATATATACACGCAGTCCATATATGTATATATATATAGTACACATAAACACATACGTGTGCATAAGTACATATGTATGTGCATACACACATATATGCCAGTGTATATACTGGCAAATGTTGGAAATCTGCTGGTGCATTTCATAATGACTTTGAGGCTAAAGCCAGCAAATGAATGAATGAATGAATGAATGAATAAACAGAATAAGCATTTATTAAGCATCTACTATGTGCCAGGCACCATGCTATGTACTGAGGATACAAAGAAATGTAAAAGACAGTCACTGTTCTTAAGGAGCTTGTAATCTAATGGACAAGATAACAAACAGCTAAGCCTCCACAAGTAAGCTATATACAGAATAAAAAGGAAGTAACTAACAGAGGGAAGGTGGTATAATTAGGAGGAATTGGAAAAGCTTTATTATAGAAAGTGAGATTTTAGCTGGAACTTGAAAGAAGTCAGTCAGTCCAGGAGGAAGAGACAAGGATAAGAACAGAGAGCATTCCAGGCATGGTGGAGAGCTGGAGAAAATGACTAGAGCCAAGAGCTAGTGTCTTGTTCATGAAACAGCAAAGAGGCCCATGCCTCTAGGTGTGTTATGGGAATCTGAAGATCTTCCCTGCCCCTAGGCCCTTTGCTAAAGTGGCTACGTGACTCTGAGGACCCTTGGATATTTGAAAGTATACTCTGTTCCCTAATAGGATGAATGTGGTCACGTGGAGCCTGTGGCG
>CM053582.1:474098445-474130061 GCA_028627135.1 Pseudochirops cupreus
TCTGTTTTTCTGTTTGTTTGTAACTTCTGTTTGTATTCTCTGAAGTTCAGGGTGCCGACTTTTTCCCCTGAACTAGGTAAATGGTATTTGATCGATTAAAGTAAGATTGTTAACCCATTTTGAGTTGCTTTCCTTTAGAAAAGCAGATCTAAGAACCTGTGCTAGTAGCCGCCCTAGGTATGCTAGGGTGCTTGCTGATACAAGGTGAAAAAGTGTGGGGGGGATTGTAAAATATAAGAAGACTGGAAAGGTGATGGTGGGGGGAAGAGGGAACTAGATTATGAAAAGCTTTGAATGCCAAACAGAAGACTTTGTATTTAATCCTAGAGATGATGTGGAGTCACTGGAATTTAATAAGCATGAAATAAGAAAGAATGTTTGTCTCAACTAGTCCAGACAGACATTTCTTCCCATGACTTTGTTACAAAATGCCTTTCATTTTCCTTCACTTACCAGCAATTCCTTTCAAGTTCAACTAGTAGTCAGAATGAATTCAGTAATACGACTTTGCATTGTACTGTATATTCCTGAATAATTGAGATATTCATGTTTAATTCAGTATCATTTGTTTAATTAACTTTTGTTTTTGGTCTCTGATTTCTTTGGTGCAGAAAACTCCCTTAATCAATTCCAATTAACAACTGCTTCATACCTTATAGTCTCAGAGTTGCCTGGTAGATCAAAAGGTTAAATAGGGGTAATACAACCAGGATGTGTTGGAAGTGGGATTGAATCTCAGTCTTCTAGACTTCCAGGTGAGCTATCTACTATGCCATGGTGCCTCTCAATTAACCACTATACACTATAATATATGTATGTATGTATATGTATATATATTTATATACACATATACTACATAGTATATACTATACTATGTATACATACACTATACTATATATACTATAATTTTTTCTGCCTTAAGTCCTAGATTAATTTGAAATAAATTATTTTAAAATCTTTAGAAATGTCAAGCTGTATTATTGTATGTATGTGTGTGTGTATGTGTGTGTGTGTATCTCTTAAGAAAAGGGAGGTGCTACTTATGTATACTTAAGAGAACAATACAAAGATCTTCAGTGAAGTAACTGGATATAGCATCTATGATGAATTTATGGGAAAACATGAAGAAGTATTATACAGGATGCTAAGGGGGCAAGTGACTACACTGAAGGAGAGAAATTTCATAGCAGTGAAATCAGGATCCTACCCAGGTCAATGCAAATAGAGAAGAGTAAGGAACAAGAGGAGGGAAGTCATAGGAAATAGAGAAGGATGAGGAAGAGGAGCGTTGCCAACATAATGTTAACAAATTTTGATGGGAACAAAAGGTAGGTGTGACTCTTTAGAAACAAACAAATGATAGCATAATGTATGTGTAAATAAATAGGTCACAGAATCACATAATTTGAGATAAATACCTGTAATGGGGTCAGTTTCCTCATCTGTAAAATGAGCTGCAGAAGGAAATGGCAAAGCACTCCAAGAATCTTTGCCCAGAAAACCCCAAATGGGGTCTTGGTTATGAAGAGTCAAATAGGACTGAAATGACTGGACAACAAAACAACTTCATGATTCCAGGCACAGCACTTTACTCACTGCACCAACTAGATGGAGGCCTCAGAATGTTAGGAAATTAAGGACTAGACCTTGGGGGGAGTTTGAAAACCTCCCCTGCTTTGAAAGTAAACTCTGCCCCCTGATAGGCTGAACATAATCACATGGAGCCTGTGATGGAGGAAATTTGCTAATGGGTAGAGCAGAGTCCACAGGGAACTTCCCTGCTGTGAAGATAAACTTTATCCCCTAATAGGCTAAATATAGTTACATGGAGCCTGTGGTGGGAGGAGTTTGCTGAAGGGAAGCAGAGCCTATATAGGAAGCTGGTCAGAGCTAGCCAGAAGGTGGAGGACAGAGGAGTTCAGGCAAAGAGATAGAGAGGTTTGTGAGTAAATGTTGGCCTTGTATTGGTTTGTGGAAAGGTTGAAGGATGGCATGGCTCTCAGTATTATTATGGCTTCTGAATATCTTTGGTAGTATGATGGAAGTGGCTTACTGGTTTTGGGATTCAGTTTTCTGGTATCTAAATAAATACTTCAGTTCTGTTCTCCATCTGGAAAGTTTGGTGTATTTTGCTATTGAACGTCACATGATACTTATAGTCACAGTCTTTATTGTGATCATGGGCACTGTAAATGTTGCGTTGGCACTACAATACTATATTCCCATTCCTTTCCCTTCTCTTTCCTTAGGTTTCAATGCTATACTTGTGGAATTAGATGATAGATGTAGGACTAAGTTGTAAATAGAGTCTCACTGGGTTCTCTAAGCATATGGTCAGGCAGTTTATATCATGATGGGAAGAGGACCAGCCTCTAAGGGAGGGAGGCTCATTTCAAATAGGCTGAATATTAGGTGACTAATTCTTTGGTCATAACAACTCATGATTCTCAAATTGTTCTGTGATTTCTTCAATTCATGTTTCCTACAACAATGCATATCATATTCTATCTGTGCCTATTCCTCCTGTACAACTTTTGTCCATGTCCTCCCATAGTCATGATGTCTAAATAATGTTTTGAGGGCCTTCCTTAATTTCCTAACATTCTGAGGCCTCCATCTAGTTGGTGCAGTGAGTAAAGTGTTGTGCCTGGAATCATGAAGTTGTTTTGTTGTTCAGTCATTTCAGTCCTATTTGACTCTTCGTAACCGAGACCCCATTTGGGGTTTTCTGGACAAAGATTCTTGGAGTGCTTTGCCATTTCCTTCTGCAGCTCATTTTACAGATGAGGAAACTGAAGCAAACAGGGTTAAGTGACTTGCCCAGGGTCATATAGCTAGTTTGCACTCAGATATCTTCCTAACTCCAGATCTGGTGCTCTAGCCACTTTACCACCTAGCTGCCCAGAGTCATGAAGACCCTAGTGCAAATCTGCCTTCAGATACTTAACTAGCTGTGTGAGCACGAGCATATGATTTAATATGTTTGTCTCAATTTCCTTGACTGCAAAATGTTTCCAATATCAACATCTACCTTCCAGAGTGTCTGTGAGGATCAAAAGAAATAATATTTCTAAAGTACTTAGTATACTATCTGGCACGTACTAGGTGCTATTTAAAGTCTTATTCTCTTTTTCTCCCCCTTGTCCTTCTGTCCCTGAGTTGAGCATTCTGTCTGCCCTCACATTGTGATCAACCCATATTCTCTTATCACATAATTCCTTGGTGACATCTTTTATCTACCCTTTCTACATTTGGGTCTCCTAGTTGTTATGTTTTTTTTTTGGTTGCAGCCTGCTTACATTCACCTCTCCCTTGCCCTCTGTGTAATATTCCTTTTTAATTCTTTGGAGACTGTTGTAGTCAATGTCTCTTTGTAAGCCTTGAGTCCTCTGTGGTACAATGATGATTGTAGAATGGTAGGAAAGGGGTAGAGGGCAATTTTAAAAAAAAATCACAGTTTTTAGATTGTATAATTATTCACAGTTGATATTCTGAGCATGAGATCTTTGTCTAATGACCAACAAATAGACATACTTTGGGGGGAACTGAATATTAGTACTGATAGTCTCATGATAAATGAAATTAGGAAAAAGAAAATTGCTGCTAAACAGAATCACTTTCAGGTTCTCCTTAGAGAGGAAAATGAAGGATTTCATAGAGTTGGTTTCATCACAAGCCCAAAGGCAATAAGAAATGTCATTTTATGGGTCATCTCATCTTGCATTGCTTGCAATGAACATAGGAAAAGGAACACCATGAAGATAATTGCAGCTCATTTCCAACATCTGTTGCAGGAGATGAATAGGTAATAGATAGAGAAATTCTATACGGAAGTTAATGAAATGTTTTAAACCAAGTGAATATATAGCTTGATACTTGGGAACTTCTGTGCAAAAATGTGCATCAGGAGAGGTAAAAGACCTGTAGACTACTCAGAAATTTCACATTTATACATCATAATAGTTTCTCTCAGAAGAGTCAGCCTGTGTTGTACTCATCAAGTACAGGAAAACATAGCAAAGTATGAAATTGACTATAGCTAGTATCTAATACTGATGTGGAAGTAATATCCAAATGAGCTGGATGTGTATAGCCAGACCATCAATTAATTAGATTAAGGCTCAAAATCAATGTAAAATTATATAAAAAGTTAAAGATAAAATGATTATCTATTGAACAATTGCATGAGTTGCAATACTTGAAGCATCCAAAAGCTTCATAGATGAATGCTTCCTTCATAAGCCATGAAAGCACTACCTTCAATGAGTCTTTCCTGATTCTCACTTTGTAGTTATTCTCTTCATATTAATTCTGCGTATACTCATATACATCCTTGTTATCACTTGTATTTGTATCCCAAGGATCTAACACAGTGCTTAGCACATGGTAGCATGAGGAATAAAGATAAGGATAGACCTGGATCTATGATTTTATTGACATAGGTCCATCTTTAGTCACAGAATAAACTGAAAAGAGTGGAGAACAGGAATTCTCATCGTGGTTATTCTATGTTAATTACAAAAATGTAACTCAGTGGAGCAAATTAGTCTTAAAGGTTATTTATCAGGAATACTTTCACACACATGTTCATACCAAACATGATTCCACTGAGAAAACCTAGCAGTGATTCTTTAGTTATTAACGTTAGGTGAGAATTATGGAATTAGAGTTAGAACAGACCTTTGTGGTCATACAGTCTAACCCCTTCCTTTTATAGTTAGAAAACTGAATCTTGAAGAGGTTGAATGAATAGTACAAAGCCACGTAGGAAGTAAATGAGGCCATGATTTGAATTTGGTATCTAATTCCAAATCTAGCACTTTCCTCCATAGCCCCAAAACATGGAAATGAGGGCTTGCTAAAAATGTTCACCACTGTAACTGAGAAATACCCAATTGGAAGGGGGTATTCCCTAAATGCTGAATTCTTCCATATGTTCCTCTAAACTGATTGCCTCAAGTCCCTAAACATTACAGGGATAGGCCTTGTAATGCCCATGTTGAATTCCAAACACAAAATCTTACATATATATATATTTTAAAAAATGAATGCATCATAAATCTAGAGGTTCCCTAAGTCAAAGACTTTTTATAAGTAGAGAATTGATTTGGTCTTTGTATGTATATCTGCCTCTGCCAATTTTTTTTTTTTACAGTGGTGCCATTGCAACTCATCTTTCAAATAGGGATATCATCAAGGTGTAATATGGATAGGGAATGGACCAGGAATTTCACCAGAGCAAGAAACTTCCAGGTCAGGAAACTCCCTCTAGGTAAAGGGCAGTACCTCCTAAGCAATGAAGTCTTGCAGAGCTCCCTGAGGCATGGTGAATTTCCCTGGGTCGTAAAGCCAATATAATAACAGAGTCCTGACTTGAATCCAGATCTTTCTGGATCAGAAACCAGCTCTCTGTCCATTATGTGTCAAGATGTGATTATTTATGTTTTCTATTTTACAAAAAAATTAGTTCTTGCTCATTATGTGGTTACCTGTGGAAAGTCTCCCCTGTTAACCTGTCTTAATGTGAAACTCTATATTTGGAATAAAAAACAAACAAACAAGCAAACAAATTCAACTGGATACTTTGCCTTCTGTCATCTGGGCCAAACTGTGGGCAATTGTCCACTTCTCTTACTCCCATGCCTGGACAGCCAATGAGTGATATGACAGCAGGGTAGAGTCAGTACTATTCCCAAGGCACATTTCCATATCTGGATATTTCTTTGCTGTTTTTGTTAATATGAGCTACACTTATTCTCTGCCAGAAGAAGCAGAATCTGTTTAAGCCTCCAACTTCACTCTTTGCATCCTTACATTAATCTCTAAAAAGGGAGATGTTACTCATTCCTTCCTGTTGCAGAATGCTCAAGCACTCCAGATCATAGATCTGAGACAGGAAGAGAGTTTCTCCTCTCCTAATTAATGTGCTTGGACTTCATACACAGGCACCCCATTGGGGAATGAGGTTTGATATTATTTCCCCAACAGAAAGCTATTTTGCTAAATTGGCGCTTCTTAGCATAGCACAGCTGTCATTTGAAATCCAAGGCTAGGATAAAGTGAGTTCTTATATCTTCCTTAAAGGAAAAAAATTAGCTGTTTTCATGTGGTCACAAGAATTTCACACTAAGTAGCAAAAATGATTGATTTCTCTACCCGCCCCCCCCCCCCGCCACCTTTTTTGAAAGTGGGGGTGGGTGGGTGGAAAGAGGGAACAAGGGGTGGGGAGAGGCAGTAAGACTGCCTGTGTCCTACAGCCTTGTCTGTTAAATAAAAACCATTCATTGCCTGAATCTTTCTCCTTTACACACACGCAGGTTGGGCTTATGGGTATGAATCATAGGATTCTAAGTAACAAGTGCCAACTACATTTTATTAAAAAAAAAAAGTGAACCCTGCAACCCAGCCTTCCACCCATCCTGCCCCTCCCCGTCCCTCTTCTCTCTTCCCTTCTACTCCACTCCCATTCCCTTCCTTTCCTATCAAGCTCCAGTCTGACTAGCCCAAGGGGGGAGCAGTGGTGGAGCTATTAAATCAGTTCCCAGGAGGTTTAACACTTGCAGCAATTTGTAGTGAAATTACCAGCTGAATTCGGTTTGGAGCCTGGCTCTAACCCTCCTTGAAGGGTGTGGTGCCAGAGCAGAGTAATTTGCTGTCTGTAAATGCCTTGAATTTGATTATTGTGCAGAGTATGAAGCTAAAGCAGACAGGAGAATGTAGCCGACCAGCCCTGGAGTTCAAGGCACTGTGGTTAAGGTCACCCTGGCTCCTTTCCCTGCCTTATGAAATGCATTGTTGTTAACTTTGGCTAATCTACAAGATGTGCCAACTGCCTGGCAAGTAAAAAATCCAGGCGACCCTATTTGCTTGGGATAAAGCTGTCTCCTGTAAATCCAATGTACACAGGGTGCCTCTGTATCTACCTTCTCCATGGAGTTGGAGAAGCACAATCTCCCTTCTAATGCAATGAAGAAGTAATGTTTCCAACAGACTGGGATGCTTATGTAACTGAAAAGGATTCTGTTGGAAACTGTTGCAAACTCTGTTGCCCTTGCTTCTTATAAGGAATCCTTGCCGGGAAGTACACCAGCTTGCTTTCCTCTGCTACCCTCCCCCTTCTTTCTCTTGCAATACAATGGGAGTGTTGTTGTTCAGTCGTGTCCAACTCTTAGTGACCCCAACTGGGGTTGTCTTGGCAAAGATATTGAGGTGGTTTGCCATTTCCTTCTCTACCTCATTTTACAGGTGAGGAAACTGAGGTAAATAGGATTAAGTGACTTGCCCAGGGTTTCACAGCTAGTAAGTGTCTGAAGTCAGATCTGTACTCAAGAAGATGTCTTCCTGAACCCAGGCCCAGCATTCTATCCTCTGTGCCACTTAGCTGCCCATAATGAGAATGCACATTTGTATGACCTTTTTTAGTGGCTTACAAAGTCTTTTTCTGTCCAGCTACTCTAGGAGAGAGGTTGAACAAGTAATATTACCTTCCCATTTACAGATGGGGAATATGGGGTTGTGAGAGAGTTAAGCAACTTGTTCACAGTCACAGGGCTATTAATTGTCAGAACCAGAAAGGGCACTCATTGAATTCTCCAACTTAAACTGCTTTTGTCAGTCCTGGGCTCTTGCCACTAGAAAGAATGATTGGGCTGTGACTGTTTTGGTTTGTTATTATAGCTGTGCTTTGGGGGGGAGCAGTAGGGTAGGGTTAGAGAAGTGTGGTTACTTATGCCCACAGGTCAAGCCTACAGTTGATTTATCATGGTCATCTGGTCTAGGAGCAGTTGATTGCCTGGAATTGATTTCCCTTATTAGAAATAAAACCCTTATATCCGTTCATTTAGTTTTATGTACATTCATATATACATTTTTATAAATATGTATTAATGTGAAATTTGTAATTATACATAAAAATAAAACGGAATATTATACATATACAATCAGCTAAGAGATCAATTCGATCATCTTTTTGTTTGTACAAATGAAGATATCATCTTTGGAAGGGTCTTCAGGATTTTCAAAGTAATTTCATTTTTTTTTTGACTCTGTCTCCCAGTTCTATTGGCTATAGTCTTTAATCCTCAATTCAAGTCTTGAATAGCTGTTTGACATGTCTACATTTTATTTCCATAAATGTGATTTTGCTTAAACTCTCTTATAATCACTGAGTATCCGTAGAGAGGATTATTTCGCTGGCTGCTGTTCTGAGGGTAGAACCACATTTACTCCACACAACTACTGTTGATAAAATCCTGACTTTCATGAAAAAAAAAACAACAACAACACAAAAAACAAAACCCAGCAACAACTCTGGTGGGAGGACTGGGTTGTGGGTGAAGCTAGACCTAACTAAGCCAGAATATCAGAGGGGAGGAGTTAATAAGGAATGGTCATTTTATTATCCCTGGTTCTTAACTAGAAATGGGGGGATGATTGGAAAACAAATGATCTCATTGAAATACCCTTCAATGTTGGATACTTGGCCCTAGTTAGTACATCAAGTGATATTCACCAAGAAGAGTTACAACTGAAAAAATTCTCCCAGTTTGGGGATAAAATTCCTCAAAATTTTCAGTGATACTTTTGTCTCCATTCATGTTTAAGCTTCTTGTAAGCAGAACAATAGCTGAGAAGGATGCTAGCGGCAAGTACCATAGAAACACCACCAATCCTGTCTTTCTTCTCATCAATGTACTTATTAAAATATACATCTATGAAAAATGTGCATCTATGAAAAGGTTTAGTAATCCCACTAGGGGAAAAAACCCTGTTTCATTATCTGGGCTGGTAGCCTGTCCAGTTTGACAGCTAGGAATTTCTTTTCTTTACGTGGTATTGAAAGTGATGTCTTTGATGACATCTTGTTACCTTGCAGTCAGACAAGTCCAGGGCTCTGAGCTGGGTCTGGTGGTAAAGACAGCATTCTTTTTACAATATCAATCAAGTAATTTCTTTCTTTTTCACTTCTATTTCCACTTATTCCACTCTCTCCAAATCCATCCTGAACATGGTCACCTGAAGAATCTTCCTAAAGCATAATTTTTGTCAAGATTAGTCCACTCAAAAATCTTCAGTGACTCCCCTTGTGGCACTGAAGATAATTCAAAACAATCTGGTTCCTTACTGGTTTCTTAAACATATCAAAACCTTTACTCCAACCAGACTGGTATCCCCATACTAGGGCATATATTTTCAATCCCTACTACATGCTGATAGTCACTAAGCTATTCTTATTCTAAAAGATTTAATAAGAGGCAAATTAGAAGTTCGCTCTGATGACTATACAATTAGCCTTGCTGGCTGGAATTGTTAAGGAAGTCCCATAATCTAGATAGTTATCACAGAGAAGTTTGTCATCTATTCCTGGTTCTATCTCTCTGGTCAATTTGCTATCTAAAGAATATGGATTAACAATCAGAAGGAACTTTTGATTCTTTACTTTTGGTAAACTCTACCACTTCCATGTTCTTACGGTATTTTCCTGAACCCTAAGCATTTTATCTTGGCAAAATGGTGCTTAGCAGCAAGCACCCTAGCATACCCAGGATGGCTGCTAGCACAGGTTCTTTGATCTGCTTTTCTAAAGGAAAGCAACTCAAAGGGGGTTAACAATCTTAGTTTAATCAAACATATATCATTTACCTAGTTCAGGTGGAAAAAGTCAGCATCCCGAACTTCAGAGAAAATACAAACAGAAGTTACAAGCAGACAAAAATACAGAGAAAATAACACAATTCAGCAGACCAACAGACAGGGTTTCTAGCTGTCTGACCATCACATGCATACAGTTAGTCACCAGAAAGAGAATCATCAACATCTGGGTTTTCAAAGTCAGGGGGCTCAATGGCTGCCCAGAGTCTCATCTTGTTAAATCATACAACTCTTCCCAAAATGAGCCCCAAAGCAAAACCTCATTTCAGAAGTACATATAGCCTTCTCCAGGGTCAGAGAACATCACAACCCTCTTGACCCACTTGACTACAAAGTAACCAGAGTTGTGCCTTCCTGAAAAACAAGCCTCCCTCAAATCAAGCTTGGGCTCTGTTCCACCCTTCAGCAAACTCTTCCCACCACAGGCTCCATGTGACCACATGTAGCCTATTAAGGTACAGAATATATTTTCAAATTAAGGAAGGTCCTCAAGTTCAATTTAGGCTAATTAAGGGGCAGGGAAAATCTTCAAATTCCCATGACCATTACACTCCCAGAAAGAGTAAATATAGAGTTCTTTTGACATAGAAGCTATACAGTATGAAAAATAAAACCCTTGTCATAAAATTTCATCTCTTCCCCCTAATTCTCCACACACCCTTGTCAACCTCTTTAAGATAATATAGAAGTTGCTCACCCCAGAAAATGCACAGGTTAGTTTATTTACTCTCCCTCTGTCTACATGAATCAGAATTCAAAACTGATCTTCAACTTGTAGACTCAGTAACTTGGGTCCTAGGAATCAATGTGTGGGACATAAGGATAAGATAGAAACTCCCATGGCAAATGTGTCTCTCAGGTTCAGTTATTTTGTCACAGGCAACAACCTCTAATTTCTTCTCACTGTGGCTACTTCATCTTCAAGAAGCAAGGGTATAGGTAAGAGCTAGACAGGCAGAGAGGGGAAAAAAACCCAACCAACCAAAAATCCTTCTTTATTCAGCTTACCATTTCACTCCACACCCACCCATACCCACACCCACACGCACCCCTTTAATAAAAGCCATCTATATCCTGTTGCCATATCACAACATTCCCTCTCAGTCTACCTATCTACCATTAGTAGCATAAGCCTGAGTTATCTCAACACCAGTTGGAGGGGGCTGCTACTACTGCTACAGCATTTACATAATGATTTATGGTTGGCAAAGTGCTCCACATATGTTATCTAATTTGGTTCTCAAAACATCCTTGTGAAGTAGGTACTCTTCTTATCCCCATTTTATAGGTGAGGAAATTGAGGTAGAGAAGATGTAAGTCATTTGCCCAGGGTTACACATCTAGTAAATATTTGAGGCAGAATTTGAAACCAGGTCTTCCAGACTCTGAGTCCAGGCTCTCAATGGACATTCATTATGTGCCTTCTGTGTGCCAGAAACTCTGCTTAGCATTTGAGGAAACACACACACACACACACACACACACACACACACACACACACACACACACACACACACACACACACCCCTCTGTCCCTGTTCTCCATGTTTTTAGAATCTAATGAGGAAGAGAAAATGCAAAGTATGTATTAAAAGATTTAGAAAGGAAAAATTGGAGATAATCCACAGAAGGAAGGCAGTTTTAAGAGACTTAGGGGAAAAGGGTGAGGTTTTCACCAGGACTTCAAGGAAGCCTAAAAGTCAGCAGATGTAGAGGAGGAGGAAGAGTATCCCAGGCATGTGAACAGTCAGTGAAAATACCAGAAATCAGAAAATGGAGGATAGTGCTTGAGGAACTGCAAAGAGGGCTACCTCAAAGGATCAAAAATGAAGTGCAAGGGAGCAAGGTATGGGAAGAATAGAAAGGGGGTCAGGTTATGGAGCACATTGAACTCCAAACAGAGAATTGCATATCTGATTTTACATAGTAATAGGGATAATGATAGGGAGCCACTGGAGTTTATCAAATGGCGATGATGTTGGGAGAATTGGGACATAGGTAGACTTGTACATTGGGCAGGTCAACTTGCTTTGAGGTCAGGGATTATTTTTGGCCTCCTTTTGTATGCTCAGCACTTAGTACAGTGTCTGACACATAATAGGGGCTTGATATATGTTTATTAAATAATGTTTATTATTTATTATTATAACTTATTATACAATATGTTTATTAAATAAATTAATGATAGCTGAAAGATAGATTGAATTGGGGAGAGATTTGAGTCAGGGAGACCAACCAACAGGCCACTGAAATAAACCAATGTCCACTGCTATTCTCAATATGTTGGATTCAAAGTCCTATGCTGTTTCCATCCAGACCTGAGGGGACATGATGTTCAAGATCCTGGTAGTGTCTGGTGGTTTGATTTTCCTGGGATATAATGCCTCCTGTCTCTCCCTCAAAGGTATCTTGTTAACATCAGCTAGGTTATTTTGCCTGCCTTGTAAGAGAAGGCAATTTATCACCTTTTTCTTATCCCCAGTGCTTAATACAGCTGTCTGACACCTAGTAAGCACTTAATAAATGATTGTTGACTGACTTTTTTGTTAAGCTTTTAAAGGCCTCACAAATTATTATTTATACCATAAAATCATATTTCAGCAGTCCCCCATTTATGAATAAATTGTTTTCTAAAGTCAATTTCTAAGTCACTTGTTTAGAACTTGGAATACTCATTTTCCCGTGAAGGGAAAATGTTAAACCTGGTGCCTAAAGCTCCCATACTAGGTCATGAAAGCCCATCTAGTCTGTAATGAACCTGTGGGCCTTCAGCCAAAAGTTCTATTTCAAAAACCTCATTATGGCATGGAAGCAAGCCTGGGTTTTAAAAGTAGAGTGCAATTTCTGCCAGATCCAACAAATTAAAATGGCTTCATATTGAGCGAAGCTATCTATAGTTACATGAAAAAATGCTCTAAATCACTAATGATCAGAGAAATGCAAATTAAATAAACTCTGAGGTACTGTGCCACACATATCAGAGTGGCTAATATGACAAAAAAGGAAAATGTTGGATGTTAAAGGGGATGTGCGAAAAACTGGGACACTAATGCATTGTTGGAGGAGTTGTGAACTGATCCAACCTTTCTGAAGAGCATTTTGGAACTATGCCCAAAGGGCTATAAAACTGTGCATAACCTTTGATCAAGAAATACTACTGCTAGATTTATACCTCAAAGACATCCAAAAAAGGGAAAAGGACCTATTTGTACAAAAATACTTATAGCAGCTCTTTTTGTGGTGGCTAAGAATTGCCAAAGGAATGTCCAAAGGAATGTCCAAAGGAATGGCTAAGTAAACTGTTATATATTATTGTATTGGAATATTATTGTGTTATGAGAAATGATAAGCACAGTGATTTTTAAAAAAATCTGGAAAGACTTAAATGAACTGATGCATAATAAAATGAAGAGAACAAGGAGAACATTGTAACTGCAAAATTGTAAAATGAAGAATTGTGAACGACTTAGCTTTCTCAGCATTAACAATGATCCAACGTGATCCCAAAGGACTAATGATGAAGCATATTATCTGCCTCTAGAGAAAGAACTGATATTGAAAAAATACAGAATGAAGCAAGCGATTTTTCACTTTCGTTTTTTCTTTTATTAGAGTCTTCTTGTACAAAATGACTAACATGGAAATGTTTTACACAACTGCAACTGTATAATATATATCTGATTGTTTACCATCTCAGGGAGAGGAAAGGGAGGGACACAATTTGGAACTCAAAACTTCAAATAAAAGTGTTTAAACAACTAGAAAAAAATAGCTTCACTTTGGAACAAGGACCACAAACTTTTGTATCTGTCATCTGCAGATGAGACTGTGTCAGGTGACAAAGGCTGTTCTTGAAGAGGAAGAATATTGTGGAGAGGAAGCAATCCTGCAGGGGGAGGGGGAAAGGGGCACCACAGGATATAGAAAGAAGTGATCTAGAAGCAGATTTGCCAGTGATTGAGGATAAGCTGAGGGAGCCAGTTTCTAGCAATAGAATAAATACCTAAAAATGCTTGTTTATTGATGCTATCCTAACCCCAGTTTACTGTCCTCTTCCTGACAATGGTCTCCATGAAACATCTTGGGAGCTTTGTATTTTGCTTCCTGTGTGTCAGTATTATAGAGTTTCTCTCCTCTTCCTATAGGATTTGTCTTTAAAAAATGATTTAAAGTTGCAGTTTATACTGCTTGAGAAATCTCATGGCATAGTTGGTAAAGTCTAGCCTGATTCAAGAATACTTGGGTATAACTCCATCTTCTGGCAAATACAGGCTGCATTAACTGAATATGTCAATTAGACTCTCAGAGCTATGGGCCACTAAGATTGTAACCTGCAGAGAAGATAACAATTAGTATTGAAGGAGGGAGTTTTCTCACTTGGAAGTTGTCTATATCTGTGAAATTAGAGAGATACAGTCCCTCATTCATACTGCTTCTCTTGGGTATATCTTGTGATGCTCTTCCAGTGTTAAAAAATACTTATTTTGTCTCTGTCTAGAATGTTATAGAATCACAGAATTTGGGAGTTGCAAAGGACTTTGGGGATCTATCTCATCCAATCCATACATGAAAGGAGTCCCATCTACAATATATGGGACAAGTCCCCATCCAGTCTCTGTCTGTGGGTCAATAAGGAGAAGGAAACCACTAGCTCTTGGGGTAACCTATGTCATGTTTGGAATAATTCTAATATCAGGTTTGTTCTGACATTTAGGCTACATTAGCTTCTTTGTAAATTCTACCCAGAGGCAGTTATGTTGCCATGGTGGATAGATTCCATGGCCTAGAGTCAGGAAGATTCATGTTCCTGAGTTCGAATATGGCCTCAGACAGTTAGTAGCTATGTGATCCTGTTTGCCTCAGTTTCCTCATCTATAAAATGAGCTAAAGAAGGAAATGGAAAACCACTCTAGTATCTTTCCCAAGAAAACCCCAGAAGGGGTAATGAAGCATCAGATAGGATAGAAATAATTGAACAGCAAAACAAAAATCTTCTACTCATTAACCCTTGTTTCACCTTCTTGGGCCAAAAAAAAAAAATGAATCTAATCTCTTCTCCATATGACAGTCCTTCAGTTGCCTATAGACATCTATCAGCTTCCTTACTCCTTCTCACCTCATAAGTCTCATTTTTTTTTCAAGTTAAAGATTTCTAGTTCCTTCAAACAATTCTATTATGACATGGGCTCAAAGCCCTTCACTATTCTTCTTTGTCCTCCGGGTATTCTCCAGAATGTCTTTCCCCACTCTAATTCATCCTTCACTTGGCTACCAAAGAAATATTCCTAAAGGGTAAGTCTAACCATGTCACCCTTCCCCCCTGCCTCCCCCCTCCTCATTCATTAAACTCCAGTGGTACCCTATTACCTCCTGACACATTGAAGGCACTTAATAAATTAATGTCAGCTAACTCTCTTGCTTAGCAATGTCCTTAAAGTGTGGCACCCAGAAAGGAGTGGATACTCCCCATGGGGTCTGGTGAAGCCAGAGTAGTAAGTCGGGACTATCACCTGCAGTTTCTGGAAGCTCTGCATCTCTTAAAGCAGCCCAAAGAACACATTAGATTTTATAGCTTTCATGTCTCACTTTTGACTTGCTGAACATGTAGTTCATTAAAAACTGCAGACTTGTTCAAACTGTTATAGGGAATAGAAGGTCTACAACCCAGGGACTCTAATAGCACCTGGCAAGGTTATGATCTCCTTAAGGGCAGGAACGGTGTTTTCTATCCCTTTAATACTCTTCACCACTCCTGGATGAAGTTCAGCTCCCAATAAATGTCTATTAATTATCAGCAGAGAAGGTAATAGAAGATTCCCAAATATATGTCTGTAGACTTATACCAATCATACATAGAAAGGGGATAATTGAAATTAAGATAGATTTGGTTAGGGTAGGGAAATTTGAATGTTATTACAAGGTCTTCAAATGACTCATTGTATGTCCTTGGTTGTTCATGGTGATGGTGACTCACATTTTTTTTAATTTAACTTTAAGATTTATAGAGAGCACTTTTCTCACAACCTCCCTATGAGAAAGGAAATAGAAGTGTTATGACCACTATTTTGTAGATGAAGAAACTGAGGCAAAGACAGGTTAAATTACCCAAAGCCACACAACTTGTTATTGGCTGAGCTAATAGTTGAACTCAGGTTTCTGACTTCAAATTCACTGCTTGTGACTTCCTTCGCCAAAATAACTTTAAAATGGAGAGCTCTCATTATCCCCTTTCTCAGATTCATTTTCACTGCCACCATCTGGGATTTTAAAAGAGATTATATATATATATATATATACATACATATATGTATATGTATATATATATGTATGTATATACATATATATATGTATATGTATATATGTATGTATATACACATATACATACACATACATACACATACATGTGTGTGTGTAGTTTTCCCTTCCCAAGTCTATACCCCTGGCTTCAATTAATTCCCACACTTTTTCTTCTTCCCTGGCAGTATCTCTTTCCCATATGTGCACTGCAATATAGTATCTTCAAAACCCATTCCAGCATATGGCTAATTGTCATGATGAAAATCTTGAGATTATGCAGCTGAAAGTTATTACAAAATCTGATATTATTCAATTGTTTTGACACAGATTTAAAGTCCCTCCTTCCTGACATGGTCTCAAAGACCTTCACTAACCTACTTTTCCTCTTGTAATTACTCTCCAGAGTGTCTTTCCCCACTCTAGTCCATGTTACACTCAGCTTTCATTTTACCATTCCAGTTTCCTTTAAAAAATCCCACTTTAGCTCCAAACTATTAATTTACTCTCCTTTATTGTGAGATCCTCCTATGCAGGACTAGGTGGAACTCTTTCCATTTTCAAGGTTCCTGAGGAATGGGAATTTTTTCCTGCATGAGTTCCAGCTCTACCCTACTTTGCCTTCAAGTCAAAACTGCTTTTCCAAGTAGCCACATGATTCATTAATATGACTGGCTTCCCTAGAACTTTGCACAATGGAAATCTCTCATTGTAGACATTCAGCCCTTTATTTAATTTATCTTAGGTACCTACCCATTTCCATCAATGCATCCTGGGTCCCCTTTTTTGCCATTAATTGGATGGTTTCATAGAATTATAGAGTATTATAGCTGACAGAATTTTAAATTTCATCTAGACCAACCATCCTTCCCTCCCTCCCTCCCTCCCATTTTACCCATAAACAGAACAAACAAAAGCTCTAAGAAGTTGAAAAAAATAATCCCCATTATACTCACCTTACCCAAGATGACATACATAGTTAGTTATAGTCATTACTGGAACTCAAGTAAGTTTCTTTATTCCCTCCTTGCTTACCTTTTCTTCTAAGTCTTTTTCTACCCTGCTTGACTCATCCCAGCTTCGCTCCAACTTCCCACTTCTCCACTCAAACTTCTTAAATTCATTACATTTTTTTCCATTCAGTTCCCTCTCATCCTAACTCAGATAACCTGGTGGAATGTTGAGGGTTTTCCCTACCCCCCCCCCCATATAGAGCAAGAATCAATTATGGCCTATAGGTACCTAATTAGCAGATTAACCAATTACTCTGAATTCCTGCCTTTGCCAAACTGTTAGGGACTTTTGAGTAGGGGGTTTTGCCCTATTGCTAAATAGACATAATGCATCCTTCATAGAGTATTCAAAGCCAGTAAGAATAAAGTCGTCTTAAAGCAGTCTACAGGCTACAACCAAGAATCACCTACCTGGAGAGATTGAGCATACTTCAAATTAAAAAAAAAATGGTCATTCAATGAATTAGAAGGATTTCAAGTTTTCATATGGGAAGGTCAGAATTGAAGAAAAAAATTGACCTCCAATATCAAGACTCAAGAGAATCCTAAAAAGGTAAAAAGGGAAAAGTAAACATAAGGGATTCAATGGAGCTAAACAGTTTCCCTACTTGAGCTTCCCTATGGGGAAAGATGATACTTGTAATTCTTAAAAATTATAGCACTAATAGTATAGCCAGAAGGAATACACAAAGACAAAGGACATGGGTATAAGGTGAATTTGAGGGAATGACATAAAAACAATTAAGGGATGAGACAGAGGAATACACTGGGTGCAGAAGGAAGGAAAAGGTAGAATGAGGTAAATTATTTTGCATGAAGAGGTATGAAAAACCCATTACAGTGTAGGGAAAGATGGGAGGGTAGGCAATGGACATCGCTAGAACCTTACTGTCATCATTATTGACTTGAAGAGGGAATAATATGTTCCATCAGTTGAATATAGAAATCTATCTTACCTGGAAGGAAAATAGGAGGGGAGAATACTTAGTAAAAGGGTGGAGGTGGTGAGGATTGACAGAAGAGAAAGCAGACTGGGGCAGGTGGTAGACAGAAGTGAAACAGTCAGGGATGGAAAGGGTGAAAGGAGAGAGAGGATAAACAGGAGGAAGAATAGAATGGAGGGAAATACACAATAATCATAACAGTGAATGTGAATGGAACGAACTCTCCCATAAAATGGAAGCAGATAGCAGAGTGGATCAAAAACCAAAATCCTACAATATGTTGTTTATAAGAAATGCACTTGAAACAGAAAAACACACAAAGGTAAGGGGCAAGAGCAAAATCTATTGAGCTTCAGTGGAAGTGTAAAAAATAAATAGTAGGGGTAGTAATCCTGATCTCAGACAAAGGAAAAGCAAAAATAAACCTAATTAAAATAGGTAATGAAGGAAACTGCATCTTGCTAAAAGGTGCCATGGACAATGAAGTAATATCAGTACTAAACATATATGCACCAAGTGGCATAGCATTCAAATTCTTAAAAGAGAAGTTAAGTAAGTTACAGGTTTTTTCACTTTATTCTTTTTTTTTTCCCTTTTGGTCTGTTTCTTCTTTCATATTACTATGAGTAATGTGGGATTATCTTTTACATTATAGCACCTGTATAACCGATATCACACTGTTTATCATTTTAGGAAGAGGGGAGGGAGGAAGAAAAATTTGGAACTTAAAATCTTGTAAAAATGAATGCTACAAATTGTCTTGACTCGTAATTAGGAAAATAAAAATATGATTCAAATAAAAAAATACTACTTTCTAGTTTGTGTAAGGGGCAGGACTTAAGCCCAGGTCTTTCTGATTCTGTGTCTGACTATCCATTCAATCGATGTTAAATTAAAATAGAAACAGGTCCTGGGGCATGTTGACTTTAGAAAACTTAGAAAACCACAAATTAGCATTACCTATGTTTTATTGAATTTTTATTTATTTTGTAATTTTAATCTGGTTTCCACAGGCTTTTGGGGCCCTGGAGTTTGACACCTCTGTACTAAATTATGCTGCTTCTCATCTTTGATAATATTGTACATTTATTCACAAACTGAAACCTCAAAATAATACTACTAGCTATGAGATAGAATCCAGCATAGACCAAGTCTCCCTTAATGTTAGTAAAAAAATTTCAGAAGAACTTAGCCCAGATGTCTCATTTTTAGCATGATCCCACACCATATGGTCCAGAGACATTGTTGTGAGACCATAGTTTTTAAAGACCCAACAACTCTTCATTATGAATTCTATGACTGGTCTGATTTAACGCTTACTTCATCTATCAGTTAATGAACACTCACTGTCTTTTCTCCTCAAGTGGAATGTGAATCTTGAGTCTAACACCCAGATTTGCCATCACACCATATTTTGAACTTTTCATCTTGGAGCAATGACTTATTGGTTCTTTCACTCCATATGCACTTGTCATAGTTAGATTCATTTAACCTTAGTCACTTTTAATTTCATGTCAGCAAAAAAGGCTCAGCAGGTCTCCATGAATCCAAGTTCTTTTTTCTTCTTTCTTCAAAGGCCTTTCTGATATCTGCAGGGAGCCCTGGAGTCTCACTTCCCATTTATTTCACTGCCTGAATTTAATTTGAGCAGATGCACCAAGAATGACAAAACCAAACAGCCTGAATATAGTGATCCAGTCCTTCCAGAAGAAGACAAAATCTTAATAAAAAACAAAAACATTGTTTTTCCAGTACTTCTAATGAGCTCTAGAAGAAGGGGGAAGGAAACTTCTCTGTGACTGATAGCTAATTTGGCGATGACGACATCTCCTTGTTTTTATCCCCAACAGTTTTAAAATCTATTTTGGATACAAAATAGTTCAGACAAGGCATGATCGTAGAGAAATTTCTCATTATCATGTTCCACCAATAGAGGCACAAGCCACCTAGAAGAAGGCCCCCTTTGTTTTCTCTTAATGTCTTTTCAGGCCAGTACTCTTGCTTTAGACCTATAGGCTATTTGGTATTAAGATAGAAAGTAACCAGAAAGCAAGCTCCTGATCTTTTATAATCGCCAATGGTACAACACAGATTTCCTCCCCTTTCTCCAGCTAGAGCATTATGGGTATTCTGCAACCCTTGTGTCCTGGCCAAATTCCAACACATCATTTCATGCTGCCTCCTTATGTTCTCCTTGAAGTTTCAATTGGATGCAGGATTCCTTTTCCCTTCCTGTTGGAGGCTGTTGTGGCTGTGCTACTCTCCAGCTGTGTGACAGCTGTCACATTCCAGCCCAGAGGTAACGTCATTCCGGTGACAGCTGAAATGATTACTCTTTTGCACAACACAGTGCACAAACCACTCTGGGCTTCTTTGTTCTGTGAAAAGTTCTATAAATGTCAGGTATTATTAATTGTCCTAATTAGGGATGGGGAAAACCAAAAACATTTTTTGAGGTCTGGAGAAATCTGGAGAAACTTTTTTCCCCTGTGAAATATTGCTTTTCCAGCTGTCAGTTTCAATTTAAAATTCCAGAATGGTGAGCAAAAGGACTAAAACAATTGCTCCCATAAATGTGAAAGGGGACTCAAAAATCTGGAAGCCTCAACCACCTCAAAAGTGAAATTTTTTGTTTGCTTATATATTGTTTGCATAGTATATTGAAGAAAGATGAACATAAATTACCACTGCTTCTTTAAAAAAGCATTTTTTTCTAGTGAGAAACAATACTTGCCACTTGACATGGAGCCAGGTTGCCTGCAAGAATCTTCCAGTTAGCTACCAGAAGATGGTCTTGTGTTCCATAGAGCTTCTTTGTATCTCATTGGGCTCAAGACTGTAATCACACTGAATAATCTGGGAATTCCTGGGTCCTAGTGAGAAGTTCCTCTAACCACTAATTATTTACATTTTACATGCTTTATGGCTATTTAGCAGCCCCAAGAAGTACAATAGTCCTGCTGACTGTCCTGAATGGGTTTAAATTAAGAAACACAAAACTCATCCCCAATCTAACTTAAACTGGTTTCACCTAAACAATGATTTAAGTCCATAGATGTTCACCATCTAAAGCCCTTTCCATGTTACCTGTTCCCATTGAACACTTGGGACTTTGTTGCTTGGGTGGGGGGAGAAGGGAGGATAAAAATAATTGTCTATAATAATAAAAGAAATGTAAATGGAGTAAGGATGGGGAGAGGAAGAAGATAGGAAGATGAGAGAAGCCATCCAGGTGCAATTTTAACTTAGTACTAGCCAGAGTAGGGGATTGGGTGGTAGAGAAAGAATTATCAAATGATTATCCATAGTACTGTTTATTTTTGAATCCCCTCACTTCTAACAACAACAACAATAGTAAAAATTTATATAGCACTTAACTACGTGCCAGGCATTGTGCACTTTCTAATTATACTGCCATCCCTACCTCTTACACTCTATGTCCTCACATCTCAAGCACTAGTTACTCAACAGAGTTATAATTATAACTATTTCCAAGTGGTGTCATATGCTTACAAATTACACCTAACATGCTCCATGGAGGTGAGAACTCACCCTTCCCCCATGCCCCCATCAATATCCTATGCAAAACTCAGTTCACCCAGTATTTATTATAGAATTATTATTCCATTAGTCAACAAGCATTTTTTAAACACCTCTTCTGTGACTGGCAATGTTCAGGGTACTAGGTATACAAAGTCAAAAAGGAGACAGTTCTCCCATTTCCCTCAAGGAGTTTATATTCTATCAGGGAGACATAAGAATCTAGAAAACAGTGGATAAGAACAAGAACTGGCCCTGTGATTTTATTGGTTTAGGGAAACTCCTAGTTGAAATTCCTTCAACAAACATAACCTTTTCTTGCAACTTACACTCTTAAAGTGTTGCCTAGATTGCCAAGGAGTTTAATGACTTGCCCTTGGTCAAGGCAGTTTGTGTAAAATGCAAAACTTGAACCCAGTTCTTCCTGGATCTGAAGCCATCTCTTATTCTAGTACACCATGCTGCCTTTAATATCTACGGGATACATGCAAAACAAATTCAAAGTACCTTTTTTTTGTGGGGAGAGCACCATCAGCAACAGTGAATTTAGTAAAGGTGTTATAAAGAAGAGACCTCTGATGGTACAGAATTTTAAAAGACACCGGGTATTTTTAAAAATTTATTTGTTAATAACTTATTTTTCCCCAATTATGTGTTAAAACAATTTTTAACACTTGTTTTCTTTTTAAAGCTTTGAGTCCCACATTCTATCCCTCCCTCCTCACTGACACAGTAAGCAATCTGATATGGGTTATACATGTTCAATCCAATCATGTAAAACATTTCCATAGGAGTAATTTTGCATAAGAAGACTCAAAAAAAGAAAGAAAAGAAAGGAGGAAGGAAGAAAGAAGAAAAATAGTATGCTTCAGTCTATATTCAGACAATATCAGTTCTTTCTCTGGAGGCAGATAGCATGTTTCATTATGAGTCCTTTGGATCATTGTATTGCTGAGAATAGCTAGGTCATTCACAGTTCTTCATCTTAAAATATTGCTATAGTTGTGTACAATGTTCTTCCGTTTCTCTTTACTTCATTTTGCATCAGTTCGTTTAAGTCATTCTAGGCTTTTCAGAAATCATCCTGCTTATCATTTCTTATAGCACAAGAATATTTCATCACAATCATATAACACAACTTGAGAAACTGAGTATTCTAAGAATGAAGTATTCTACCACCTTCACAATGGCCTTTTGGCCTCCTAGTAGTTTGAAGACCTATTGAACCTGGTAAAGGAGCAGCCTGAATGATTAGTCTAGTTAAATGGAAACAGCCTGTAAGCTCATACTTCCAAAAGCTGATTATTTATTCAAACTAGTGAAACTACACATATACAATTTGTAAACTTTGAGCAAAGGCAATACCTCATTTCTGGACCAGACTTTAAATGTTAGTAATAGAATTGACATTATTGACATACCCAGAAATGAGTACTTATTTATTTAGCAGCAATTTGCATATACAAATTAATAAGAAATTTATTTTTGAGTGTGTCAATCCAAGCACAGAGCCTAAGTAATCAACAACTCAAATTCATATGTATTAATCTGCTGCAAACATAACTGATGAAAGCAATAACAGTCAGCTGTCTGAGCACTGTAACCAATCAATGCATTTCCCTTTAATTGATCTCTCCTGGAAAGGTTTCAGGTGGAACTCGCTAAATTCCAAAACTGCTAGATTAATAATACGAAACTGAGGCTTGTCCCTGAGGGACCACTGTCTTGTAGAATAAAGGAGTATTTGCTTCACACTAATTTATGAAAGTCTTTTTTTTTTCAAAATTATTCCAATAAATGCAGTACTTTGTGGAGGTCTCTAGGTGCAATTGACAGCTTGCTACGCACTCAGTTTTAGATTTAGTATATTAATAGACTTGGTTGAGGTTGGGAGCTCAGCATTTGAAAAATAAATAGGGTCAATTTCTTGAGCGAGCTATAGCAATGAACTACCCAAACACCCAAGGCTGTTGAGAACAGAGGGAGATGAGTTATTGGACTAAAATCCTGCTCTCAGAGCTGGAAGGAACTTTAGAGGTCATGTATTCTCTCTTTAGAAGTCTTTAATCTCTCATTTTATAGATGAGAAATATGATGAAAGAATATATGTAAAATACTTTGCAAACCTTTGAGTGCTATATACGTGTAATTATTGTTGTTATCATTATGATTTTGATGATGACGACGACGACGACTTACCTAAGGCCACATGGTTTCTAAGTAGCAAAGCCAGAATGAGGAATCCCAGGTCTCCTCATTTCCAATTCCATAGGAATTGTGCTGATCTGGCCTCTTCCCCCAATCTAAGCTTTCCCCCCAAATCCTAGGTTGCAAAGTGGTTCAGTAGACTTTGAGTCAGGCAAATCTAAGGGCAAATCCTACTTCAGTTACTCATAAGCTCTGTGACCTTGAATAATTCTGTTTACCTCTCTTGACCTCAGTTTCTTCATTTGTAAAATGAGGAGGTTGGTCTTGATGCCTCTAAGTTCTCTTCCAGCTTTAAATCTATGATATTCATATCTTTCCCTGTTCAATTTCTCATGCATATATTTTGTGGGTTTTGTGTATTGGGGTCAGAGTCCTACATCTATGGCTAGAGTGATTAGTAACAGAGAAAAATCTCACTGTATTACCTTTACGTAGGGTCACTGATTTTGCAGCAACAGACTTTATAAATCATCTAGTCCAACCCCCTTTTTTACTTTTTATTTTTTAATTTGTAGAAATCTACAAAACCCTTTCTGGGCATGTCTATGATGCCAATTCTATTACAAACATTAAGGCCTGGTCCAGAAATGAGGCTTTGCCTTTGCTCAAAGTTTACAAATTGCATATGTGTTGTTTGAGTAGTTCACATGAATTATCAGCTTTTGGAAGTAGGAGCTTAAAGGCTATTTCCATTTAACTAAACTAATCATTCAGGCTGCTCCTTTACCAGTTTCAATAGGTCTACAAAATCAACAGAAATCTACCTGTGACAAGTTCCCCACCCCTGGTAGGACAATGCCTTTTTTTTTTTTTTGTAAATAATGTAGCAAGAGGGGCAGCTAGGTGATGAAGTGGAAAGAACACTGGGCCTGGAGTCAGGGGGACTGAGTTCAAATCAGCCACAGACACTTACTAATTATGTGACCATGGGAAAGTTACTTAACCCAAATTGCCTCCCTCTCTCCACCAAAAAATAATGTAGCAGGAACAGCTTTAGTCCATTTTTTCCCAAATAGCTGAAAGGGTCCTAGAGGCTATCTAAACCATCCTCTTCGTATCATAGATGAAAATATGGTGGTCCAAGCAGGTGAAGATCACAGGGGTAGTGAGATCACAGAGATAGGAAGTAACAGAACTGAGAAACTTTTCATTGAATTATACTGCTGTTGCTGGGTAAAAACTTCCAAATTTTCTCCCTGGGACTGCTTCACTCTTTGTAGCCTTAGCTCAGACATTCTTGGGAGATCATGGAGAGGGGACTGAGAGCCAGTGGTGGGAGGAGAAAAGAATAGGAGCAGTGACTTTTTCCAATGGACACATTTTAAAAAGTGAAGAAAGATCTGTGATACTGAGTTTTGTACACTGACAATAATTGGTAAAGCGTTGGTCATCCAGGGATTAGAAGACATTGTTATCACATCAGTTTTTCCATCAACTTTGAGATATCCTCAGTGTTCATTTATGTTTATCTGTCTCTGTGTCTCTCTGTGTTTGTCTCATTCTTTCTATCTATATCTCTTTCTTTCTGTGTCTTTTTTTCTCTGTCTCTGAATCTCAAAACTGAGAAGAATAAATAATATAAAAGATCTATTGTTTGATCACAGGTGGTCCATTCCTTGAAGGTAGGTACATTTTCTGTAAAAGTAGCATGATGGAGATTTTTACTAGTTATTTTTTTTTAAAGAAAAATATTACACATATGAAGAGGCCTCACCTGCATTTGGCTTGGCTCAGCTTCTTGTGGTCGGAGGAAACTGTCAGTGTATATGAGTAGCATCAGTGAAGTGAGAGTTGGATCTTTGCATTGAGGTTTCAGGGAGCTGATGGGCTAGGGTTGTTTATGTAGCACCCTTCATACTTCTTGAGATTGCAAAATGAGGCATTCAAACCAAAGTTTCTGACTCAATAGTCTCTTGAGAACAGGAGTTCAGAAACCACAGGTGTGCTGTCTACAAAACTAGTGGTTTATTTTATAATGTGTCACTCTAGAGAAGTAAACAGTGACCTTTCTATCCATTGGCTTAAAGATTTCTGACTCTTAGAAGAGTTCTCTTGTCCTTGAATGATTTGTGAAGTCTGTAAGAAAATGACAATAGTACAATGTAAGAATACTCTAAGCTAATTTTCTCCCTGGACAATTCAATTCAACGTGCATTTAAGTGCCTACTATGTGCAAGGTACTGTGGCTAAATACAAAACTATGAAACATGGCATGGCGTTAGCAGGACCAAAGGACTCAAGCATCTAGAAGGGACTTTAGAAATCATTCTGTTCCAGGAGCAGATTTTGGGAAAATGGCAGAATAGGTCAGAAAATTCCAAGCTCTCAAGATCTTCCCCCATAAAAGAGTTAAAATACCCCCTTAGGGCCAACAAAGTGTACATAGAGATAAAGAAGAACAGGGCATAACCCAAGTCCTCCCAGGTTTGAGGAGATCTTCTGAGAAGATCAGAAGAAAAATCCCAGGACAGGTTTGGTCCCTGTGAAGAGGAAATACCTCCAGACTAGGTTCCATTTTAGCAGAAAGCCTCTTAAACAAGTGACAAGCCCTGGGGTTAGTTGGTTCAGAGGCTACCTCAGCCCCAGCCACCTGAACTTTTGCCCCTGGATAGTGAGGGGAGTTGGGCATTTGAGCCTGTTAAGATGGAAGAAACTCTGCTAACTGGGAACATCAGACCCAGCTGTGCTGCGAAGAGTGGCAGGGGTGAGAAGGAACCAACACCTAGATGAGTGCAGAAGCAGTGGGGCGGAAAGCCCCTGGGTGTGGGCACTTACAGAAGGTTGGAGGTTTGGCTTTGGTTTCAGGCTAGAGGGAAGAACTGAAGATCTGGGGCAACAGGCACCATTTCCCATACCCAGGCCTGGAGGTGACACAAATAACTAAGTTATCACCACAAAAAAAAATGCACAGGCAAAGGTAAAGAGTCCAATTATAGAAACCTATTAGGGGAATAGAGATGACCGGGGTTCATTTTCAGAGAAGAAAACTGAAGTAAAGAAACCCTCAAAGAACAATGTCAAATGGTCACCTGCCCCAAAAGGAATTTATAGAAGACCTTAAAAAAAGACTTCAAAAATCAAATGACAGAGATTGAGGCAAAGCTAAAAAAGAAAATAAGAATAATCCAAGAAAAACAAGAAGGGTATGAAAAGAAGGTCAACCAACTAGAAAAGGAGATCCAGATTCTTAAGGAAGAAAATTACACCTTGAAAATTAGAATTGGACAAAATGAAGCCGGTGAAAATATAAGAGATCAAGAAATGATTAAACACAATATGAATAATGAGAAAAATGGAAGAGAAAGTGAAACATCTTATAAGAAAAACAACAGATTAGGAGACTAGATCAAGAAGAGAAAATATAAAAGTAATTGAACTAACTGAAAGTTATGATTTAAAAAAAAGAATCTTGATACAATAATATACAAAATAATTAAAGAAAATTTTCCTGAAACATTGGAACAAGGGGGAAAGTAGAAATAGAAAGAATCCATTGATCACCACTTAAAGGAGATCTTATGAGGAAAACTCATAGGAATATCATAGTCAAATTCCAAAATCCTCAGCTCAAGGAAAAACTATTAAAAGCATCAAGATTAAAACAATTTAAATATAATGGTGCCACAGTTAGAATTACACAAGACCTAGCAGCTAAAATATTCAAGGACTGCAGGTCTTGGAACACAACCTATGGAAGAGCAAAAGAACCGGGGTTCTAACCAAAAATATCATACCCTGCAAAGTTTCTTGAATGAGAAAATGGACATTTGAGAAATCATTCTGTTCATACCTCCTTTTTGCTTTTAGAAATCAAATCATTTGCCACTTAGTATTTTTGCATCTTTAAAAGTGTGTTGAAAGGACTTTTATTCACTATTTCTCTCTTTCTTTCTCTCTCTCTCTCTCTCTCTTTCTGTCTCTCTCTCACACACACACACACCCACCCACCCACACACACACACACACACACACACACACACACACACACACACACACACACACACCATGAGATATGTTATAAGAATCATTCAGAAGAAAGAGAAATCAGAGGTTCAATCACTTGACAAGAGTGCATAGCCCTTGAATTTTTATTGCTTCTCAGGTCAATGAAGCATACTACTTCTCAAAAGCTACAAAATCAGGGAAAGTGAATCTTATAATATTTTGCATGGGTTTCTAAGTGTTAGCAAAGTAGCAACTGTAGGTCTATGACAGCTAAGCTTTTTTCAAGGACGTTGAGAAAGATAATCGATCCAACTATCCCCTCTCCCAGTGCTGTTCACCTTTACACAACACTCTCCTTTACATGATACATGTCTAGTCCTGCTGGCCTAGTTGCTATTCACTCAATTTTAAGTCTTTGCACCTTTGTACCTGCTGTACCCTGTGCTGGGAATGTTCTCTCCCTTCTTGCCTCTGCCTCTCAGAATCCCTGGCTTCCTTAACCACCTCCTTCAGGAGGCCTTTCTCAATTCCCCAGATAATAGTGCCTTTTCCTCTAAGGCAGTGGTTCTCAATCTTCCTAATGTTGCGACCCTTTAATACAGTTCCTCATGTTGTGGTGACCCCCAACCATAAAATTATTTTCACTGCTACTTCATAACCGTGATTTTGCTACTGTTATGAATTTATTTGATATGCAGGACGTATTTTCATTGTTACAAATTGAACACAACCCACAGGTTGAGAACCGCTGCTCTAAGAGTACCTCGTATCTGTTCTATATATTTCTCATACATGCTTATTTATGTATGTAAGGGTTGTGTGTTGATAGAGTAGATCAGTCAGGTCATCCAACCCCACTTAGAGTAAGTGATAAGGTGCCTCTGATACAAAGTCTCAATCAATCAAGAACCACTTAGACTAAGTCAGTGGTTCTCAACCTTCCTAATGCAATACTTTAATATTCATATGTGAGCGTATCTGCATGTGGGTGGACCCACTGGGAGACAGATAGAGGAGCAGTGTCTTGGTTAGGCAACCCCTGTGAAAGGGTCGTTTGACCCCTAAAGGGGTCATGACCTACAGATTGAAAACCACTGGATTAAGTGAAAAAGGAGCAGCTAGGTAGACTATTGGGCTTAGAGTCAGGAAGACTCATGTTCATGAGTTAAAATCTGACCTCAGACACTTACTAGGCGTGTGACTCTGGGCAAGTCACTTAACCTCGTTTGCCTCAGCTTCCTCATCTGTCAAATAGAGCTAGGGGAAGAAATGGCAAACCACTCTAAGAAAACGCCAAATAGAGTCAAAAAGAGTTGTACACAGCTGAAACAACTGAACAACAATA
Organism: Pseudochirops cupreus; assembly: GCA_028627135.1. Lineage (NCBI taxonomy): Eukaryota > Metazoa > Chordata > Mammalia > Diprotodontia > Pseudocheiridae > Pseudochirops > Pseudochirops cupreus. Next base: position 474,127,386 of record CM053582.1, read on the forward strand.
AGAAAAAGCCTTGCACCTGGAACTGCAAAGGAATAGAATTCAGTTTGGATGAGGAAATTCGGTCACATGCTAGGGGTCTTCTATAAAATATCAAACTGGTTTAGAACTAGAGTTATGGAGGGAGTGTAGCATTCTAGCAAAATCCCTGAGGAAGAAACACTTAGTGGGAGAGGAGGAGGAGAGGCCTCAGTCCCAGTGTTTAAGTGGCCCACACTTCCCCACCATAGGAGAAGGACTTTGTAACCTTTAGAGTATGTAGAGGACTTTGGACCTCCCATCTGCCCATCCCAGTTTCATTCCCCTGGAACAATAGAAACTGAAAGCAGTGTTTGCATCAGAAGCCAAGGACATAATGGGTACCACTTCACTTGTCCACAAAGAGGCCAGCAAAGAAGCACCCTATGAAGGGGATCAAAGGAGTTCATGAGGTGCTCAGTCTTGTTTTCCCTTCCTCTTTCTTAAATGGCCACAGGGAGAATGTGAAGTCTGGGATCTGAGAGTCACTCTTTACCATACCAAGAGAGAACTTGTAATTGATGTTTCATTAATCCCATGTTCTAACAAATTGAGTGGGAACATCTTGTACAAGACATTCCCCTACAAGTCTGTGACTTACCCTCCCACTATTATACATACAATGTAGGAGAAACTGGTACTCTCTAAGCCTGAGTCCACTTTATTCTGGATTATGTACATATTAGTGGTAAAGTGTGTCATAGACTTTGTGAGAGATGTTTTGTACCAATTGCTCTGGTTAGTTTTTCAGTCCTGTCTAACTCTTAGTGACCCCATTTAGGGTTTTCTTGGCAGGGATACTGGAGTGGTTTGCCCTTTCCTTCAGCTCATTTTACAGATGAAGAAACTGAGACAAACAGGTCCACGTGACTTACCCACGGTCACACAGTTAGTATATGTCTGAGGTTGGATTTGAATTCAGAAAGATAGAGTTGTCCTGAGTCCAGGTCCAGCACTCTATCTGTTGCACCACTTAGCTGCCCACTTTAGTAAATACCTCTTCATAAAAGTTGTTGAGGCCAGCTGATTCTTAACAGAAAATTTGGAAAGAAGTACACCAGTGACTGTTTATGATTTATACAGTCCTAGAAATGCATGCCAAACCCTTCAAGGATACTCTTAGAGCTTTGGGGTGGGGGGGACAAAGTAGCCAGAGTCCAGGGATCTGACTCATCAGTGTGTGAGGTTGGGTTAGTAGCTTCAAGATATGTGTTACATGTTCTGTCTATGGGTTCTCTATCCCACTAGGATTTAAAATCCTTGAAGGCTGGGGCCATTTTTGCTTTTTTTCTTTGTTAAATCTAGATGGTGCTTTTTTCTTTGTATCCTCCCCACTCAGCCTAGCGCTTGCCACACAGGGAAAGGGACTGAATTTGTGATTTCATTAGTATAGAGAACCCTCGGATGAAAAAATTCCTTTGACCAATTTAAGTGAGTTGCTTCTAAACAAATTTTAGTCTTAGAGAGTTGTCTAGTGCAGTAAGAACTTAAGTGACTTGTCCAGCATCACACAGCCCCTATGTGTCTAGAGTTAAGATTTGAATTCAGAACCCAGCCTCTCCTGGTTCTGAGGTCAGCTCTCAATACATTATACCATATCTTACTCTATAGTTCTCCCCATCCCAAGCAATGAGTCAGGGTTGCATGGAGCCATCCATATTTGTTCTCACCTCCTCCTTTTTGTCAGATGACCCTAAGGAGAAAGTGAAGTCTGGAATCTTGGAGTCATTTTTAAGTATACAAAGTTGGAATTTATAACAGAAGCCTCATTTATCCCATGTTCTAACAAACTGAACTAAAGGAAAGAGTATTTGGTATCTCAGTGTGAAGTGGAAGGGCAAGCCCAAAGGAAATAACCACTTTCCTTCCTTTGCCTCTATGTACATACACATGTTTACATATTGATCTCATATCATTTCAGGGTTGGGAAATAAACCTGAGTTAGTCTCATCTTCAGAATCATTGCTTCTTTCTCAGCTACTCTAACCCTGACTGGCCCCAATCTGATATTTTTTAGGTTTCACATTTGCAAATAATTTGCAAAAGTCATAGTGATTTTTGTTTTGTTTTGTTTTTGGTGTGGAGGTAATTGGAGTTAAGTGACTTGCTCAGGATCATATAGCTAGTAAGTATCAAATGTCTGAGGCTGGAATTGACCTCAAATCTACTTGACTCCAAGGCTGGTGCTCTATCCACTGGGCCACCTAGCTGTCCCCATCAGTTTCCTAGTGTTTTGAGAGATAATATCAGAGCCTGGAATTAGGTCTAAATGGGGTTCTGCAGTAAAAGCAAAAAACCCCTATAGATTCTTTTATTTAGAAGCAGCGGAGATACAAAAGGAAAGACCCCCATGGCTTAATTGTAGACACCCAAAGGGAAGAATATTAGGACCTCCAAATGAACCTCTCATAGTGGCCCAAAGAATGTCTGGAGGGGGGGTAGGAAAATCATGAATATTGTCAGAGTTATGGGCCATGCTGAAAGGATCATAGATTTAGAATTGGAAGGGATCTTGGCTATGATTTATTCCAACTTTACTGTTTGTAATAGTAATCTGTTTAGCAGGATACTTAGCACTTAGTACTAAGTGCTAAGTGTAGATGGGGCAAACCCTGTCCCATTGTTGAGAAGGCATGAACTCCCCTGTTGATGTGGAAGAAG
>CM053582.1:474130561-474146646 GCA_028627135.1 Pseudochirops cupreus
CAATTCCCACTCACAGCTGCTGCTAATCCACTCACTTGAGAGGCTCCTCTGCTCCTCCCGTCCAGCCACCCCAGGGGCACAGCCCCGGCTTCAGGCCAGGCTGGTTTCCATTCGCAGTGCTGATATGGTTCCTCGTAGCCGAGCTGACTTTGGTGGGAAGTATCTTTGTGTGCGTTTTGGAGTTCTAGGATTGGTTTAGAGTCCTGTTTTATGGGTATTTTGGGGTGGCTATGTGAGAGCGGCGATATGTTGCTGCTTCTACGCCACCATCTTGGCTCCGCCCCTGTGAATTATATTCCTTATCTATAAAATGATAGACTATGTTAAAAGATCTCCAAAGTCCATTAAAGCTTAGACCTTGTAATCTCTTGCTACCTTCTCTCTGGGCCTCAATTTTCTGATGTATAAAATGAAGAAGTTGAGTTGTGTGACATTTAAGGTCACATCTCTTTAATTTTTTTTTCTTTTTAGAGGAGGGAAGGCAGTGCAGTTGGGGTTAAGTGACTTGCCCAAGGTCACACAGCTAGTAAGTGTTAACTGTCTGAGGCCAGATTTGAACTCAGGTCCTCCTGACTCCAGGGCAGGTGCTTGAATAGAACTATGCCACCTAGCCACCCCAAACATATCTCTCTAAATTGATGATCTTATGATCTCTTGTATATTGTGAATATTCATTCTGCCTATGCTCCATCTCCTCTGCTCCCCAGGTTGAAACAAAACATTTTTTTATGTGCTCAGTAACATGTAAAACTTGGACAGCTCCCATGAAAATGAAAGCAGGTTATATATAATAAATTCTCTGTGAATTGTGCCTTGAAATTGTTTATTCAGTGACTGGAGATAGTCTTTTTTGGACACAGAGCAGATCATGAACCTGTCACCTAGAACACTTTTAAGCATAGATTACAGTTAAATCATTTTAATGATAACAAAAGCTGCAAAGCCTGGAACCATCTGAAAAAGCACAACACATGTTCTCTTGTGTTTTTCTTAATGTAAGTAAAATAACTCATTTATCTCCATGCCCTGCATTCAGTCATTTCTTTTCTGACTCTGCCCTGTCAATCCAGCTTTATTTGTGCCTATACAGTCTCCATTCCATTTTGGTCAGCCTTTTCACTGGGCTTCATGACTGTGTTTCATATCTATGCTCATCTGTGCCTCCTGAATTGTGTTCTTATTATTGCTAGTTCCTGTAATGCCTTCCATTAAAAATTCCTGGAAATCACAAACTTCTCAACCCAGCCTGTTATCTCCTTCCTCTTTAGTTTAGTAGTCTTGATTGTCAGAAAAGCATGTAATTCTCCAAGTATTTACTATATAATACTGCCTATATATGTTTCTTCAAAGATTATAAATTGCTTTCTTATAATAATTCTTTGAAAGAGTTAAAAAAATGAAGGTAGGTGGTAATGAAAATAATAGTAACACACTTTTCTATCACCCTTTAAGGTCAGAACTCTTCCCACAACAGTGTTGACAGGTCAACATCACAATAATAGGCAATAGTAGAGTAACGATTGCTCATAGAGACCATGTCATCAAAAAAACATTTTATTAGTGTCATACTAATCTCCCTAGTTAAATTATAAGCAACCTGTATTTGACTATATTTTCATTTCTCTATCTCACTATAACCTTCTATTAATCCTCCTATGCATCACCCATCCTAAACTTGTTCTTCATAATTATCACAACTTCTGATCCCACTGTCCTTCAATACTTTTTCAAGTCAATGCCCCTGCCCTGAAGTCACTTTCATCTTCTTAATCAGGACCATATAGTTAACTAATTCTCTTGCTTTCTTGTCCTATAGCCACTCATTCTTTGCCAAATCCTAATCCTCTACAATTTCCACCATCTGCCTCATAATCCTACTCATGTGCTGCTAAATAAAACTGGGGAAAATCCATGAAAGCAATGACTGGGAAGAATGTAAATTAATGTTATCTAACCTCTAGTGGGCTCTCACTAAAGCAAGACAATTCTTTTGCTCCTCCCTTATTGATTTCATATCTTATTCTCTTTGGAAACTTCCAAACCTTGTCTTTTTTCCCCTTCAATCTTCCCATAGACCCCACAACCCAATCTTTTTAGTTTAGGACTTCGCATCTTTACTAAGAAAATCACTATTCATCCTTCTCCATTTCTTTTCATCTCAAAGCCCTTTAAGATTTCCTTGAGTGGGCACTCTTACTCTTTCCTTGATAATGAAGTGGCCATTCTCATTGTCCTCTACGTATGCTCTTAATTCCATTTCTTCCTGTCTCTTCTACTAGGATACATATTCAAGTATCTCCCCTTCTGTCTAATCTTTATTCTTTCTCTTTTTGTTTATTGGTTTCCTTCTCTATTACCTTCAAATATAACCACATCTCATCCATTCTTAAAAAAACAAACCAAAAACCCCTTTGTTACACTGTACCACCTCTCAATCTATCAATTTATCTTTCTCTTCCTATTCCCAACCGAATTTCAAGAAAAAAAAAACTTTTTATACTCATTGCCTTTATTTTTTCTGCTCTGACTCACCCCTTAACTCTTTGCAGTCTGTAGCCCAGCCTTAGTACTCAATTGAAACTACTTTCTCCAAGGTTACCAAAGATTTCTTAATTGCCAAATATGTTGGTGTTTTCTCAATATTCATCCTCCTTGACTTCTCTGCTGCATTTTATTTTGTTGACCACCCCTCTTTTCCACTCTTTCCAAGATTTTTTTCCCCTGTTTTTTTTTATTTTTTGATGATATCAATCCTTTTCTGAATTGCTGGCTCAATATTCATATCATATCCCCTTACTATGGGTTTTCCTACAGAGATTCTGGACCATCTTTTTTTCCTCTGAGTGACCTCATCAGATTCCATATACTTAATTATTATCTCTCTCCAGAAAATGAATACATCTGTATACCCAGCCCCAATTTCTCTCAGAACTTTAATGCCATATCACAAACTGTTTATGGAATATTTCAGACTATATATCCTACATGTAGTATCTCAAACTCTACACATCCAAAACAGGACTCATCATGTTTTCTTTCAAACCTCCTCTTCTTTTGAATCTCCCTATTTCTCTTGAGTATATAACATATTTTTAGTCATCTGAATTTTCAACCTTGAATTTAGCCTCTAATTTTTTTTTAATATTGTGGCATTTTATATTTAGGTCACATATCCATCTGAAGCTTATTATGAATAATGTAGTATTCTAAATCCAGATTCTTCCAAATACTTTTCTAGTTTTTTCAGTGATTGCATTCAGATATGGTCATTACCTGAATAGTTTTTATTCTTGTATCTATCACACATTTGGTTACTATCTATTTTATCTTAGAATTCATTGTGTAGAAATCTTTTGGGTTGTTCAAGTCTTGGGTTTTAAAAATTATATTTTATTAATGTCACCTTTATAATTTTATATTCAAAATCAGGTATTCACTCCCCCCAGCCCTCAAGGATATACATACTATTTGGAAAGTTTCTCCATTTTCCTTCTCAGTCTCTACTTTCATTTGTTTTATTGATTTCTCCTTGAGAACTCCAATTTCCACACTAATTTCTTTCATTTCTTCTTTTAATTCCTTTATTGATCTTGTGAATCATTTTAGAGGTTTTTGCAGTGCTTGTCTTATTTCCACTTTCTCAAGTATTTCCTTGTCTCTGATGTATTTGCTATTGTCATTGGCTCCTTTTCTTGTCTGGGTATGATTTTTACTTTTTAAATCATCTCTTTGTTGGTTTTAATATGATTAAATTGTAATGAGTCCCCCCCCCCCCCAAATTTCCTTCTTTGTCATTTATTATTGTTCCCTTAGTCTTTATTCCATTGTTTGCTACCTTGAGGTGATATAAGAGTATTGGACCTTACAGGCCCTCCCTCAGCCATCAGTCAAAAGGCTCTTTCATTTCTGCCACTTTTGTTGTTAATTTTTTTTCTCTTTCATTTGATTGAATCCCCTTTTAACTGTATTGGGGGCTATTTATTTCCCACTTTTTACTTACCCATCTTGCTTGCAAATTTCTCTTTTGTTCTAGGAAACTTTATGAATTGCCCTAACCTGCTAAGTTGCACTTTGTGCCTCAGCCACCAACTTGATCCAGACCACCCGGGCAGGGTGAAGTCAGGAGTGGAGAGTGTCCCTCTTACTTACTGAAGAGTAGAGTTCTGAGGCTTTGAGAAATCATGACAGACAGACAGACATTAGTCAGCTGGAACATGGTCCAGAACTCAAGATATTGCTGTGTGTGCAGGTGATGAGTGATTAAGATGGACATCACATGGTGACACTACAGTGCGACCCTTTGTTATTTATCTCAGTGATTTGTACCTTTTGGGGAATTGTGTCCCCTCTCCTTTTCTTCTTCATCCTGTCCTCTTTGTTTTATTTAATGCATCGCTTTTCATTGAGGAAGTAGAGGCAGTAGAACAGTGTAAAACAAGAGCCAGACACAACCTCTCATTCAGCCGTCTTGTCAGACATCCCAAAGCTGTTTCTATTATGCCACAGATACCTCTCAAAGTCTCCCATCTAAGTTCTGGAATATGTAACCCTAACTCCTTTAGACTTTTTCCATTGTCTAGATTTTCTAAACCTTTTAAAACATTTTGGACAAAGACATTTCCCATAAGGTGACCTATGTGGGGGGTGGAAGGAGGATCAAAAGAGATGAAATCTTCCCTTGATTGAAAGTTGAAAATCACTACTTATGCAGCCAGAATGCTTTTAAATTCAACAAAGTCATCACTTTTGAGCATAGTAAGTTACCTGGACTATAACACTCTTTGCTATATGAATGGACAAATCATTCATTTTTATTTCTGGCTTTCAGAGTCAACAAAGTGCCTTCTTTCTTCATAAAAAGCATATATCCTTGAGAATGAAGGATAGTTCCTCTTTGAATGTCAGTGCAGAACTCCTGGGCAAGGTCACCACAGGAAACTGTATCTGAATCAAGCACATTGTCTAAATGAGACTTGGGCTTTCTTCAGTGTTCCCTATTTGTAGCAGCAATTATGGCTTCCAGGGTCAGACACTTTAAGCAAGATAATGACCAGTTTGACTAAAGGTCTATCCGCTATCTTACCATTCATTAACTGCTAGCAAATGCCTGACCCCAAGGTCATTATTGCTTAGCTCAATCATGCTTTATAATGTATAGAGCTTTCCTTTTTATGTTCAATATTATTGATTGACATTTTCTGGGTACTCCAGGGTGCATTTAATTTGGGAATGGGGAGGGAGAAGAGGATGTGTAGAAAAGCACATTTAACTGCCAAACAGGTGACATCATCTTTCCAATGGCATTATGGGAATTATTGCAATGATGAAAATTCAGCCCAAAGAGATTCCCCTTCAGATATTAGATTTCACTGCTGCAGCATAGCTGTAAAGTTGTTCAAAAGACAGTGAGAAAAGTTGGAGGAGCAAGAAATCCCACAGTGGAAACTTTCAGAGAAGTTCTTAATAAACTACTATTGCCATTCCTAGCCACAATGCTTCCATCAGACTGAACTAGAAGAGTGAATATGACTAATTCTTCCCTCCACCCTCCAAAAATAAATCACAGCACCCAGCAGAAATGAGACATAGACTTTTCCAAAATGTGAGTTTCAGATGAAGGCTGAGACATAGGAAACATTCTGAATAAAAGCCAGATTGGAGAAACAGAAGGTGGTTGAACCAGCTCCTCAAACCAAGCTTTTTCCTGAAAAGCTAAGGTGTTAGAAGAAACTGTGATAATGCTGGGGTTCCAGTGACATTTGTGGAATTTGAACTATTCATTGTTATTTCCAATATGCCACTTATTATTATATTGACATATCCCTTTACCTCTGAAATTATAGTATATAAAATTTGATGGATGTGCAGTCAATGGAGATGTGGGTTTAGATATCTTCTCTCACATAGGAGTTCTATGGCTCTGGAAAGTCATTTGACCTCAGGTTCCTTAGCTGTCAAATATAGAGAATGATATTACCTTCCTCACAGAGGTGTTGAGAGTAATGCAATTTGTTAACTTTGAGGTGTTGCTTAAATGTAAGTTACCTTCACAGATGAAGGCTCCTCTGTGCCTTAATCTTTTGCTCATATCTTAAGTACTATAGCCCTAAAATGTGGGCCTATGAGCAGCAGTTGTTTAGAAATGCTCATTCTTTTGCTTGAGGGATAGCTTTAGTTACCTATGGTAAAATGGAGCTGGTGAATCATTTGATTACATCTAATTCTGCCATGTTTAGAAAGAGAGCCCATGTTGGCATCACAGAATTTGAAAACAGTTCAGTTGGGAATGCTTCTAATATGAAGATAGAGTTTTATTTTCCATGTACTTCTAAGCACTCAACTATTTCATTCCTTAACACCACAATGGAAAGTTCATTGGTGGCAGTCTGGGTTAGCCTATCCTGTGCTTTCCTTAACTTTCCCTGGCTTTTGCCATTCTCACTCAATTTTGGGTTGTCTCACTAAAGCTAACACCCTTGGCAAACCTGACCTACTTTAAACAAAACACTGTCTCACCAGACAGGTTTTCAGAAATAACATATTGAAAGTTTAGCCAATGCTACTGAATGCCTTTAGTACCTGTCTGGTACACCAAAAGTAGTGAAGTACATGGTGGCATGCTGGGACATAGCTTGAATGGTCTGAAGTTCATGCATCAGCAATAGAGTAACACCATTTTCTTTTTTCCAAAGAGGCAGATTACTCTGCTACTTCAATTCACTTATGTTATCCCTGTAAATCTGGCCACACTCACTATGACTGATCTAAAATATTCCACTTTTAATTAGTTCCAGGCCACTAAATGTGATTGCTCCATCTGTACAATGTAGCAGTGCCAATTCAAAGTCTGAAGTTGATGAACTAATAGAGCCAGCTGAAGACCTGTTGAAGGAGGCAAATAGGGCCATGCTGCTGGAAGATCTCCCTGGAAAATCCGCCAACACTAAAGTCCTTTCCAAGCAATACCTTATACCATAAGCCTCTTAGTAAAGGATGTGCTGAATTCCATATTCTGTCCCTATCCTTCCAAAAGTCCGTACTTATATGGATTTTTCTGAGGTTTTAAAAAGATCTAGTACATAAGAATCCCCAAATTTTAGCATGTATACAGTGCTATTGGTAAAGCACATGTTAACTGTATAATCTTAAACCATGATCGAGACCCCGGAAAGTCTAGGAGAATTTATAATGGGACCACTTTTGTCCAAATGTCCTTCAAAGAGTGTTTTTATCTGATTAAAAAAAAAGATACTCTTCTTTGCACCTCTCAGTTACATCATCCTCTCTTACCTTTAGGGTTTCTTTTTTTTGAGGGTGGAAGGCAAGGTAATTGGGGTTAAGTGACTTGTCCAAGGTCACACAGCTAGCTAAGTGTCAAGTGTTTGAGGCCAGATTTGAACTCAGGTCCTCCTGACTCCAGGGCCAGTGTTCTATTCACCACCTTTAGGGATTTTTGTGTCAAGTCATACAACCAACTGACCCAAACTTCCAAGTTTTTATTTTTGGAAGAAGAATAAAAGGTGGTAATGAAATTGTTCTTCTATGATCCTTTTATTTTATCTGATAGACAAAGTAGATGGAGAAAGGGACGTAGGAAAAAGTATTTGTGGATGCTGATAGATTCTAACCAATTCCTTCATCTTAGAAGTTAAGTGACTATTTCTCCAATTCTTCAAGTTTCTATAGTCTCCTTAGTATGAATACTCCCTATGTTAAACAGCCTCACTATGAATTGGTAGATGACCTTTGAAAGTGACTGTGGCTGAAACAACAATCACCATTGTACAACTAGCTTGGTGATAAGCCTCTCTAAATTCAAGTAATCTGGTCTTTAGAAGAAAGATACACAGAAAATTGTCTGGTCTTTATCCTCAAGAAAGTTTAAGCTTTTTAGGATCTGCTAGAGTCAAGCAAAGCCTTAGGGTGAGTCCAAGTTTATCTCCAAATTATAATGAGTCAGACAAATATGATCTCAGTAGAGATTGAGGTAATACACATTCTATTTTTAAAAATAATTTAACATTTTATTTTCCCTAGTTATATGTAAAACAATTTTTAATATTAATTTTTTTTTAAAAATTGAGTTCCAAATTCTATCCCTTCCTGTCTCACCTCCATCCCCCCCACCATTGAGAAGACAATCAATTTGATATAGGTTATACTTAGTGCAGTCATGCAAAACCTATTTCCATATTAGTCATGTTGTGAAAGAAAATATAGACTAGGAAAAAAACAAGAAAAATAATGAAAGTTTTAAAAAAGTATACTTTGATCTACATTTAGACTCCATCAGGTCTTTATTTGGAGATGGATAGAATTTTTTTTTATCATAAGTCCTTTGGAATTGTCTTGGATTACTGCTAAGAATAGCTAAGTCATTCACAATTGATCATTGTAAAATATTTTTGTTACTGTGTACAATGTTCTCCTGGTAGAAGGGAAGAATTTATGACCAAACAAGAGATACAGAGCATTATTAGATGGAAAATGGATAATTTTGATTATAGTAAAGTAAAAAGATTTTGCACAAACAAAATCAATGTACGCAATATTAGAAGAAAAGAAGAAATCTGCAAAATAATTTTTGTAGGAAGTGTCTCTGATAAAGGCCCCATTTCTCACATATATTGAGAACTGAGTCAGAGTTATAAGAATACAAGTCATTTCCCAATTGATAAATGGTCAAAGGAAATGAACAGGTAGTTTTCAGACGAAGAAATCAAAGCCATCTATAGTCATATGAAAAAATGCTCTAAATCACTATTAATTAGAGAAATACAAATTAAAATGACCAGTTCATACCTACCAGAGTGTCTAATATGACAGAAAAGGAAAATGATAAATGTTGGAGAGGATGTGAGAAAATTGGGACACTGATGCAGTATTGGTGAAATTGTGAACTGATTCAACTATTCTGAAGAACAATTTGGAACTATGCCCAAAGGGCAAACAAACTGTGCATACCTTTTGATCCAACAATACCATACTAGGTCTGTATCCTGAGGATATCATTAAAAAAGGGGAAAGGACCTACAGGTACAAAAATACTTGGAGTAGCTCTTTTTGTGGTGGCAAAAAATTGGAAATTGAGACATGCCCACTGATTGGGGAATGTCTGAAGAAGCTGTGGTATATGTGGAATATTATTGTGCACTAAGAAATGACAAGCAGGCAGATTTCAGAAAAATCTGGAAAGACTTACATGAAATGATGCAAAGTGAAGTGAGCAGAACCAGGGGAATATTGTCCCCAGTAACTGCAATGCCGTGTGATGATCAGCTATGATTAACTTAGCTCTTCTCAGAAATACAATGATCTAAGATAATTCCAAAAGACTCATGATGGAAAATGCTCTTCTCCTCCCGAGAAAGAACTGGAGTTTGAATGCAGATTGAAACACACCATTTTCATTTTTGTGTGTGTGGTTTTCTTTTTCTTTTTGCAAACTGTAATTTTTTTTTAGTTTCCTCTTTCACAACTGTGACTAATGTGGAGGTGTTTTACATGATTGCACATATATAACATATATCAAATTGCTTACCATCTTAGGGAGGGTAGAAAGAAAGGTGGAAGGGAGAAAAACAAGAACTCAAAATTTTATAAGAAATGAGTGTAAAATTGTCATTAGATGTAATTGGAAAAAATAAAATACTTAAAAACCCCAAAATAGAGTTCTGTTTCTGCTAATATCACTTTGCATTAGTTCATGTAAATCTTTCCTGGTTTTTCTGAGAGCATCCAGACTGTCATTTATCATAGCATAATAGTATTCCATCCAAATCATATGTCACAACTTGTTCAGTTGTTCCCCAACTGATGAGCATCCCACCAATTTCCAATTTTTGCCACCATGAAAAGAGCTGCTATAAATATTTGTGTACCTATAGCTACTTTTCCTTTTTTCCTCTTTGGGATACAAAAGCAGTAATGGTATTGCAGGGTCAAAGAATTTGCATAATTTTATAGCTCTTTGGGCATAGTTGCAAATTGTTCTCCAGAATGTTTGAATGAGTTCACAACTCCAACAATGCATTAGGGTCTCAATTTTCCCACACCCCCTCCAACATTTGTAATTTTCCTTTTCTGTCATATTAAACAATCTGATAGGTGTAGAGTGGTACCTCAGAGTTGTTTTAATTTGCATTACTCTAATCAATATTGATTTAGATAATTTTTTTCTGATTATTTCAGCTCAAAGCTGCCTCTTCATACCCTTTAACCATGTATCAATTGAGAAATGACTCTTATTTTTATAAGTTTGACTATTCTCTATGTATTTGAGAAATGAGATTTTTATTAGAGAAACTTGCTGTATTATTTTCAGTTATGATTAGTATGTATTTCTCTCCATTCTATTTTCCTCCTATTTACTCTACATCCTTTCACCCTATCCACCTCAAAAGTGATTTGCTTCTCTAATCCACCCTCCTTTCTTTCAGTCTCCTACATTCTCTTATCCCCTTCCCCTGCTGTAGGGAAATATAGATTTCTACACCCAAATGAGTGTGTATGTTATTCTCTCTTTGAGTCAATTCCAAGAAGAGTAAGGTTCAAGTGCTGGCCTTCTGCTCCGCCACCTTTCCCTCCAGTGTAAAAGCTCCTTAAATGTCTTTTATGTGAGATAATTTACCCCCATTCTACTTCTCACTTTCCTTTTTTACCCCAGTGCATTCTTCTTTCTCACACTTTAATTTTCTCTTTTCAGATATCCCATCTTATTGGATTCACATCTATGTCCTTGGTCTACATATACTCTTTCTAACAGCCCAAACAATGAGAAAATTCTTAGGAGTTAAAAATGCCATCTTCCTATGTAGGAATGTAAACAGATTAACCCTCTTGAATAATTCATTTTTTCTTTCCTGTTTACCTTTTATATGCTTTTTTTATTCTTGTATGTGAAAGTCAAATTTTCTATGCTTGAAAGTCTTCTATTTCACTGAATGTCCACTTTTCCCCCTGAAAAATTATACTCACATTTTTTTCTGGGTGATTCCTGGTTATAAGCCTAGCTCCTTTACCCTCTGGAATATCATATTCCAAGTCTTCCAGTCCTTTAATGTAGAAGCTGCTAAATCTTGTGTTATCCATATTTTATGTACTTCTTTTTGGCCACTTGCAATATTTTCTCCCTGACCTGAGAGCTCAGGAATTTGGTTATAGTAGTCCTGGGAGATTTCATTTTGTGATCTCTTTTCAGAGGTTATTGGTGGATGCTTTCTATTTCTATTTTACTCTCTAGTTCTAGAACATCAGGGCAGTTTTCTTTGATAATTTCTTGAAAGATGATGTCTGGGCTCTTTTTTTGATCATGGCTTTCAGGTAGTTCAATAATTTTAAAATCATCTCTCTTGGATCTCTTCTTTCAGATCAGTTGTTTTTCCAGTGAGATATTTCACATCCTCTTCTATTTTTTCATTCTTTTAATTTTTAGTGGTTTTGTGTGTGTATTTGTGTATGTCTTGTGGAGTCATTAACTTCTTGTCCCATTCTAATTTTTAAGGAATTATTTTCTTCAGTGAGTTTTTTTTTACCCTCATTTTCCATTCAGCCAATTCTACTTTTTAAGGAGTTATTCACTTTAGTGGATTTTTGTGCCCCCTTTACCTATTATGTCTTTTTTAATTTTTAAAATGCATTTATTGATTTTTAGTTTTCAACATTCACTTCTACAAGATTTTGAGTTCTAAATTTTCTCCCCCTCATTCTTCTTCCCCCCCCCAAGATGGCATGCAAAATGATATAGGCTATACATGTACAATCATATTAAACACATTTCCACATTAGTCACAGAAGAATTAGAATCAAACAGATACCCTGATGATGCCCCCCCATGTACTGCTCTGTTGTCCTTTGAGTGATCCTTAACTTCAAATGTTTTGAGATTATCATAATCTGACACTAAAGCCATACAAGACTGATGGAAGAGTAATGATGTTTAAAAGTTAGGTCTCTATTGTAGGTACAATCTTTAATTCATTAAGAGAACTGCATACTTTCAAATGCAACTCAGCCTACCCTTCTGCAAATTCTGGCCCTGGCTCATTGTCCAAGGAATACAATGCATATACTGATGAATAAATTATATGGGTTGTTGCTCCAATTGCTTATAATAATCCATACCAGAGCTGACAAACCCGTTATGCCTACTGCAACTGTGGCCTGCAACACTCCTGACTATAGGAACCAGGTTAAAATAGAACTGGACAATACTGACCAAATAACTAAGGATACAATAGAACATAAAGTGAATGCGTCATTTTCCAAGTTAACATGCAGCCTCAAGGGATCCTTATATGCTTTTTAGTGGCCCCATTTCTATTTCTATTTTATTTGGGGTATATACAACAGGCATTCAGTATTCATTTGTCTGTTCCTATGTGAATAACTAGATTGAACTATTTTGAGTGGTTATGGATTGCACTAAGGAGACTCATGTTCCATGGTGGCAGTTGCATCATCATCATCATCATCATCATCATCATCATCGTCATCATAGTCATCATCATCACCATGATGATGTAATAGTAATAATATCTGCAAAGTTCTTTGTCTATCTCATTTCCTTTGATGCTCATAATAACCCTGAGAGGTAGGTACTATGGTTATCTACCTTTGATGGAGAGAGATGTAAAATGATTTGCCTCGGATCATACAAGAAGTGTCTGGGGTAGGATTTGAATTCAGGCCTTCCCAACTCACAGGTCACTACTCTATTTATTATGTATGCCGTCTACTTATCCATAGTCACCCAGCTAGTGGCTAATGTCATCTAATATTTTCTTTGATCTGAATAAAAGGTGGTTCCATGTAAATGACCAGTTGTGGAAAGCGCATTGAAAGAGTCCTACTATATAGTTTCTTCATGTATAAAGTCAGCACATTTAACTAATCCTCATTTTAAAAATGTTGATGCTCCTTATTGTTCTGTTGCAATAATTTCTTGATATTTTCCCATCCCTACTGTAACAAGAAGCTTCCCAAGAAAGATACAGTTAAAGAAGAAGAACTAATAGAGTTCAATCTGCAGTGTTTGGAGAATTTCCCACCTCCAGTGGTCTACTTCTTCAATGAATCAATCTATCAGCATACATTTATTAAGCACCTCCTGTATGTTAGACTTTATGCCAGGTGTCAGGGTTTCAAAGACAATAGTGGAACAGATCTTTCAGAGAGCTTATATTCTAATTGAGGGGCTTAGAGTTCAAAATGATGATGACACATTTCTGCATCTAGTCAAAGAGGGCAGTTTGGACATTTAATGTATACAATTACTCACCTTTTGTCTTTTTTTTATCAGTGCATTGCATGCAAAATTCCTTCCTTTAAAATTTTTCCTGCCAAGTTATGTGTTAAAAATGGAAAATTTCACCTTATATTTCCTATGACTACAAGTTTATTCTCTATAAAAGGTTACTAAGTCTTATTCTATAAGATATAATATGCCCCCACCTCCACTCCTTGAACAGCCTTTCCCAGATGACTGTTTTCTAAGGAATGGTGTCCTTATGGAGATGGGTTATGTTTAGCAAGAATTCAGTTGAAAGAATAAATCACAGGCTGAAAAGGTTCTGGCAGGATTAACTTGTAGGGAATTAGTAAAGAGAGCAGGAGGAAACCTGGAAGGAGATCCTGCCCTTTGCTTTAGCTTCACCTTATTGAGATTAACTAGACCTACCTATGACCTGTGGTGTTGACCAGAGCTGTCAGTTAAAACTAAACACAGTTCTATGTGGCTGTCAGCCAAAAACATAAAACCTGCTAAAAACTAAACACTGAAAAAATGTGCCTCATTTCAAAACAAGCATGCCAGGCCTGCAAGTATATTGTGTTAGTAACTTTTCAAGGCCTTCTGGTACTGTAGGCAGCTGTCAGGACAGGACCTGGTAGGGTTTATCCACCTTCAGTGTTTGGTTTTCTCATAATACTCTCTTCCCTCCTGGTTAGATTTGAACTGAACCCCATTCAAAAACTTTCAATGTCCTGGGTTTATTTATCAACCATAAAAGGTTCATATCAAAAGTTAAAAGGTTAGATGTCTCCAGTCCATACTAAAATGCCTACAAAGACTCCAGGTATTCTGCTAGACCCTCAGTGAAATGGTCTTAGAACAAGAGGAGATGAGGAAACCCATTATAGTCTCGAGCCACCACAATGTCTAACAGGTCAGCATAAAAGATTCTGGTCAGGCCCAGAATGTTTCTGGAGTTCTCTCTGGCATTTCAAGACTAGGAAAGGTTCTAAGACACTTAAACTTAATGACAGTCTTCCACATTAACCTGGAGTGGCTTTAAATTGTTCAGTGAAGAAATATGGTGACTCATAGTCATCAATGGGCAGCTAGGTGGCACAATGGATGGAATGCAGAGCCTGGAGCCAGCAAGACTCTTCTTCCTGAGTTCAAATTTAACCTCAGATACTTAATACTTGTGAGACGCTGGGAAAGTCACTCTACCCTGTTTGCCTCACTTTCCTCACCTATAAAATGAACTGGAGAAGTAAATGGCAAACCACTTCAGTATCTTTGACAAGAAAACCCCAAGAGCAGTCATGAAGAGTTGGACACAGCTGAAAAATGACTAAAACAACAACATATTCATCATAGTCATCCATAGTTATAAAATATGACATACACATATCCATGGTTTCATTAGGGCCAATGACAGTTACTATAGTAACTGATCCTCTACCCCTTTTCAACTTCAGTTCAGCAAACATTAATTAAGCTCCTCCTATATTCTAGGCTCTATATCAGGCTCTGGGTAAACCAAAATGTAAAGTCTGTGCTTCAAAGGACTAATGTTCCATATTAAAGGCCTCACAAACTACACTATTAAAATCATTGTACCATGAGTAATAATTACTCACTTATACCACACTTCAAGGTTTATAAAAGCACTTTCCTCACAAACTCATAAGTGGCAAATATATTGTAAAAATATATTCCATTTTACGGATAAAACTGAGAGACTTTAAGTAACTTGCTCAAGGTTGCAAAGCTCAGAACTTTCTGAGTTATGATTTAGAATCACATTTTCTCATACTAGTTCCATCCTCTAAACCATTATACCACCTTGCCTCTCACTTGAGAACCTATCTTCCTAGATTGTTAAGCTGATATTTTCTTGGAGGAAATCACTGCAAGCACCGTAGTTCATTTATTTCTATCATGTCCCTAATGAGCACACTTGATTAAAAACAAATTTCTTTTCTGGAACTGATTTTATTGGTGTCAGGAATTTCCATTCTTTAAATTTTTTCAACACATATGTGTTCATTCCTGTATCTTGGAGTCTTAAAAGGTTCCCTGGGGATACTGAGAAGTAATATAATTTGTATGTGCCAATAGTCATATAACTAAAAGATATAAGTAGCAGGGTTTGAATTCTGATCTTCCTGACTGGCTTTCAGAGTTGCTCTTCTAGCAACTATGCCATGATGCCCATCACACTGATGATTGTTAGTCTAAATAGGCTAAGGGAGACAGGCACAACTGCTTTTCTGACTTTGCTTAGGCAGCAGAGAGTGTCTCATTGCAAATTTGTAAGAATTTGCTTTGTAAACCTGGTAATATAAATATGAATTACTATGGTGCAACATTCTAGTCCTCCAAGTTCACTATGATAAAAAAAAAACTTGTCACTAACAAATTATGCTTTGAACAAAGAGCTAGAGCTAGACACTCAGAGGCTACAGCTCACAAAGTCAACAACCAAAGCCCTACCTCCCCACCTGAGAAGCTCAATACTTCTGCACCCCAGAAGCAGATATCCACTCTAAAAATCCAGGACATAGGCAACCACAATGGGGAAGAAGGAAACTGCAAATGCTAGGACCATCAAATCTTTTTATAGTGAGCAAGAACAACCAAATTTGGAAGGCAACATGGACTCTATACTCACACTGGAGACCACAAAAGGAAATGTGAATTGGTCTCATGCCCAAAAAGCATTCTTGGAGGATCTCAAGAGGGATTTTAAAGATGAAATTAGAGAGGTAGGAGATAAATTTAAATCTACAGTGACCAAACTGGAAAAAAATCTCACTGAAGAAAACAAATCTTTAAAAAGTAAAATTGGAGAACT